>CM052154.1:8496122-8822117 GCA_028455555.1 Augochlorella aurata | reverse complement strand
TGGATTATGAATATATTAAGAGATATGGCAAGTATTATCATACAAAACATTCTGTGTGATATTTTAGATGGTGAAAATAAAATATTTCATTTCACCTCTTACATTATCAATATAAATTATCGTGCTTTAGTCGCGTATCACCGAAATAAAAAATCGCATTTATAGAAATTTTACTTCGCACTTGAACTGCTATTTTATCCGAATTCTGAAGAAGCTATCATTTAAAATATCGTTTCAAGTATGTTCTTTAAGATTCTCTATTATCCAGCTCCGATTTCAACGACGAAGTCCGTCGCATAATAATCGTGGAATCTACTTCCGCGACCCTTGCCCTGTCGAATCTCGGTGTTTAGCAAATGGTCATGGCTGAAGCAGGCGAGGCTCGGAAGAGTAATGGAAAAGAGGGACGAGCGGAAGGTAGGCGGACGAGTATTCTCGTCTTGCCTGGTTGGACTGATCAACGCGTGATTAATTAGACGCCGTCACCGGAGCCCCAATCAGCGCGAAAGACGGCCGCGTTACGGCGGCGAGTTAGCCCTTAACGAGCTCGTCGTCCGAGCGAGCACAGTTCCCGAAACTCGGTTGGTACGCTCGCCGCGTGCACGAGCGGGAACGAGCAGAACAGAAGCGGGAACGAGCTGAACAGAAGCGGGAACGAGCTGAACAGAAGCGGGAACGAGCGAAACTGAAGCGGGAACAGGAGAGAGGGCTCGATCTCTCCACGGCGCGGCGCGCGGCGTTTCGTCTCGGCTCGCACCGTCCCCGAGCGCATCTTTCTCTCTTTTCATAAGCAAGCGCGCGGCGCGGCGCGCCCCGGTCCCCGGCTTGTCGAGAGTTTCCTAAACTGAAAGCTCGGCGAATTAAGTGCTAACTTGGCTTCTCGGCGCGAGACTCGGTCCAACGCTTCCTTTCGCGCACGTCGGGGAACTAGGACGTCAACGCCAGCGCCAACGACGTCGACGATGACGACGCCGACGAGTCACGTACTCGAACTAATTGCAGTTTTGTAAGGCGTCGTCCCTGGAATCTCGTGGTTGTTCGCGGTTCGAGATCGAATAATCTTGGATCAGCCGCGCGCGGTCCCGCGCGATTTCTCGAGGGCATGGAAAAAATTGGACGCGGATCGAATGGATGCCCGACTCTCTAAGATCGGCAACCCGTCTCTCTCTAGCTCGGCCTTTCTTCACTCTTTCTCTCTCTCTCTCGCTCTCGCCGGTACACCTGACGTTCCCGACGGAGTCTTGGCTCGCTAGAAATTAAACGGAGAAGAGCTCTTCCCTATTTTCGTAACGAAATTCCCAGGAAACCGATCTTCCACGACCCTCGAGTGTGTGCCTCCTTCCCGTGGAACGATCTCGGCCCCGGATACCAAGCGGGGCAGAGCGATAGCGGGATAGAAAGAGAAGGGGGACGAGAGGGAACCTTCGCAACTTTAATTACTTCGCTTAGCAGAAACGTCATCCAATTTAAAGATCAGCTTCAGAAATTACGAGAAAAAGTCTTTTAAGCCGTTTCTCGTTCGAGTTCCATGGAAAATCTAATTTTATCGGGGACGACGGAGGGAGAGACAGACCTCCGCAGGATATCCGGACCGGCATGCAGCGCGGGAGGCCGTGGAAAATCAAAACTCGCCGGTCCGGGCCACCACGACGGTCGTCGTCGTCGTCGTCGTCGTCGTAGTTGCTGCCGCCGTCGTCGTCGTCGTCGTCGTCGTTCCGTCGTAATTCGCGGCGCGCCGTACAAGGATCGTTCGGTTAAGCGGTAATCGTAATGGTATGCAAACCGAGACCACCCCGCCTTTCGGGTTTAAGTCGGTAAATTGCGGTTTCCGTTTCCTTACTTACGGCCGTGTCGGTCGGCGTTCACCGCAACCTTAGAAGACGCTCGCTGGCTCTTCGCTCGCGTGCGAGTAGTGCGGTTTCTGTCTCGGCGTTAACCTTCCTCGCAGCGCGCAAGCGACTGCGACCGACCGGAAACTACGTTTACACGTGACGGAGGGTAGACCTTCGAATCCGGTTCCCTTCCTCTCTCTTCCTCTCTCCTCTTCCGCCTTCTCTCCGGCTATCTCTCTGTTCGCGCACGGTTCGCCAGAGAATCTCCTCGGAGTCGACCGATCGGTCGCCGCCTCCGCCGTGAGACGATTTAACAACCGAGCTCTCTTTATTCGTCGAAGAGCAAAATCTCCGCTGGCCACTCGAGAATTGCGTCGGTTCTTCCTCGGAACGAAGGCGTAAAACTCGTCCGTTTAATTGGGCGAACGTGACGGCGGATAATGACGAGCCGGACGATCGCCCCGGCGCGGCGCGGCGCGCGGCGCAAAAAGAGAGGAAAAAGATTAGAGACCGTTTCCTCTTCCACGGAGCTGCTTCCTCGACTTTTTTGTCGATCGCGCTCGAATAATGGGGCCGCACGGTTTCGGTTAACGATCGTCAATCTATATTCCGCGACTTTCCTCCGGGCTAATAACGGCCGCTCCTCGAACAAGCGCAAAAAGCTCCCGCTGAAAAGCGTTATATTCACGAAACTTTTCCCGATCGCTTAAATCGACACCGACCAAGGTGCGCGCGTTCTCCGCCTCGATCGCACTGCACCGCTATCAGAATGCGTGCAGGATCGGATTACGCCGCCTTGGCTTTCGCTCTGCACCCGCCGCTATTTTCTCTATGTATCGATTGCAGCGAATTTTATTATAATAATCTTTATTCTATGATACTGTATAATGTTATATAATATCGTTTAATATTGTACAATACTGCATAATGTCGTATAATATTGTTTAATATTAATAATATTGTATTGTATTATATAATATCGCATAGTATTGTATAATATTGTATAATATATAGTGCTGTATAGTATTCTATATATATAATATAATATTGTGTAGTATTTTACAATATTACATAATATAAGAATATAATTTTAAGACCAATGGGGATCCTGTTCGTTTGCCCGTTGGATAGTTGCACAGTGAATTTTTAACTTCCTAAATCGAGGGGTGCCTGAGACAGGTGAGTCCGCGGTACACCGGGTTTATGAAGGGCGCAAGACTGTTTAATCGTCGTGGGAGCGGTTCTACGAGGAAAAGTTAGTCGAAACCATACAATAACATTTTTCCGTATCAAGCTCCGTTGCCGAGATAATCGAGTTTGAAAGTTCGTTAAACACGCTCGCGTCGACGTGTGGAAGAAGTAGAAACGGTAAGCCATGCACAGACGCGTCAGTCTAGTCAGCAGCACGCGTGTCCGACGAATTTTCAGAGGCTCGGTTTTCACGCGTGCTATTGACTCGGAGTCTGATCTGTCCGTGCACGGTTCGCTGTTTCCACCGATCCTCAAACAACTTCCAAGCTCATATTTCTCGAGGCGTGAAGTCTCGTATCCAAAACTGCGATGCCACGGTTTCGTCTTCCGTTTGAAATCACCATCTTAAAACCGGCTGCAATGTTTACAATTTCGTATAAGAGCCAAGCACAGAATTTCTTCCTTTTTTAATAATTTTTATTAAAAGAGTTTTAATAACAGATTTCTAATTTCTATTAATCTTATCGCTGTTTTAAATTACACAAACTCATTTCTGTCATGAATGCATAAAATCTACTGATCACCATAAGTTGAGATACGACTTTGAAGTAGGCTCGCCATAGATCGCATCATGAAAAGTTCCCATATCACTGGATTACATCGTGGAGTGTTTTATTTTATGAAACTATGCTCACGTTGTTGTTCGTTACAGATCTTTATCATCGCGTTACATAACCTATTGCACAGCGATTATCGTGATTTATTGGACACGCGGAATAAATTTATATATAAAGAAAATAAGTCTCACTTATTCTTTACAATGGATATCGAATGGTAACCATCGAAAGAACGCAGCACAGATATCTGAGAAGAATGGCTCTTCCCTTGGGAACCCCGTAGACACTCACAGACCACAATTACATTCACATTCTGTCGCAATCGAACCTAGTGGCTGTTACAGTTTTAACCCCTTGCCGTACTTTGACGAGTCTGGCTCGTGATGGAGATTCTGCAGAATCTAACAAATACGTATATTATTTAATTCGCTTAAACCGAAATAATATTCTATTTTGTTGTTAATACACAGTCATTGGGGAACATATACAATAGTTATCAATTATTTTGCTCTTCTATCAAAGTTTGAACTACAAAGAAATTCTAATTGCAGCAACCGTAAAAGGAATGGTAGCGCAAGGGAGTAATGAAGCATTTTTCTCATTAAAATGAGAATGTTTTCGCAGCACAGAGCCGGTAGAACGGACAGTATGTTTACGCCTACGGTGCGGGAATGGCGGACACGGGCGGATCCGTGCTAATCTCGTTTGCGCAAACACGGTCGATCGAACGAGCGAGATTAGAAGCAGGCCTTTCGCGGGCATCGAAGGAAATCCTGGGGATTCGTCGGATAGCATTCGAATGGGTATCATCCCGGGTGTCCCGGCGGCGGGAGGAGCAGGACGCGGGAAGAGAAGCAGGAAAAGTGGGACGACAGGGAACGCAGAGACGCCGGGAAGGGGGGGAAGGGAGAGAGAGAGTAGCTTTTACGCGTTTTATCCCTGGTGGCGTGCGTCGCGGAGCCCTTCGTCCATGACAAACGATCGTGCCGAACCCCGGCCTCGCCCGCGTCTCATCCCTCGCGGGCCAATCTCTCGCGGAGGGATCCTCTTCCGCGGGGTGGCAGAGGGGTGCAGCGGCGGCGGCAGCGGTCGCTCAGGCGCAGATTAAAATATAGATTTTATTGTTTTCCGGGTGTGTCGCACGCGCTCACCTACGATTTATACGGTCGTTACTCACGCGGGCTGGTTCCCCCTCGAATCACATATGTATAATAATTCATCCCCGATGCGCGTTTTATGAGATTTTCTATTAGATGCGGCAGCCCGACATCGATGGCAAATTGCGCGCGGACCGGCCGACCGCGGCCGGCCCGTCGCATCGTTGCGATTCAATGCGACGACCGTCCCTAATGACAGCGCCACCGTAAATCCTGTGGAACCGGTGCCCGTTAAAAACGATGATCTGCCCGGATAGTTATTCCGCTGTCGATCCATTACGTAACCCGGGAAACCGATCCCAGCGCGGTGCTCCAACTACGAAACTTCGAAACGATGCGCTTACCAGTTTTTTAGAACTGTAGGGGTTAGAGCCTTTGTTGGCCGCGTTAGAGACTTTGTCGTCTTGGTCGCGACGACGCACAGAGGGCCGTTTGACCCCGAAAGCCGCTACAATTGCTATAACTTTGCCAGTACTTATCCAAATTTGATGAAAAATGAAAGATTTTATAGCTCGAATCTTGCACTTTTTGGTAAGTTGTTTTTAATTAAATGTGCGTTAAGGGGGTGTTCTCCCTTGTAAAAGAATTTTTTTAGATATAGCAAACCTCATTGCAAAAAACGTTTTTTAGCATGTCATTTATAAAAAGACTTGCAACAAAAGACGTTTTTGAGATCGACTTCTGCCCGATCCTCTGACTCAAGCATCGTACTGGGCGACGGTCTTTAGCTTTTTACAAGAGAAAAAACCGTCGCGCTTTCGAGGGGTCATCGTCGAGAATGATTCACTCGTAGGATCACCTTCTACAGAACGATTCTCATTGTTCACCGTCGACCCTCTTCGCAACGCCATTTCCGGGTGAAGATTTCGAGGGTTGGGGCGAGGTTGTTGCCGTCCGATTGCCGTTTTCGTGGAAGACTAATTACCCGAGCGACGGGAGGAACGCGTGCATTTTCCGGCCGGTTCCTCCGGTTTCGTTGGTCACGCAACACTCGGGAGCTACACGACAGATTGCGAAACAGCGTCAGCGCACAATCCAGCGATAAAATAGTAATGCCGGGTTTGATTTAGGTCGGGAACTCGGAAGACGTCGCAGTTCGGACACGACGGGGGCGGTCGCGTTCGCCTTGCACGATCGTATCGGTAACTTAAACAGCGCCCGGGAGAAAGTACGTGTCCACGCGCGGTTGGCTAAATCCAATTAACAAGTTCCGCGAGCGGAGAAGTAGGTTAGTTTGCATCGAATAGATTCTAGCCTCGATTTTCCAGCCACGAACGTTCCGTCGAGTTTTAGTCGCAGAAAACGTCGACCCACGGGGGACCCGAGTCCTCCTCTCCCTTCTCCAGCCCTCGGAGTCCCCGTCGGTGCTCTCTGCGGCCGTCGAGCCGCGTTTAACGAACGGATGGAAAACTCGAGGAGGGCGAGAGAAGGCAGGCAGAGACTCGCGACGATAACGATCGCGAGGGATCGGCGAATCGACGAGCAGTTGATTTCGCGGACTCGAGCGTGTTTCGCCGTTCGAGGCTGTGACGGCTCGTGTGTGCAACCGACGGCGCATTACGTAGAATGTAGGCTAACGCAAGGCCGACAAAGTTTCTTCTCGGCACGCCAGACCACGTACGGATCGCGTGCCGAAGGTTACATCGACCACGTTCTCCACACGACCCGTTTCTCCTCCCACGATCCGTCTCCGGGTCGACGCGCGACGTTTCTCCCCTGTTCTCCCTCGTTCTGCCCGCTCCATCTCGTTCCCCCGGATTCTCTCTTTTTCTATCGCTTCCTCGAACTCTCGCGGCATCCACGCGACGAGAGGGGTCCCCGGTGTTCCGCGACCCCGCCGGTCTCTTTACTCGCTTAGCTCTCCCTCTCGCTTGTTCGGCTGGTTCCGGTACGAGCAATCCGACCGACGCTTTATGAGAAAACGTTGAAGAGCTCTTTCGCTACCGGACGTGCCTCGTGGCTGTTATTACAACAGAAACCGCACCCGCCCGCGCACCGACCCCGACGCGATTAGAAAGGATGGAAGACCCCTTGGAAGCGGCACGAGAAATTACACCAATTTATGCGCTCGCTCGCCGTCTCGAGGAAAAGTCGAGTGGAACGGGGCACGAGCGACCGAGAAAGAGAGGACGAGAGAGAGAGACGGACCGATGCGGAGGGGCTAAGAGAAGAGATCCAGCTATTCCTGTACACGGTTGGCAGCTATTGCTTCCTTCGGCAATCTTCCAAAAGCGTCTTTTATACGTCCCGAATCTACTTCTCTCTGTTTCCCGACCGCCCCGCCGATACAAGCTTCTAATCTCGTTTCAACTTTCCCCGGAATCGTGTGTTTTCCGCGCGAGGGGTGGGCCGACGCGCGCGACGAAACCACACGGGACGACGGGGCCGCGGGAAAAAGAGAGGGCGGCTCGGGTTCGAACGGCAAAGTGGATTAGCCGTTTCCCCGGGCAAGTCGGAACGATCGCGTTGCGATTTCCTGCCGTGCGCGGAATTTTGGAACTTTTCGGCCATCGCGGCCACGGCACGGCCGCGCCGGGCGAAGCAGAAAAGAGTGGACCGGAGCGAAGCAGAAAACCAAGCCGTTTCGGCCACCGCAGAGCGAAGCGCCCGTCCGAGGGCGGCGTAACGAGGATCCGGAAATAGTTACGGATCGGTCTTCCCGGCAATTAACCTAAGAGGATTACGCGCGTGTACCCCTTCTACCGGCCGCGTACGCGCCCGCTGCTATCGCTGCTGCTACCTCTGGCTGCCGTACTTACGTGGCACGCACGCAACGTAATTCGCGAACCGGCCACTGTGGGCTGAAGGTGGCTTTCGTACCGAGTTCCGTCGGTTTTAAGCGGATTTTCGTGTTCCTGCCCTCTCGCCGCCTCGTCCGCATCGCGCGCCGCTCGACTCCGCTCGTTCCCGCTCCTCCTGCCAACTCGATTCGTTCGATGTTTCGCGAACCGGTAATGCTCCTCGCTGTCGCGGGATATTATTTTCTGTCATGCCGCTTTTCATTTCGGCTCTCTTTCTCTCTTGATTTTGCTCCGGGCTCCTTTTCCGCGAGAAAGAGAGAGAGAGAGAGGGAGGGAGAATTTCTCCCCGGGCAGAATGGAATCGAATCGGAGCAGCTGGTCGCGAAAGGCCACGCTCGAAATGCAGCTGTCGCGCTGCTTTGCAAATCTTATCCCCGAGCCACGGCCATCCCGAAAATCAGGCGTCGATTTTGCAAATTCCTTCGTACTCCGATCTTCGTTTGTTCGAGATCTTTCACAGATTCGCCAGCGTTCCCAAGCACCCGACCTATTGTCTCGCGATCGAAAGAAGCCGGAATATTATGCAGGAATTTCTTTTCGATACCGGCCCGCTTATTCCGGAAATTATTCGTTCGTGATAATGGTATTAATCGCACGACCCGACGTTTCCCGATTCCGGCCAGCCTGCCAGATTTTAAAAAATTCATTCACTCGAAAGGATACGCTAAACTACGTATTACGCGTTGCCTCGGCTTTGAAGTCTTCTTTCATACTCCGCTGCGAATGTCTGCGGACAAAAAAGTATACACGGCGAATCCTTCTCTTTCCCCGTTACACGTCAGTTTCATTAAAATCAATGTCGTGTAAGTTTCGCTCTGGTAAAAGGTGGGCGTCTTCCATACAACGAAAATGTTACGACTGACCTCGAGATCTTGCTTATATCATCTTGCTTATATAAGATCTTGTAAACTTGATTGCAAATTGGCGACGCCTCCATAAATCTACGCCAGATTAAGACTTTTCACGAACATGTAACCTTGCTCGAAAAATTGTATCGAGCTCTAGAATCTCATAATTAGAGAGCTGACCTCTGCGCAAGGATTTTCGTTTTAAATATTTTCTGCTGTTTTCAGTGTTCCGTAGTAAAATGAAACCGACGATAGACTACAGTAGCGTGAATAATTATAGACTCAATGTGATTTTAACGTTTTTACTGATATTTCAACAGAAAGCTAACAGAGCATCGCGTCTGCATATTTCCATATTAGAAATAATAGCAAGTGGAAATATGCAAGCATAATCTCTTTTGCTTCTGTTTCTGCTTAAACATTCGCAAAACATATCTCTATATTTCTATACTAGAAGCAATGGAATATAGAAATGTATAAATCTGATATTTTCTCAAGTTCTCGTTTAGATATTAACAGCAATATAAAATTTACTTTGAATCTATAATTATGCGCACCCCTGTGTACTTGAGGCTTCACGACACACGACGGTCCCAAGTTCTTAATTATGTAGGGAAAGCACGTCGCTGATGCCGATAATCGCAGGATTTCGAGTCAAAGAGCATAATTAATTGTAATTGACTTGTGGGAATATAGCGAGACTGAATCTGTTTCGGTCGTCTTCGGAGCAGACGTTGATACGTTCTGCGGGGTCTATAATCGTTGAGGGTGTTAGCATCGTTACCGGCCGACAAACGATTCCCGGCGACGCTCGTAAAAGAAGGTTCGCGGCAAAGACGGTCCCCGTCTCTCCGCCGTTTTGCACGAACGATCCTTTTCGGGTGCCTATTAAGCGATTCCATTAACCGTGGTCTCCGCGAGCGAGAGACAGCAAACGGGAGGACGGAAGACAGAGTCGGCGGACCGGAAACAACGTACCCGCGAGTCCATGCCCGAGGCGATCGCGTTCCGGCGGTAGGAAAAATTGGCGAAAATGATAATTAGCCTGGAGGCTGGCGGTATAGTTGGTGTAAACTGACGGGGAACAAGAAGTTACCGGGTTCCTCCGACACCGGGGCGGCGTAACGATAACGAGCCCGTATTGGTGATTGTTGCCCGTTGAACGGAGCACTAATTGCCGGCTATTTAAAAACCGGCGGCCCCCGGAAACGCTTTCTCTCTCTCTCTCTCTCTCTCCTTCTGCGACTCGGACTCGCAAATTCACGCGAACTCGGTGTATTTTCGAGGTCCCGGAAACGTGTCCCGCAACGTTTCGACCCGGAGCAGAAAGAAACTGGGAGAGAGGGGAAAGGAGAGCGAGCTGCCCGGTTGTATATCGCCGTTGTTGCCAGTAGCATTTGTAAACTAGCTTTTGATTGCGCTAGGAAATGCCGTGGCGGAGCGGTTGAAAGTTCCGCGCGGCAGTCCTCCGCCTCCTTCCGCTTCTTCGCCGTATGCTTTTTCTCCTCCGCCTCGCTCTGCCCCCGTTTCCTTCGGCCTGCTTCTCCGCCTTCTGCCGCTCCTTCGCCAGCTCCTGCTCCGCTTGCTCGCTCGCTCGCTCGCTTCTTTTTCCTCTCGTCCGAGCGAGCGCCGCCTCCGCGCACGAATTCAACGAAATTCGCCCCCGTGTCTGACCAACGAGAAAATAACCGACGCTACCGTAAGTCTGTTCCGAAATATCCGACGCCCGCCTAGCGCCGTTTCCCGTGCGCTCTCTCCTCCTCTCTCTTTCTCTCTCTCTCTCTCTCTCTCTCTCTTTCTTTCTTTCTTTCTTTCTTTCTCTCTCTGGTGTGCGTGCTCTCTTCCCGGTCGCCCTTATTGCTCGCCTTTTCCTCGCCGCGATTGCACACTTTTTTCTCGTTAAAAGCGACGCCGCTATTTCTCTATTTTCGCTATGGTCGCGGGGGCTGAAAGTTTGCTCGTTCCTGTCCGCCCCTCGATCGTTCCCACGGTCTTATGAGGAGCCTGGCCAAAGTACACTTCCGGTCGAAACTTCCCTCTCTCTGTCTCCTCCGCTTCTTCCCTCCCCACCGACAAAAGCCTCGCGATCTCTCCGCCTCGAAGTCCGATCGATTTCTTCGGAGTTCGACGGTCCTCTGACGTCTGGATCCTACGCAACGAGGCACTCCTTACTTTTCGAGCACTTTAGATTGCTCCCGCGGGCAGACGACGAAAAATATGAAACTTTCGAGCCGAGCCATCCGCGACGACCTGGCCAGCTCCGGGCAGAGGGTAGCCATGTTCTTGAACTGGATTCCATGTCCAGGAAGAGTCCACGTTACGGTAGATGGACGAGGCTGCGCGATAATATCGAGCTATTGTCGCGGTGCTAAAAAGCCTATGCTCCTGGTATGGGTGGTTTAATTGCACCTCGTTGGAGCAATCTACAGGGGGGGAGATCGATTCGACCGCGATCTAGTATGAAAATGAAGAGCGACGTTGTTGCAACATCCTTTCCGATTATTTATTAACCGTCGGGATCGACCGATGCCAACTGACCCGGCTCCCTGCGCTCGTCTCTGTCACATTACCGAATCCAGTAATAACTCGAAAATGAAGCAGAGACTACGCTGGTGCAGTTCCCATCCTGCAATCGCGCAAATCCCGTCTCTTTCGACTTCCTGATTTTTGGTCGAGCTGATCCGTCGCGCTCGCCCGTGATTTTCGACTCACCTTTCGCAACGGACGCCCCGGCGCCGCGCAATTAACCTTCGCGGTCCGTCGACCTTAGGGCCTCGCTATTGGCGAGCATTCGGCCGCGCTGCATGGGCAGTGTCCTCGCGGAGACGAACGAGGCACGGCACGCTCGTCCGTTTCCCTTTATTCGACGGAACGAGCGAGGGGATGCGGCCGCGCGCACGCTATTTGGCCACCGTCCAATCGGATAAAGTCGCGGTCGCCTGTGCTCGTAGGTGTAACGGCCGTGTGTGCCGAGCGCGCGTCCGGCCGCGTGAAACGCTTATTAACGTAGCACCGAGCCGCGTTCTTAGCGTCGTTTGCCACCGGATTCGGTTGACAGCCAGTCACCGACAGGTTCGACGCCGTTCTGCACACTCTCTCTCTATTCTCGGCTCCTTTTCCTCGGCTCTCGAACCTGTCGCCGGTAACGAGGCCGCCGACGTCGCCGCCGTCGTCGTCGCCGTAGTCGTCGCCCGTTCGAATTTCGACGGTCGCACAGATCCGCGTAACGGCTCGTAACGGCAAGCGTATCGAAAAACGATGCGACGTGTTCGCTGAACGCCACCCGGAGGCCCGGGACACAACGTTCCATGTCGTCGTGCTACACGCTCGAGTTTCGGTTACGGTTACGCTGAATCGTTGGCTCTCTGGAAAAGCAGCTCGCTTAGCTTCATGGCAGAAGTTGTTTGCCGAATTCCGGCTACGCGAGATTCGCCCTGACGTCGAAGTCGCGCGCTTCGCGTCGCCTCGCGTCCGACTCGCGCGCAAGAGCCCTCTCCTCTCTCGCGTTCTGTTTGCAAAGGCGAAGCTTGATGCAGACGAGTGGTTGGAATTTACTGGAGACTCCGGGGTGAGAGAACGTTGCCGCTCGGTAACCACGGCAGACACTCGAGAATGCCTTGAAATACTAGTCTTCTTGTTTCTTGTCACTCGCTGCGCTAGCTGCTGGCTGCTTCTCCCTCTCTGTCTCTCTTTCTCTCTGGTTCGCCCCCTCTTGCTTTGCCTTTGCTCCTCGACCCTCTTCGTCAGTTCGCCGCGCGCGTCGGAGAACCACCTTGTGTTTCGGCGACTGCCGGCGCGAGCGGCAGCCGTCGCCGAGCGATATATCAATTTTAGAGGATGCTTCCGATTTCCCGTGTCGGCCTGACGAACGATTTCCGGCTAAGGAAGTTATCGGTCAACGAAACTGTTGCGGCCACCCTCGCCTTCGTTAACCCGCGTCCCGGCTTTGATTTTCTTAACTTCGTTCGACTCGAATCGGCGCGGCAGCCGGGGGAAAGACAAATGATTGGATTCGCTGATTCTCTTATTGACGATGAAGGATGACACGGCTGGAAGGATCGAGCAAACTCGGTTACAGCTGGTAGAATAACCTGTAATAATAGGTCGGACCGCCCGACACAGATTTCTGTCGATAAATTGGGGGAGGTTCGAGCGGTGTCCCATGGCCAAATAGCTTCTGGTCGCAACAGGAACGGGCGAGTCCGCGAGCTCTTCGAAAGACGGCTTACCTAAGAAGCTATTTCGGGTGAAAACGAAGTAGAAGGAAGATCTGGGGCACGGAGGAAGAAGGTAGAAAGCGTTTCCCCGGCAGGTACGCTAATATCCGGTTGCTTTATTCCTCGACTAGCGTTCGTCGTTAGGGACACACACAGTAGGATGGTACGAGGGAATCGGAGGGAAGGTAGAGGGCAGAAAGAAAAAAGAAAGAGTGAGCGAGTGAGAGAGAGAGAGAGAGAGAGAGAGAGAGAGAGAGCCGCGAGATTGAGTCGAAGGAACTCGTTCGTCCGTGTGTAATGGAGTTCCAGCGCGTCCTTTCAAGGGGCGTATTCCGTGGAGCAGTTGCATCAGAATGGCAACGTATGCATCCGAAGGAAAAGAGGCGTTCTATAAATCCGAGAAGGCCGCTCGACGAGTGGGCGAGGCGGGGCGGGGCGAGAGGGGCCGACGTCGAAACGACTTTCCATCGTTCTTCCTTAAGTTCCGTCCTCTTCATCGACGCGCGCGCGACCTCGATGCAGCAGCCGATCTAAACCGATCCGATGCCGAGCGACGCGATACGAACCGACGCCCATAAACTTCCTCGTAAATACACGCATTACGCCGATCTGCCGTGAGGAAAATGAGACGGATAACGCGGGAGGAGCTATCGGCGACGAGACACGCGAGGCGCCGCGCCTCGTCGCGCGAGAAACAATGTTCCCCGTCGTCGACGGAAAGGACGTCGCTGAAACGAACGAGGAAATCGTCGGTCCCAAGCTTACCAGCCGGCTTCGCTGTATCGTTTCGGCTTCCCGGGGCCAACAGATTGCTTTTTCGCCGGGAAACTTGCCGATAGTTCCGACTATTCTTCCCCCGAACTAACTTCGGGATAATCTGGAAACCGCGGCGCGGTCTTGGGGAAACTCCGTGTAATCGGATAAAAACGAAAATCCGAATTAATCCGTCGGCCCCGAGGCCGTAGCCGTGCATTCGCGACCGGTTCGTTGCCGAGTTCAACTTCGACGCTGCCGGAACTGCCCTCGCATATCCGGCTTCTGCGGACCAAGTCCTGCTGCCTCGACCCTGAACGCGACGATAGGCTCCGATTCTCCTCCGATTACTAGAGACGTGGCAATCGTTCGCTAGAAATCGCGAATCACGAGAAACGGCGAAAAAATATAGAACGATTCGATTGTTGGTTCAGTCTTTTTATTCGTCGGACTTGCTGCAATTAGTGTAGTGATGCCAGTCAATGCGAGGCGACTAATTTCTGTACCTTTGGTTTGCTTTCCAGCATGATATTAAGTAGTGACTCTGAGGCACCACTAAAATTGTAATTGTTACATGAATCACAAAATTCAATTTCGTATACATAAAATGCACTTTAGTATATAAAATAAAAATACTGTGAGTCAGGAAATATTATTCTAGATTAACAATTAGCTTTCGAGTGCAAGAATAAAGAATAAAGAAATTCAGATTTCGAATAAAGAAATTCAATATGTTCAATTCATTAAATGTATTAAAAAATGAACGAAATAAAAGTATAGCAAAATTGAATATATACCATTCGATAAATGTAAAGTTGACTAAAAAAAAAGCAAAGGTGGTGCAGCGTGACGTGACAGTAACCGGCTGCACCAGTCTATTCCAGTTTTTCTAGCTAGTTAACGACAGCGGCACTATTAAATCGTTCCCATCCGCCTCGGCAAGCAATTTCAATCTCGGAATCGCGATCGCTGCAAGACATTTTTTCGTGTTCCTTTGCCCCGGACAATTTTCTGCAGCGTTTCAAGAATTAGGAGACAGCCGAACGAAACGAAGCCGAGCCCTTGGAGCGAGCCGGGATCGATTCTCGTCCGAAGCCCATCCTCTCGGCTCGATTCCAGCTGATCGCGTCGCGACCATCTCCCGAAATTTCGATAATTGCTCGCAGACGTCCGCGCGAAAGCTGCGGGCCTTCGATCGTCGATTCCGATCGGTTGTTCTTTTTCAGTCCCGCATCGTCTGTCCGTTTGCGAAAAGAACGAGCAAGTCGATCGGTCGGCGGACCCGTTAACGAATTCTCGCGGGGTCGAGTTTTCCTATAGAATGGAACCATCGAGTCGGATACCGGGGAGAACGAGAGAGATAAAGAGGTAGAGAGAGACAGACAGAGTATGCAGCGACGGTTTGCATGCCAGGGACGAAACTGCGGATAGCCGAGCGCAGGCCAAACCGCGTCGCAATAATGCAGCGCGTTTCACCGTAACAATTATATGGCCGCTGAATCCGGTGGCGTCGCGTTCTGCGCGCAAAATCTACCGTCGAGAATTACCGGAGCGTTTCGCGCGGCAATTAGCCGACGGCGTTCGCCGGGTCGCTTCGCGATTCAAATGGAAAACCTACCAATCGACTAAGTCGAAGGAGCCAGAAAAATCCATTTGAAACCGACAGACCGGACTGGAAACGGTTCGCTGGCCGCGCCAGGATGGTGGGAATGGAAACGAAACGAAACGGAACGGCAGGAGATGGCCAGGCGGGTGGTACGAGACGAGACGAGACGAGTCGGGCCGGGTCGGGCCGGGATGGGACGGGGCGAGCAGGCAAGCGTACAACACTAAACGACCCTGCTAAACGGTGAACGCGTGCTCGCGCCTCACCCGCCACCGAAGAGGAAGCCGACTGCTTTTGTGGCGTAGAATATTAGTCCATTAATGCCGGGCATTGTGCTCGCCGGCCGAGCTGCGGCCGACAATACGTCAACGCTTTGACTCCGCTACAATACGGCAATAATCGAGCTTCCTCCTTCTCTCCGTCTTTGCGAGCACTCGGGGTCGTGGCACACAAACTCGTGGCACTCGTGTACGCACGCGTGCCGCCGTGCTGAGCGCAACCCGCGCACAATCCGCGCCGCACTGCTCCCGCGCCGCGCCGGCCAGAAGCCACGATAGTCGAACGCGACCGCAAACCACCCGCCGCGATTGCCGACGCGACGAGACGAGACTCGATTTAGTTTCCTCTCATTCCGACGATTCTAACTGCATAACGCGGGCATTCCGCTTCCGAACGCTCCGTCCCACGCCCGCCCGGATCAGTCCTTTGTCGACCACGATTTTTGAATGTCCTAACAAGAGCCGCTGAGAAATTACTCGACTTAATTCGGAACTCAGCCGTGTTACCAATTCCATTGTATCTGTCGTGGAATCTAGATAATAATATGAGTGTTAGTCCCTCGGAAAATTTGATATTCGGTGGAGAAATGGAGTCAATGTCCATCATCTTAGCCTCGGAAATAGCTTTAATCGACCTCTTCTCGAATTCTGTCCACGTCCTCTCAATTATTTATTTATAGTTGGTTTAGACAATTCGTTCCACGACCAAAATATTATATTATATCCTAATAAAAATATTATATCTAATATTAGATTACACCGAGGAAGTCGCGCGACTTCCACCGAACTGATGCAATTTTAACCCAGCATTCGTTTTAACCTGAACTTCTTTACTGTCTCAGGCGTTTCTGTCTCATGCCGTGGTTCCTTCTCCGAGCTCAATGGAGATCTCATTATTGAATGATTACGTCCGTTGTCTATCATTCTTAAGTCTACTTTGCGCCGTATAGATCCGTGTAGAACAGGACACATCCTCTGAGACTCTAATTGATTCCCTTAATCCGGACTTCTGACGGCGTTCACAATTGTCTTATACCACAGTGTCTAGACTGCGGATCTTAATGCAAAAATTAAACTTAATGAGGATTTCCTTTCGTCAACTGAAACATCGCTCGCTGTAAAAGCGAAATCAGAATCCAAAATCCACGTATACTATGATTGCATGGCACGCAAGAAAATAGGGAACACTATCGAAAATTCGGAATAAAAGATTTATGAAATAATTAGATTTTACGACTCGATAGCCACAAATTTTGGCAGAAAAAAGTGGATCAACTCGTGCTCCCATTCGCGTTCATTGTTATCGACTTTCCGCAACTCTGTTCAATTAAATTTGTATTTTACGGCGAAAATAGGCGAGATCGATCGAATGACCTGTGTAGTCAGTGTTTGTCTCGGAGACGATTCCGTTCACCGCCGTGCGTCGAAATCCTGGTAATCACGGACAAAACGGCAAAGGCGATGGAAAAATAAGAAAAGTCGCTAATCCCTGTCTCGTCGTTGTCGCGACGTCGCGAGTGGCCTGCCTCGGTTTCCCCGGACTGTTTACGGTAATAATAACTGCTTGGATTATCCGAGATTCACCGGTTCCGCGGTATCTCGGTACGAATCGTAAGTATATAAGTCGTTCTTGCGGGATTGGCCGGGCGGCGATTAAATCCTGCGGCGGGCCGCGGTTAAAAGAAGGGAAGTTTAACTTAATATCAGCCGGCCAGTGACAGAGTCGGACTCTCCTCTTTTTCTCGACTGTTTACCCGACGCTCGAAGCCTCCCTTATCTTCTTAATATTTCGGTCGCAAATGAATTCCCGTTCTTTGTCTTATTTATTTTTCTGGTCGGCTCGGTCCACGGTCTTCTCCGCTGGGGCAAAGGACGCCGGCGGTGCAGAGGTGGGATGCCAGAAGTCGATAGCACGGCTAGCTAGGGATCGTTGGCAGTGGCCACGAAAAGGGGTCGCGGAGAGGCCGGCAGAACCCGAAGGAAGACGAGGACACGAGGAACCAAGAGAACCAACTGCCCTCATAAATATTCACGATGAAATCTACCCCTCGATAATAACGGGCCCCGAAATATACGCGCGAACCACCCGTATCTGATAGGCGAACTGGAGACGGCCGCCGAATCGACGCTCGAAACCTCCAGGGTGTATTAAGTACCGGCGCCCAGAACTTTCCGTCTTTCCCTCTGATTCGATCCGCGCCGCTCGTAGATTCTCCGCCGAGCAGATCCTCGGCCAACCATCCGATTATCCGACTCGGATTCCCGCGCTTCCCAAAAATATTTTCAGATCGCGCCGATTAACCGCTTCCGAATCCCGGGTTCTTCCGCTCCTTCTCGTCGTCTTTTAATCGTTCTAGCATCGAAACAATTAAACTTGTCCGAATGACGAACTGGAATCCGTGCAACGCCAATTCCCGAGATTAGCTTCGCGTAAACTTAACTGTCCTGTGTCGCCGTTTGATCACGATTACACGACGATACGATCTCGCCGCAACCCGGCGTCTCTCTTGGGCATCCTAGACTTATGTATGAATTATTGCTCGTGTTTAAGGCGTCAATTATTCTGATGCTAAATTCGAAATTTCGGATCCTGGATTCTGGATACTAAACTCTAAATCTTTAATTTTAAATTCTCCAGTTTAAATTCAGGTTGTTTGTTTAACAATTGAGAAGTGTTTGTGGCGAACAATGCCAGTGGCAAGAAATAAATTTTCTAGGAGGAAGAGAAAACGCTGTTATCTTCAAACTATTAACGAAATTTAATTTATTTTTATCTGCAGAGGTAACTATATGAATTTATAATATACGAATTATATGATGCTATAATTATACGATACGTATATGAATTTATTAAACAAATAATTGTTTTCAGAGAAAAGCCAACATCTTCCACACTATAGATTTAGGAAGAGTAATGATGTAACGATGTTTCCGTCAAAGTAGCCGCGTCGATAGTTCGATTCTGTCAAAAACGCCCAAAATCCGCAAGCTATCGATGTCAGAATAATTAATGGCTTAAATATAGCAGCCTGGAATCCGAGTATCGGCCAATTCCTTGTCGATATTTGCGTTTCGCCGTCTTATCGATACTTGGCTCTCGTTCCGCTCGGATTTCTCTTGCCGGATTCTTCTTTGAGCCTCCCCGCCGCCTCGTTTCCCGTTGTTCCGACGAATATCGTGTCTCTTACATTTGGCAGCAACGAGAATAGGAAATTCCTTGCGTATCCAGCCGGGAAATCGGCTGGATATCGTCAAAGTTAAGTCTACAGGAGAAAATCGAGGTTGCAGGGGCAAAAAAACGTAAGAACAGAGAGCGGGAGAAAAGACGGGCAAAGGGGAGGGAAAAGATAGAAGAGAGAAAGACATAGAGAGAGAAAGAGAGAGAGAGGGAGAGAGAACGAGTGCCTGCGGCCCGGAGGAACCCTCGGAACCCTTCCTCTCGGTTCGGTTCGGTTTCCTGCTGTCGTCTTTGTGCTCGTCATCCTGATTCGATTCCCCCGTTGTGCTCTCGTAGGAAACGGAGCGCGGATAAAAATCGCCTTTGAAGAGATATCGGAGAGAACGGGTGTATCGGTGCGGCTCGGGCTGCGCCCCGACGTTAAGCCGATCGTTCACAGTGCTCGAGCGCCGCGTCCGAGGTTACGTTCCGAGATGAAATTCCTCGCGGTAAGAAAATCCTCGAAAACAATGTCGGAACTACCGTTTAACGGTACCGGCGGCAACATCAGAATGTCTCGAATTATATTTGACCGCGACCAGCCGGAGAGAGGGGCGATCGATAGGCACGCGGCTCCAGCAAACTATCGTTTTCGAACTCACCTGACGGGTTTATCTCTCGCCCCGATTCCATCTCGATTTTATTTGATTTCATCCCCGACTTCCATTAGACACCGCGCTGTTTTCGAACAGGAGAATCATGCCTCATCGTTAGACTGCGGATTGTATGCGTTTATGGCGTAAGTGAATAGATCGAATTCAAAATGGCAAAGTTGATTATTATAATTCAGTTTGAGAACGTTATTGTATCGCTGTCGATAGATTTGAACGATTTAGAAAAGTTTATTTAGAAAAATGGTACGGCAAGGGGTTAAAAGTGTTCTTCTTTCTGTAAATGAACAATAATAATTTCGGACCCTCTCTCTCTCTCTCTTTTATCTCTGCCTCCGAATCCACAGAGGAGCTCGCGCGCCTTAACGTCCTCTCGGTCGTGTTTTCGCGCCAAATCCACAGACACAAGAGAGCCCCGAAGAATTCGTTCCGTGGAAAACTCGAATTTCTCTTTCCCCGTGCACTCGACGTAGTTCCACCCTCGCGATCGCCAACGCGCGCGCTCCCGCTCGAAGATTCAACGCGGCCTCCCGCTCCACTTCCGTCTGGTCACCGCGTCCAAATGAGATTTTCCACTTTCCGAGCAGCCCCGGCTTTTTCGCGCAGCCCGTTTTCCCGGAGAAATCTCGGCCGGTGCCCGCCTCTCCACGAAACCGCTCGATATTCTATAAATTTTTACGGACTCGCGCCGCGATTCCGCCCATACGCTTCCAACCGTATCTCCGCGCTTTACGTAACGCCCGCGCATCCGCCTGATCCTTGATCGAGCCGCAATCGCGTCCGCTCTGAATCTGCAAATTTCGATGCTCTGCTTCTTGCTATCCTGAGAATTACACTTCCTTTTCAGGGCATCCAGAAATTACTGGGTCGCTCGGAAACTACCCCGATTTTCGGCGGAACAGGTTCGAGAGCACGATATTCGAACAGAACTGTATCGTATGAGACAATTTGCATTTTGTGCAACGATTTTTTTGTTAGGTAAAGGGATATTTTTCTTCTGTAAAGGCTTCTTTGTTTGCCTAGCAAATCGTCGTTTAGTAACGATTCTAAAAATGCTATTTAAACTGTTGTTATCGCCGTATGATGCGACGCGGCGCTGAAATAGTTCGGCGCCTAATGGATGTTCGGCATGCGATAAAATAAAATCTAGTATTAGCGGGCCCTAGATTGAAGCAACGATGACTTTAAACGGGTATACTTGTCGGAGAAAGCTAACTGATTAGAAAGAATATACACTTTGATATTCTTTATTAACTTATATATTTCATGCAAGTGTTTTACTTAAAGAAAATACAAAGAAAATCAAGCATATAAAATATACAGTGACCTACACTCTTTTTAATTAATTTAATTTTAACACCCTCTGGTTAATATGACATCGCAGTAATTCTTCTTACGTTTAAAGATAATATTATTAAAATAAACAGTTCTGACACACTTACCCTAATCGGAAGCATCGGTGTCGACTACTGGCGAGCTGCTCGCACGTATAATCTCGACACGCGACCGCCGTGCGCTACCATTCTGCCATATTTTCGTAGGTTTTCAGCGGGCTGTGCCAGTCGAATAATGTAAGGCCGAACAATCTCGAGCGGCCCGGTTACCCGGGAGCCGTAGTTACACGCCGAGGCGGCGGAAGGGCTCTGTTCCTCGCCGAGAAGAAAGCGGAGCGAGTTGAACGACGCGAGTGCGTGCGTGGGCGTTGGGAGAGCAGCCGCGGAACGGATGCAGCCGGCGAAAGAGGGAACGGGTTCCGCCGGCAAAGATGGGAACGAACGAGGCGCGAAAAAAGCAAAGCTGCGACACAACGGACCGGATGATTATATAGAAAATGCTGGGAGCTCCGAAATACGTTAGCCCGGGGCACTCGGCGCGTTCCGTTTGTTTCGCGGCGATGTAGCCGCCGATGTAGGTGGAACGTTTTCTGCGGCAGCCCCCGGAGAAGTCTGTTCTACTTGGAAACCGCTGTTGCAGGCGAAACTTGCTCGATTTTGTCCGCCGGCAGGTTCTTTCGCGACAAGTTCGGCCGCGCTCGGGACGGTTTTTCAACGACGACTCATCGACGATCCCACCTCCGACGAACTCTGTCGTCGACACGAACGAAAACACGTAACAAACGCGCATCGCGCCCACCTCCGACTGCTCCTCTCTCGCCGGGCAACTTGGTGCCGGCGAACTTTTAGATTTACAGGACGATTTGCGACAACTTCCAAGTCGAGGGGCCGGCGTCGACTCGAAGAATAACTCGAACGCCGGCTGAAAAAACAACGACCACCGCTGCTTTGAATGGCCCGCGACGAGCGTCGTCCCGTATTACGGCGCCGTTAACGCACAATCGATTCCGCGTTACGGAAAACTTTATCACATCGGCGAATCGGTGTGTTCCCGGGGTCCCCCTGTTAAAAATCGCGGGGCTGAACGAGAGCCGCAGTTCCCCGCATCCCGCGAGTCTCGCATAAAGAGCTCGATGAATAGTCAATCGTTCGCCCGTGAAAGGGAGTAAATAGGGAAAGGGTGAATGGTGCGTCGAAAGGGACGACCGAGCGGAAAAGTAGAATTCGAGATAAATTCATAAATGATTCGGCCGATGAACGCGCGCGTTTATTAGATCCAGCGAGCGGCGCGTGTCGCGAGCGCGATCCGTTCGAGCGTTCGTTCTGGCTGCGTGATTCCGATTTCATTTGGGAACGTCGGAAAAACGATCGGCGAGTTTCGGTGCCGGAACGAGAATAGAATGACTGTCTCCGGGAGCGAAGAGACGGCAGATCGGCGCGCGGCAGTCGTCTCGGAGAATCCTGCTGGGAAAAACGGTGCTTGCCGTTGGTAGCGGCGGGATCGACAAAACGCGAAACAGACGGCGACGTCGGTGCGACTGGGCTTTCTTGCCGCGACACCTTCGCCAACTCGGTCGCATTACTGGCCGCCGGCAAAACCGGCGACTGTCGCGGCAAATACGGCCGCAGTATGCATAGTTGTCGTTCCGACGGCTGCTCCTCGAGATGCGCTCTCGATACCGCGACTCCAGTAGTTCGAGTCGACGGTTTTTCGTCCGCGCGTCGAACCAGCACCGGCCAATCCGCGGCGGGTTTCTTGCCGGCCCGAAGCGGACGATACCGAAAGAAGAAACGAAAGGCATTCCGAGCGCAGGGGGCGTGGAGCGTAATTGAAACGGATTAAATTCGACCGAAATCGTTCAGTCGGCGACGCGGTCGTCGCCCGACGAGCAGTGGAGAGGAGAGAGAGAGAAGGGCGAGAGAGAGAGAGAGAGAGAGAGAAAGAGAGAGGTGAGCCAAAAGCGCGCGGCTCTGCCCATCGATTATTTTTCCAACGGATTTTTTCCTTCCGCCGATCCTCCGTATCCACGGGACCGTAAATTCCGGCTGCGACGGAAACATTAAATGCCCGATTAACTTAACGGAGGAAATGGAACGAAAAATCGAATGTATTTCACCAAGTCGAAAGCTGCGCTCTGCACGCTCTCTCTCTCTCTCTCCTCTCCGCGCCTCTCTCCCATCCGTCGCCCCCCTCCGGCCCTTCTCCATTTACGCGACCAACAGAAGTTGATACCCTTTCACATCGAGATGAAAGAAACCGGCGGAAAAAGCGACGCGCGCGTCAGGGCATCATTTCCAACGCGTTTGTTACCGGCGCCGGTTCCTGAAGCACGAATGGCTAATGATTTCAAGGCGTGCATGGAGAAAAACCGTCGAAATTCGGCCGAAAAATAGAGACAGACGGAGAGAGAGAGAGAGAGGGACAGAATATGTGTGTGTATGTGCGAGGAGATCTCGTAAAATCGTGTTCCCGCGATTGATATCTGTGGTCGCCGCTGGTACAAATTCGCCTGCTCGCATTAGACCGAGTAAAAAGCATGCCGGCTCCGTCGGGGGAATCCGTCGTAGACGGAGAGTCTACGTGCCGGTTTACGAGCGGTTCCTCGACCTCGATACTTCCTCAACCTGCTCTCGCTTCTTCCACCCGATTTCGGGCTGCCTGCGGATTCGGATTCCCAGTGAAACGTCGCATCGCGTCGCGTCGCCTGGCGTCGAGTCGCGTCGAGTCAGGTCGGGTCTCGCACGTACCGCGAATAAACAATTTCTTCGATTATCCGTCCTCGTTTCTCTTCTTGCTCTCTCGCCCGCGCCTCCTCGTATCGATCGAGTTCGACGATACACGGGAGGAGAACACCGAAATCTCGGGCGACGACCGGCGCAACCAGCGCGTTCCGCCGCGCGAATATTAATTCACGGCTGGCCCGGAAGCCAGACGATGGCTCGCGCCAGACTTTGCAAACAAACGGACGTTATTGGCTCCGACGGCACGAAATAACAATAATGGTCGCGGTAACGATTTCGCTCGTGTTATTGTTATTGATTATAGGGGACTGGTCTCGCGTGGCCCCCGGTGTCTTCGAATACGATCGGTCGTTTCGACGCTTTATAGCTGTCCCGGCGTCTTTCGATTAGAAAAACGTGCCGCGGACTCGGCCCGATTTGCGTTGTTAGGACGAGTTTAGACCTCGGCGTTGTTTGGAGAGAGTCGACGGTGAAACGCGAGAACCGGCGAGCGCGTAATACAGCGCTGCAAAACAGCGAGCTGCAGCCGTAGTCTCTTTGAAAACCTGACCTAAATATAATAAACTAAATTAAATTACGCTGCGCCGGGAACTAGGATAACAAGTAAATGGAAAAGCAGCAAGAACAATATGCACAATAATATGTTCTCTCCGGGAAAGTTCTCCACGTGCGGCGTCCGAATAAAGCGATGGGGTCGTTGAAGAAAAGTTGTCTCGTAAGTAAATTAATTAACCGCGCGACAGAACTGGGTAACAGCCGCTGTAAATGTTTTAATTCCGAGTCGCGGAATCGATTTAGGTGCGCGGATGTTACTAGTGGAAACATAGTGGTGTCACGTGAAATCCTGGCAATGAGATCTTTCCACGCGTAACAATGTATATTATATTTTATGTATATATTCGTTAAGAAATTATTATATAGAAATTATTATATATATTATAATCAGTAATGATTACTAGACTGCGGATCTTTATGAAAAATGAAAATAATCTCTGATGCCTTCTCTACTTTGTATTACACCTGCCCATTTTTGCAATAGATGTGTACAATCCGCAGTCTTAACAGCGTGATAATGATTGGTTTCTGACAGACATAGAATAATAGAAACAATCAGACTCGCACTCTTCGAATGCCCCATGAGTCCACATGATTTCACCACATCTGCTCTCTATCTTCGCAAAACTGATTTCCTACAGCGCTCATTACAATAAGTGCTGGGACAATGACACTTACGCGATCGGCTCTAGCAGGAATGTCTCGACGTACCAGAGTCGACAAAAGCAAAACAGCGGCCTCTCCAGAAGTTCGGCCCGAATTTGCTCGTGCAGTTCCCAGCTCCGAGTAAACAGCTGACCAGATTGCTTCGTCTGGCCGTCGGAAGCGCGATGGTGTTGATTCAAGACAATGCTGAATAATACAGATTCGAGGAAGTTAGGCTAGCGGTACAGCGAGCGGGCGCGTCGTTGCGTCCCGACATCGGTTTACCGACTATTGCGTCAACAGTAATTGGCATCGCGGCAGGAATCGAGCGTTGCCGAAGAAGCGCGGCGTCTTCTCCGGCTGTCTTCCCGTGGAAAATCTGGCGGGGAAAAATTTCGCGACGTCCGAGGAGATAGCGTCTGTCGCCGGCTCGCAAAAGTTTATCGCGTCGTAAGGCGAAATTGCTCGGCGGCGAGCGTTGTAAAATCGCGTAGGGACGGTCTCGCGAGAAACGAGAGAGATCTCTCTCTCTATCCCCGCGAGGTCGAGGGATCGATGTCGCCGGCTGGTTGCGGAGCAGAGGTTCGTCCGGCTCTATCGTCGTAATTAGAATCGCGGCGGTGGGTAGTCGATTCGATTAAAACCGGCCCGGGAAGAACGCGCCGGATAAATCCCGGGCCGAGCCGATTGATCATCTGGCCGAGCGTGTGCAATTCGTTTCTCGCCGCGGAAGTCGGCCCGAAAACGCTCTCGATCGCGACAGCCATCCTTCCCGCGGCGGATATCGCGTTGTTTCGGACGTCCGTCCCGAATGAATGGCGCGTGCACGTCTCTCCTCGCGGAGAGATAGCTGCAGCGAGCGGCACGTTGCTCAAGGGATGTGTACATACGACGAACAACACGAGCTGCGAGCCAGAACGTCGAAAGGGATGGAGGAACGGCGCGAGAGAAAGAGAGAGAAAGAGATGGGGAGAGGAGAGAAAGAGGGCAAGGGGACCGATGTTCATTTCATGGGCCGTCAGGTCGTATCAGTTCAATGGCGCACGGTGTGATTTTTCCCAGGGAATTTCGGTCTGTTTAATAGAGATCCTATATCCGATACAGCTCGGTAGCTTCGTTGCTTCGGCTCCGCCTCCGCCTCCGTCTTTCGGCTTCGATCTCCGTCGGATCCTCGTTTCGTCGTCGCCTCTCTCTCTTCCTTCCCCCGGATCTCCTGGATCGGGGGAGCTGGAGACGAGCCGGGGCGGAACGGAAAGCGAAACAGAATTGTTTTTCGACTTGATTGACTTCGACGCTAATAGATATTGCGTATCGTCCATCACGAGCCAGCTCGGGCGCGGGTACACGGGTAAACACGGATACCGGACGAGATATCGGACCGTCGGACGTCTACTCCTCTTTCTTCCACCGGTTCCCTTAAGGAAAGTTTCCCGCAGTAATGAGTGCGAACGCTTTGTCTCGCCGAGAGACTCCGAAAACCCGTGGCATCGATGTCTGAAAATCCTGTTAACGATACCCGCCACGGCGATTTTGCTTTGAGACTTTCCACCACCAAGTGGTATTTATTACCAAGGTATACGGGCGAAAATGACTACCGCACGATTCGGAGAGGAATCGAGACTTCGGAGGACGCGCTTAAACTGTGGGGTGATTAAAGGTTTAGCGGTCGGGCGAAAGCCGAAACCGGGTCATATTTCGCCGATAACAAAATTTTCCTTATTTCTCTGGCGTAAAATCAATGTTTGGATTTACATTTTAATTCGTTAGGTTACGTGTGCTTCCTGGAATTTTTTATATAGGAAGCGACATTACGTTATAGCGAACTGGTAAAATGAAAGCAACGGATACAGTAATATTTAACAGTAATATTTAACAGAATAAATATTTAACAGTAATATTTAACAGAAATTTGTTTATGAATGAAAATATGTATTCTTACGTTATTCCAGTAATCATTAGACTGTGAAGTTTTATGCATTTATGAGGAAAATGCGCATGAGAAACTCGAAGCAGTGAAAAGATTATAAGACTTGGAAAATGTTGTTACATTATTTTCAAGGAAACAAACTACAACGTAGTCTGTGCAACGGCAGACTCGGTTATGGATAAACCTTCCAGTCTTCAAAAGACAGTTTGAAATTTCGCGAAGTGCAGTCGGCGGCGTTGGGTGACGGATCGAGTGGCTGCCGGGAAGGAGTCGTCGGGTAGAATGGCGAAAGTGGCGGCGCAGTTCATTTTCGTTTGCGGCGGCCGTCCGAAATTTCGCCGGCCGAAAAGTGGTGTCGGCAGCCTGGCCGGATCTCGAGATCTTTTTCAAACGCGAAGACCACTTTGCGAACGGCTCCGGCTCGACTGCAGACGCTCGGACGAGGAGTAGAAGGAAGAGAGAGAGGGAGAGAGAGAGAAAGAATGAGCAGGGGTGGAGGCGGAAAAGGGCTTGGGAGGAGCTCTCGGAATAGACGGGCTCGGACAGGCGCTTCCTCCTCGGCTTCGTTCCCGGTCGTTCGTTGCAACGCGAACGTTTCGTGAAAATCACGGGGGTGTAACGTGCGGGGGTGGGCCGAGACTTTTCGAAAAGCGGATTCCCCGGCGGCGAACCGACGCGACGCAATATCTTCGGGCAGGCCACATCGGGTCGGGCCAGGCCCGAGAGTGTCCGTCGATCGATCCGCCGCCGCCGCCGTCGTTCTCTCGAAGCCGTGGCATTCGGTGAACTTGACGCTTGACCCGGGCTGCTGCTGCCGCTCGGTCGGGCCCTCGTCCCTGCGGAATTGCGCCTCAATTATTTCGTGTCCGGTGTTTTGCGGGTATTCGAACCCATTGTCGCGAAACGCCTGATCCAGCGCGGACCCATTGTTTTCGCGATGAACCCGTGACATCGTTATAATTAACTGGCTCGCCGTTGATAGAGCAACCGCGTCGAGCGCACTCGCCGCCTATCCCCGATTATTTAGCTACTTTCCCATGGCAACCGATCGGCAAACCTCCCGGCAAGTGTGGAAAACCGACGCCGATTTACCCGCCGGATCCCTGGCAGCCTCGATCGCCTCGTGTTCGTGTTACTCCGCTTTCTGGACCAGTGGCCGATCAGTTAACTCCTCGCTTTACAATTCTACACCGGGATTCTTCTCCCCACATCTCCGTCCTCCTTCGTTCCCCCGCGATACGTGTATAAATGTTACAGTAGAATAGATATACCGGTACAAAGAGTCGACAATGTGAGCGAGCTTCAACACTCTGCAATTTAGCCGTGAATTGTAATACTACACCTACGAGCTGCACTCTGTACCGCTTTATTACGACGGAAAGGCTGTGTTTACGTAGACTTCGCTGTCATTTTTATGATAATAATAATAATGTTTATTTGATGTGTAATGTGATTATATGCAGCGCAATAGCATATCAAAAAGAAGTAAAGATGAAATAAAATAGACGATACAGCAAAAGAACAGATAAAATAGAAGATACGCTAAGTGATCGAGTTATTTCAATAATGTGGAAACGGAGAAGATAAAAGAAGATAAAAATAGATACTAGGGTTAGGAAAATGGAAGAAACGGTTAAGATTAGGAGAGGAGGAGATCAAGAAATTTACTCATTTTCCACGAAAGAGTCTTTATCATTTCAGCAACTCCGAGACCAAAAAAGTGAAGGATTACATTTGCCCCTTTGAGGAAGTCGCAAAAGCTTATCATTTAATCGAGTGCACAACGCATCAGGATAATTGCTCATGTCCTCTGTTACCTATGTATCTCGAGCATAATGTAGCTCTTTGAAACCGATATCGCGAATGCTTTAAAAAGTACAGGTCCTCAAAGGATGTAATAATGGTCAGTAGCTAAGCGAGACACGTAGAAGAACCACTCGATCGGCCATCGGAGGGTGCGTAGAAAATCGCGTAGACTCTGAATGTATCTTAGCCGAGCGTTGGCCAAGGACGAGTCAGTCTCGCCTTTAATGAAGCGGAGCCAGGGTCGCGTGGCGAAATTTCGTCGCGGGAAGTCGGGGAGGGCGAAAGAAACGCGCGAATTCCGGCGGAATGGTGGACGTCACGGTAAGGAATAGCGTGCGGTTAACCCACGGGCGTTTCTTCGCGATTGCGAGGGACGGCACCTCGATTCGATCGCGCAATACGAGCAAATTACGGCCGGCGAAGAATGGGAGAAATGGAGAGAGAGAGAGAGAAAGTGAGGAAAGGACAGAGAAAGAGAGAGAGAGAGAGAGAGAGAGAGACTCTACGCCGGGAATCGAGCGCTCGGCCAGCAATGTACGAGACGGGAAGGGTGGCGGTAACGTGGAACCGAAAAGCCACGGAATCCCGACGGTTTTCGCTCTTTTACAGCTCCGGGTTTTTAGGTAGTTTTAATACACCCGATGGAACGAACTGACCCGTCACGCGAACGAAATTTCACCGGCTCGGCCTCGGCGCCCACGCTCGATCTCTCGCGCGGACTACAACTTCGTCGATGTCGTTTCCAATGCACCCCGCTTCCGCCCGCGGCGTTCTCTCCCCCGACACCTTCCGTAGCTTCGAATCTCTCACCGAGACTTTATAACGAGGGAGAAACGGCACAGAAACTTTATATCGCGTTCTCGAATGTTTCTTTCCGGCAGGATGGCTCGGCCGACGATCGCCTTTACGAGCTTAATACGTTCCAGGCCCTTGGTTCTTCCACCCCCTAAACCATTCCGCTTTGTTTGCTAGTACCAGAGATCGTCCACATGTGCGGCACGCGAAGTTGAACATAGAAAAAACTTGTATTTCGGAAGCGATCTAATTGTCGGTGCTCTTTACGGGCATTTCTTCGAAGCCAACAATCTATCGCCGTGAGAAATTACGAGAAAGCCCAGCGTTTCGCGTGAAACGGTACGAAGAATCGCCAATTCCACAAGTATTGAAATACGTGAACATTTTTGGTGCAATTAATTCGCCGTCACGGGACTGTAGCTAGGCTGGATAAGAATCGGAGAAGACTCGAGGCATTCCCGGATGTCGGGAGCACGATACCCCCGCTATCTCGAGAGGGTAATTTGACTTCTCCGGGGGAGCGGGAGTGACGAAACTCGCTGGAAGCAATAAATATTTCGGCTCCTAAATCACGGGAGATTCGCGAGGCTAGTTTCGCGAGCAGAGGCGAGAGCTCGTTCCAGGAGGCGCGGAAGGCGTCTCGGACAAAGGTGCGGGAATCTTGGGAGGCGCTCGAGAGAAGTAAAACTAAGCGAACGCGTAAAAACTGCGGAACGGGCCGTAAAACGGCTGGAGGTGCACGCGTCTCACCGCTTGGCCCTGTCCGCGCTTTAGCGAGCGACGTTTACGTCTCATCAGGGCGCGAGATTATTAACGCGCGTCGTTATATATCCTGCGAGATATACCCTTGGATCTGCGAAAAAGCCCCGTTGGCTCCGAAACGAGAGCTACCGCTGTTCCTCGGTTCGGTCGAACACGAAAGCCTGCGGAAGATTCCGGCGAGAGACGGTGAACAGAAGGCAAAAGAGCGAGCGAGCGAGCGAGAGAGAGAGAGAGAGAGAGAGAACGGGAGGGGGTAGGTTTTCATAGCCACGAGGCACTCGTCGCTGGAATGCCGGAAGACGGTGTCGTCTAGCCGAGTCGTATTACAATAATTGAATTGCAGAGGACACGCGGGTCTTCTGGTGTTCAAAGAACGCAAGAAAACAAGCAGAGGGGAGTCGCGCTGCGGGGAACGAGATGGCTTCCGGAAAAGGGGCGGGTCCCCGTCACGCGGCTCACTCGGGCCAGGGGTGGAGGTTCAAAGAGACGAAAGGGGGCAGCGAGGAAAGGGTGTAGCTGCGAGAGAGAGAGAGAGAGAGAGCTACAACGAGAGAGCAAGCGAGAAAGAGAGAGAGAGCGTGGTTTCGAGCGCAGGGTAGTTCAAGGAGGGGTGTCTGAGAAAATCAATAGACTCGTTCGTACGTCGCGTGCAGTTAAGTGACTAAGAAATTAATATCTCGATGAGGTCGAGCCACGGTCGCCCGAGTCGAGCCCGCGGCCGTTCGAAAAAACCGGGGGAACGCTTCTAACGACCTGCACGCTGCCCTAGCCGTCGCCAGCCAGTCCTCTCTCCCAAGGTGGTGGCCACCCGGCACCGCCGACCTCTTTTATCCGTTTCGCGAGGGGTTAATTGATGCGTAGCGACCAGCCCGCGATCGAGATCCCGCGGGACGCGACGCGATGCGACGCCGGGCGACTAGACGCGACACAAAAGCGGCGCAGCAAGCCAACGCTCGACTCGTTCCATTGCCACTGGTAAACTCGTGGCAGCCGGAGGACAAGGACGACGCATCCCCCGGCACCCACGGAATCCCAGTCTCGAGCGACACGCGCCGCGCCGGCAATTTACTGGCAATCAACCGCGCGAGTGTTTTGTGGTCGCCGGGGGAGCCCAAGCGCATCGCGGTTTATTCCTCGCGCTGTCATAGAAGAATTATAAGTCCTGCGAGCTCCAGCCATCGGCGAGGCACCCCCGGGACGGCCGTGAAATCTGGACCGCGATTCCGCCCTCGGGTCCCTTTCGACCTAATTCCGAATATTTTCTAGCAAACAACCTGCGCAAGTACGCGGTCGTGACGTCGGAAACGTGTTGATGTATATCTGATTATTTTGCGGAATTCTAGCGGAACCCGAACCGTGGCTCAGTCTGACGGTATGGTGAGGTTATATTTATATTATATTATACATCTTCCGGTCTTTTTGTACACTCCCTCAATAGTTGTCTTCACCCATGTTGCTTTCGTATGTATCTGAAGAGCGACTCTCTTATTATACAATAGGTAATTCTGACACCCTAATCGTGCCTGCATCCGAGGCAACAAATTGTGTCCTCATCGGTACTTCTGCAGTGCACGTGGCATTTGTTTAAGAAGAGATAGAACGGATTATCAAGGAACCAATCACGTTTCACAGAATCGCTGTAAAAGTGGCGAACGTTCACAGATAACCCGTTCCCGATAACGCGAAAGTGATGGGCTTCGAGTGCAGGTCGTTCGGTACATTCCAAAAATGATGAAGCCGTGTTTAAGGAGGCAACTGTGTGCTGTTCGTTTGTTTCGCTTTCCATGGATCGAGAGGAATTAATTGGCACTTGATTTCGTGGAAATATATTCCCCTATAGCCTCGTAAACCGAACTATTGAGGGAGGGAGAGAGAGAGAGAGGGAAATGCGACCATAGTTTCGCAAACACATTGTTGTTCCAGCAATACTTTTTCAATGGAGCAATTATCGCAATTGTCGAGTCGAGCACCGACGATTCTAATTAGGTTTCCATTTCCAATTCCCCTAAATCCAAACAATTATGTAGGCACCGCTGGATAACTAGCCGAAGGAAGTGCAGATTCGACTGCGTCGCCGAAGCTGGAGGCACGGAAGTGTCGATTAAAGACGATTTGCCAGGTATTCTGTCGGGACGACTGGTATCGTCGGGGCCGTTTGCCGATACAAACGGCGACGTCGACGGCGGAAGACGAGTCAGCAGCCGCGTCGCGACGATTGAGACGTCGCGCTCGTACCTTTGCCGCTCGGAGCGCGGAACGAGGACGGAATAAGAGAAACGGGGTGCAACGATCCCGTGGACGGTGACTGGCATATTGTCGAGGACTTTTAATATCTTCCGCAGCGTTTCCGATACGACGGGGTACGTCCGTCGAAAGGGGACGGCTTGCTGGCGCCCGGCCGCGCCGACTTCTTATCCTGCCTTATTTCTCTGTTTTCCAAGCTGGTAGGGAGTCTATACTTTTCGTCCTGGATCCGAGTGCTTCGAGTAGCCCCCCGTGGGCCGAGAGAAATCAACAATGCTTCCTTTCCGGAGCCGGCTGGAGGAGTCGTTTGCCTCTCGACCGCGATAGAATAATCGTAATAAGTCAACTTTATCGCGTATTCGTCTTTGCTCTGGAACACGAACGATATTTATGCCGGTGTTTGCGATGCGAGATCGATAACGTCTGCGATGCTGGCAGTGGACCAAGAGAAGCGTCGTCCATGTGTGGGTGACACGTTGAAATACAGGCTGATGTATTTACAGAGCGGTTGCAAATGCATCCAGCACGGTCGACGGTGCATTAAATATTCTCGGCGTAGGATTTTATTCGAACCGGTTGGTCAGTCAGATATTCCTTCGCAGTTCTCTCTCTCTCTCTCTCTCTCTCTCTCTCTCTCTGTAATTTTTATATCAAGCTTTTCGTCGCGTCCTACAGAACCTTAATAAAACTCGAGAGGGTGCTCGCGCCCCGTCCTTTCTCTCGGCATCGTCTTTTCGGTGTTGGCGCGGCGTGGAAAAAAAAACTGCCGGAGGAATCTAATTCGGAAGCCGATCTGGTTCGGGGGGAGGGTAGCGGAGAATCTGCCACGTGCGTCGGTGAATCCCGATCGAATTCCATCGCGGAGAGATCCAGTCACGGTGGAATTCGTTGTCATAAACTCGGTCCGCCTCGGCGTCGGTGTCGCGTCTCTAAAATGCCGGATCGACGTTTCGAAAACTGGCAGTGACGTAAGACGAGCGGTTCGCTCGTCTCCAGTTACATCTCGCCGATATTTCGACGTCTCCTGCCGACGCGCGACGTGCACCTCGTCGAAGAAACGAATATCGACGTAGCCGGATCAACGGTCGGGGATCGGTTGCCGATCGATCGATCGGGGATCCAGCCTGTCCGTCCCGGAGACGCGTGGCAGCTCCGCTGGCCCGGAGCTACTCGAAACGTCTTGTCCGTCTGGAACGCGTCGACTCTTGCTGCCGAGAAGGACGCCGCTCAACTCTCGCTACCCGCCCCGGGTTTCCCGGCGATTCGGGACAGGGAACGATCGCTCAAACGGCCGGAGTTCTTCGCGGAGATTCCAACTTCTATCGGCGGATACGGCAAACTCCTTTTAACAGCCGGCAAGTTCCAAGCCGGCGCGAGAGATGCCTCGCCGTGAATCCCGCCGCGCCGCGTCGGAACGCCGTGGAAACAATTTAAAGCGCAATACCACGCTCCTCCCACCCGGCCGCCCGAGTTATACGGCTTCGTTACGTTTTACGATTTACCGGCGCTGATATTACGGTCGCCATCGGCTATTTATTAAAAGCGAGAAGTACCGGCCGCGGAACGACTGGTATCCGGGACCGGCGGCAAGTTTAAGGACACCCGCGACGAGCTCCGGCAAAGACCAAAAGCCGCGCCGCCGACAGAATCCAGTCTGGATTTCTGACGATGTCGGCGATCCCTGGCACGAAACCGCGTTTCGCCGGATCGACTGCAATCTGGGGCCGCTCCCGGTATTGCCCGATGGATGCTCCATTACATTTTTACGAGCACGTCCGGTTGATTTCTCTTCGCAGCAACAGCTTCTCTTGCTTCGATCTGCTGCACCTTCGAAAATAATCAAGATACTTCGGTAAACCCCTCGGCTCTCTTTGTTTTTGTCAGAGGGTTAAAGAAGTCTAATGTGTCGCAGGAAACATTAGAATCTATAATTAAGTTACTCCTAATGTAACAACAAACTATTTTACCTCATTGATGAAAATTAAGTAATTAAGTGAACGATTTACATGCTATGGGTCTGAATCGATGCTGCCACCGCCTTGCGAGGCTCGACTTTTATTCCTTCGAATTAGCGGGGATTGTCGGGAACACTGTGACATCGCTGCGTTGTATTTTCGACCGAGTCTTGCGGCAATTTTTCTGTCTTCCGAGTGCTAAATCGCTGAGTCGACACCCATAGATTACTTTCACAGGAAATATTCCTCGACGGGGACCCGGAATGGAATGACTTTATAAACGCATAAAGATCCGCGGTCTATTGCGGCCAAAGGGAATCGGTATCGATAAGGGCCAGCCTGAAAGGCTTATCGCTCGAATAAAGAGTAAAATCCGCGCGGATATCGGGCGGCTGTCGCCGAAAAGCCGGCTCACGGTCGGTGGTCGGAGGCGGTCGGTGGCGGTCGAGGGGTCGCGGTCGGCTGGAAGGAACCGGGGAAAAATCAGATACCTCTCGCATAATTCATCGCGGCGGTGGCTGTGCAGGTGGCCGCCGCTCGGAGCAAGCCAGCAACCCTTTACAGTGGGGTGGCGAGGGACGGGCAAAGCAGCAGGGACGCGGTCGAGGGTTTCCACGTTAAATTATAAAGTCAAAACCGTGGCGGGCGGAGATGATATAAATGCGACTATTATACCGGGCGAGCGAAAGAGAGAGAGAGAGAGAGGGAAAGAGAGGGAGGGAGAGCAGAAGCAGAGGAGTGAACTCGGTCGATTCCCACCCCCGCCGCCGTCGTCGTCGTCGTCTCCACGGGGAACAGAAGCCGAGAGCGATGCGAAGCGATGCGGAGCGGCGACCTCATCCGCCGAAAACCTCGAGCCGCATACCCGCGGACGATAAGTGTTTGAAATATTGAAAGCTGAAGCGCAACTGCTCTCTCCCGGTCCTCTCGACGTGGGCGGCGGCGTCGCCGGCGGTGGACGCCGCGACGCTGGAGGAGGCGCAGAGTGCGCCGGACGGGGCATAATGCTGCCATTTATACGGTCGCTGCCTCGCAGCTACGCTCCGTGAATAAAACAGCGAGGACCCGCTTCGATCCGCCTCGACCCCCGCCGATCCTGACGTCGGCCGAAAGGAAACGTCGCGCTTGATATGCGCGCCGATCCCTCCGAAAACGCGTACCGCGATTGATACTCGACCACCCCATCCCCCCGCCGTGTTCGCCGACGTTTCCATCCCGACACGCGGTCCGACCGCCGCAGAGGACCGTTCCGGATGGATTTTCGACGACGGCCGAACGTACGTTTGCCATTCCTCTCGCGACTGCCCAAAGCCGACCCCGCACGCTCGTAAAGCGCCAAATCGCCGTGACTTTCGCCCCTCGTCTGCGGCGCGCTCTCGATGCCATTGATGGTTAGCCACCGAAACGCCCGGCCTTTTCAGCGTATCTCCGCGGGAAGCTTCTCTACTCTTGTCTCTAGCCGAATCATTCGCTACTCCAATCAACCTCGGCAAGGGGCTCGTAGTGAAACGTCTTTGCGGGGTGGGAATAATGTAGGCGTCGCACAGCGCGGCAAGAACAAAGCCTCGCGGGGCGAATATGTAAAGTTCAAATATTCTCGTATAACGATATCAGAACTTCAAGTTAACATATCTCTGAAACGGCACTAAATATACTGAGATTGAAATTGTTTCTAATTTTTTGTTTGTTAAGTTATAAGAATTATAAGAAAATAAATAAGATAAAATAAATAAAATAGATAAATTAAGTACTGTTTAATATTAATGTTACGAAAATATAGAAATGTTAGTAGATTTAATTGTGACTAGTAAAGTGTTAAGATTAACACCAGTTACCGATCTAAACTTAATAAATCTCTTATTATTTTCAACTATAAAAACGAGCTGTCCTGCCTTGGACGCAGGAATATCGTAAAGGCGTCGATTAATTTGCCATCCACTGTTAAATCACCATCGACGCTAAATCCACGTAGACGCATTTCGCGACAGCTTCTACCGCAGCTTCCGCAGATAAGGCGGTAGCGATCGGGAACGGGCCCCGATGGTCCCAGAAACCGCGTCGTAACGCATTATCGAGAAGAATGCGAGCCCAGAAGCGGCTGGCGGATTCGCCGAACAGAGAATCGCAGCCCCGAAGCGAAATTCTAACGATGCGGATCGTTCCATGGATTTCTTCGGTCACGATAAACGCCGGTGTCGACCACTTCGGGGAGGGCCGTGTGCACAGTGTCTGTCGCGGCGATTCGGTTCGATTCGCTCCAGATCGAACGATTCCCGGAAGGCGATGCGAAAAAGCGGACTAGCACCGAATAGGGGTAACGAGGACTCCCGGAACGCCCTCGGAGAGTATCGCGTGCGGATTCTCGGTCTCTCTCCCGCTGGTTGTGTCCGATTAATTCGCGGTACGAACGGATCGGTTCCCTGGAGTCAGCCGGAGCGCCGAATCGATACACGGGGCTAGCATTTTTTCCTCTGTTGCTCGAGCTGGAACGATCGCGCGCGGCTGATCCGGCAACATAAGTCCCGCTAAGTATAGTTTAAAGAGAGCCCCGGAAGCATTCGTATCACTTAAGGAGGGTGGACGGTGTCGAACCGAAGAGGCCGGTGTCTCAGGCTGCTTGTCCCGCGGGAAAAATCTCGGGAGCCGGCCCCGACGTCGGCTCTCGTCCCGCTAAAGAGTTAATTCACGTTTATATCCCCGGGTGCGGGCCGCCATATTTTCCCGGTGTCTCTTAAATCCAACAGCGAGGAATCCCGGGGTCCATTAGCCGGCGTTCCCCGCGAGGATGTACGCCCCCGCAGCAAAAGCAGAGGCCGTCGCCGGTGCACGTATATACGGTTGCCTAGCCGGAATTCAATTCGAAAGGATCGTTCGTCGACGGCGAGTTTTTACGGCCGGGGAGCAAATATCGTCGCGAGTCTATTCCCCCGGACGTTTCGGGAACGACGCCGGTCCCGATTCGAAAGCGAAGGGCTCCAGGACTATCGTAAAGAAAGTCCGCTTCTCTCCAGCCGAGAACCAACGACTTCTGCTTCGGTCCCTCGCGACTGTTCTCTGCGCGAGTTTGGCGCGCCGCCAGAGTCACCGCACCCCCGGGGATTGCTCCGGATCTTTGCAAGCCTGTTCCACGGACCAGCCTGCGGAGAAACGGGATACGACACCCTGCGCGCACTCTATTTACGCTCATTTTTACCGGGTACTCGCCACCCGCTAATTGCCGACGTGTCCCGCGTCGCTTTGAGTCTCTCCGCGCCGCGTTTCCACCCATTCGAGATACTTTCCGACTGCTCCCGGTCTTCGAAATTGTTTTAGACCGACCCCCCAAACGCCAAGTAATGCTTTTTTTCCAAGCACCGAGTGTTTTCTTATTTTTGATGCGTTTGATCCTAGACATTATACATGACAGAGTAAACGACACTATGTCGAATTTATTAATTCGCGGTTCTTTGCGCGGAATGGAAATTTTCAAAGACGATTGCAAGAAATAGGAATTAAATAAATATAAATTTGTTCGTTTTAATATGTTATAAAATTATGAAATTCTTCGCAATTTTATGGCCATACTGATTCGTTGAATAGAGTGCTCTTAATACTAATTATAATAGTAATAACTTCATTTATCGACGGAATAAATCCTTTACTATTCTCAATTTGGATATCGATGATTTTAATAAATTTAAAAATCAACTATATAATACTATCAGATGCTAGGATAGCTTGGTTTGTGTTTTGCTTTGCAAATTGCAATCGTATTGCTTCCATTTTCACTTTTATCGGGTTGAATTTTTGTAGAGAAGTGAAAAGTGCATTTGGCCCGCGCGAGCTAAATAAATTCAATTCGATTAAATTATGGTATTCGTGTACTATCGTGAAAAAATTCTGCGGGAGAAAATGAGTCGGAAATAGAATATTTTAATATAGAGCATCGTTTGCGAAGTAATCGACTTTGAACGCACCGGGAATGTGTGTAAGCGCTCATCCGACGAGAGCGCTGCGGATTTTCAAACTTATTCTCTCCGGAAACGAAGATTGCTATGAAAAACTTTACCCTCTAATTTTATTTATTCTATAATTTACTCTAGACACAAGAATATAAAAGAGTATTCATTTAAAGCTGCGCTTCGGAGGAAAATTAGGTCGAGAAAATACTATACAGAGAAAATACATACTTACTTTTGCATTCCCTTGCCGGCTGTACCACGATTTTCCGAACATCCTATATACCGACAGAATATGATTGTAATCAAGTCGTGTGTCTGGCCATGACATACCAATTCTACTTCTCGTCGCAGTACAAGGCACGCTAACTTATCGCATCTTCGAACTAACTTTTCTCGAATATACAGATTTCAAATAAAAGAAAATATTGTTCTTTCCTTCCAATGTATTATTTTACATAGAATATACCCTCTTCCGGTTGTATTTACCGATCTTTTCTCTTAAACGGAGACGATTTTCACACGGAATCCGCCGCTTCTCTGTTCGAATCTATGGACGCTCGTGCACAGATTCTACAAATTCCTGGTTCTCGAGCGTAGAAAACAGCAACAAACAGAATTTCTGGAGGCTTAAACCGGAGATCCGTAGGTCGACTCAGGGGGGAGGAGCAATGCTTTCATTCGAAATTTCCCCGATCGCCTCGTTCTAGCCGCGAATCCTCGAGAGCCGAAGCTCGCGAGTTACGCGCGGACGGCGATAACGAAACGAGCCAGTAAAAGGGGACCGGCTGCTCTGCTCGGAGGACTCTTATCCCGTTTACGGAGCGTCGGCCACGGGGAAACGAACGCTGAAACGACGCGGCGACGAAACGAAAGATTCCGCGGCGTAGTTTGCTGCCGGTTTAACGGGAACTTAGGAGGTCGTTTCCTTTGAGAACGAACTTGTAGCTGCTCCACGGGGCTCGGTGTAAATTCCCGAACGGAAGCCGTTTCGATGGCGCGCACCGTCCTCGCCCGCAACAGCCGAGCATTACCCGGGGAGTGCAGGGGTCGCGAGCACAAACCCGGTTAACTCGGTCTTTTTTTTCATCGGCGAAAATTCGTCCCGGTGCGGTCCTGTTTCCTGAGCAATTTCATTAAGCGCGATCGAGGGGGCCATCTGTATTATATAACGTAGCCTCATCGGCAGGATAGCAATCTTACTAATGGGTGCCGGTCGGTCGAGCACACAGGCGAACGCAAACAGGAGCGTTCACGCGTGCACAGGGACGAGAGACGCGGCTGCCGAGAGGGAGTGCCGCGCGGGCAAACCTGTGACCAGAGAGACGAAGAGAGCTCTGCGAAAGAGGCGGCGAATAGTGTGAGAGAGAGAGAGAGAAAAAACGTGGCCGCTCGACGCGTTTCCGGATGAAGCTCGCGTGCGGTGACCACCGTGAACCGAACTGTCGAAAAAGGGAGCGATCGCGCGGCCCCGAAAGGCTACGACGCGCTCGACCAGCTTTTGACCTTACACGCGGCCGAGAAACGCGAACTCTGACGGCTCGATAAGCGCGAGCCCTCCTTTCGATTAGCGCAGCTCGTTAATGGCCGTCCAGAAACCGTGTCAAAGGCAACAGCCGACCGGAAGCTCGCCCGAAATTAAAGCGACACGAACCGTGGGCGCGGCTGCGATTTTATTTGCGCTGCGCAGCTCTGCCAGCAAACGAGATTTCCAATGAATTTTCCTACGTGTCGCCAAGTATTTGGCCCGGATCTGCCCTCGGAATTACGCGCATTTGGACACTCGTGTACTGTTTATCATATTGGCTGTTCCACCTGAAGCCGGCCACCACCCCAATATCATACATTCTCATGGCGATGTTACAAAAAATATTATGTATGAAATTTAATTGATATCGAGAGACGCTGCGAATACTAGTTTTTTACAAGGTCAGTTTTGTCAGTCTTCGTGATTGTCCATGTCGACTTGCATATCAATTTTCTCGATAACAAAGCCTCTTCGCATTTGTGGGCTCCGCTACGTAGACAATGAAGGTGTTTCCTCGACTTATTTTTTCACGTAGAATAAGCCCCCATCCGGTATCAGTTATATATTATACGCTGTATAAAGAGGAAAAATACGCCACGATCTGAAGACTCGCGGTTTCCTCTCGTTCACGAAACCGACGACTCTTTCTCATTCCGCATCGACTCTTGAATTTGCTGAAATTCCTCTGTCGGACCATGATTGGTACGGTGTATTCGTGATTAGAAAAGTCTGGTCGTAACCCGGATCACTTGCGGCTCGGAGAACCGGTCGTCTTTCCGCGTTTGACGGAACGGTGGCTAGGGTACTGACCGAGGAGGAGGTTCACGTGAACCGGGCTCGTTTCGACGAAATGGTAATCGATTCGGCGTGGCGAGACAGTAAAGCGTCTGACCCGGGTTAAAGTCTTCCCGGCTTTTCTATTTCGATCGAACGGCTAATTTGCTGGGCCGTTTTCGGTGTCGACAGCCGTGGGGACGACGGGAAGCGGAGGGAGGGCGGTCGAAACGAGAAAGAGAGAGCCGGGAAGACGGTAACGTTAATACGGAATTTAATAGTTTTCGGGGAAAGCGAGGCTGGAACGCGGCGAGAAGGAGGACGGCGCGCGGAGAACGGAGGGTAACGGAGGTGAAAGGTGGCGAAGGTGGCAGCCCGTTCGGTACGCCAAAGGTGGAAACAATCGTCGTATTGTAAGCGTCGCAATCCAGAGTTTCTCGGGACAATGGCGCACCCTAACACATATCTCGTGTTGCTCGACTGCCCCGTTCCTCCTCCTGCTTCCTGCTCCTTCCGCCATCCCCCTGGTATATCTCGCTATCAACCGGATGAACAATGAGAACCAAAGAGGACCGTCTACTCTCTTCCCTTCTATCTGTCTGTCTGGCCGCCTCTACTGTCTATCTCTCCGGCCGTTTCTCTCACTTCGAGCTAACTTTTTCGCTTTCGGCAGCTCCTCCGAATCGGCAATGCAAAATTCCGCTCCAACTTCCGTCGGACGCGCGGATCGACCGAAAGAAGTATTTCCTCCGTAGCGGCGAGCCTTCTACGATCGTTGCCAGCCAATGAGGCCAGAGATAAAATAGCCTCCGCTGTTCCGGAGCCTCCCGTTTTACCTTCAGAAGTTCTACGAAGCCGGGGACGAGAATAGAAACGTACGCAGCGATCAATTTGAATCGCGGTTTTAAATAAATTTCAACCGGTCGGCTGAAATACGAAGGTTCCAGCTACTCTGCACCGGCTTGTCGGGTAATGGGGACAGTGGTAAAAATAGTTTCCACCGTTTCCTCCGAGCATTTATCAGGAATATTGTGGAGAACGAAAATTTTAACAATCCTAGTTCGGAGATTTTGTTTGAATCGATCTTAATCTTTACTACAAGTTAGATGCTGTTAAATATTAAGTAATATTAAATATTATACTCGCGACTCCTGCCCGGCGCTAAGAGCGTTAAATAAAATAACACGGATACGAAAAGATCGTTGCCCGAGAGAGATTTTGTTTTTATTAAATAACAGGCTAGCTTCTTGTTCCGAGTAACACGATTCGAATAGCTGTAGCAACCGAGAACAGTTTCCAAGGATCCCGATAGAACGAATTTCCACGGAATTTCCAGGCAGCGTCGTCCCCTGTTTTCTTGTTATCGTCTCAAAAATCGCTGGCCGCTGCAAAAGAGAAACACACAGTGTAGCGCGCGGAAGAAGGACGATTTTATGAGGTCCAATTTGAATCGCGATCCAAGGGTGCAGAGTGAAATAGGAGTAGGGCGGGATGCGCTCGGGCGGGCGTGGGTGGGTGGAGGGTGCAGCCCGGCATCCAATATCGGGGCGATGTGCAGCGGGACGATTTTTCAAAAAGTTTTCGCCGGACGGGGCGCGCGTTTCGACTCGAAAGTTGGTGGAACGAAGGTCGATGGTTTTCGCTGGTCGAAGCTGGAAGAATGCACGCTGGGTCGAGGTAGGCTGGAGGCGAATGACGGCAATACGGTGGGACATAAATCTCCGGCGTCGATTCGATTAGACGGACATAATTTACACGCGGCGGTGTAAGGTGCCTGTGCTTTCCTCTCTCGCCCTCTCTCCCTCTCTCTCTCTCTCTCTCTCTCTCTCTCTCTCTCTCTTTCTCTCTCTTTCTCTACCTCTTTCTCTCTGCGCAATCGTGGGATTCGGCGTCTGCGTGCGTCCGTGTGCAGCTCCGGGGCTCGGTCTTTTTTCCGGAATCGGCCGCGTTCCGGGAAAACAATTGCCTATCGGCATAAATCTGGACCTCCGTTCGGTCACGGACACCGGATTCTTAACACCTCGTGGACGGAAGCCGCCGTCGTGGTCTTAAATTTCTCCTTTATTTCGGCGGATGTTGGTTCTTCCGTGCGGAGCAGGTCGTTTATCGATTCTTGATTCGTCGTAGTGAATTCCAGGGCCGTCGTTCCTGTTATTAAGTATCGGCGCGAGAGGAAATGGTCCGTGGAAGATCTCGGGAGCTGGGAACCCGACGAAAAGTTGGTAGGAAGCCGGCTGGCAGGATCCGCCGGCGAAAATTCGAGTGGAAAGTTTGCCGCGGTGTGACAGTGGCGACGCTCGGCACAATAGCTTGTTACGGGACAATGGCCGGAGTGGGGTAAATTCGGCCGAATTTAATTATGAGACGCCTTGGGGTGGCACCGGCACCGAACGAGCGACCGGGCGGCCGTGCTCGTACTCGGAACACCGTGTCGACTAAAGGAAAGGGACGACCGACCGAGAGAGGAGTGGAGAGGAGAAGAGCGCGCCCGTACCCTCGGGAGAAATTGAATACGAGCTAATTTCGCTCGCGATACTGCCACCGATTCTCTCTTTTTTTCCTCTCTCTCTTTCCCTTTCTCTCTCTCTCTCTCTCTCTCTCTCTCTCTCGTTCGCTTCTTGTTCACTCGGTCTCGCTCCAGCTTGCCGCGTTCGTCCGCACAAACGAATCTCTTTCTTCTATCGTCTCCGTTAATCGCGCTTCGAAAAACCACCCGACAATTATTCCCCCTCGTTTCTCCCTTGTCCCGCGTTTTATCCGATGTCCCGGTGTTTCTGTTCTCTCTGCCGAGCTGCTCCGAACCGTGCACCCCCGGTACTGTTCCTCCACCCCTTTCACCTGCTCCTCCGCCTCCTGTTCTTCCCGCCCGCCTCTTATCGAACCGCTTTCATAAATATTCGATGCTCGACGCCGTCCCTCGCGAGCTACAAAACTTCCGGATGATTTCCCTCGTATCGAGGACTTTGCGCCCTTTATGCCTGGATAAGGCTAACGCAGCAGCGCGTTACGATTCTCCGCGGGATATTCGCGGATGGTCCGATCGGAAGTCGTCGTCCTCGTCGTAGTCGTAGTCTTCGTTGAACCATACTGCTCCGAGGATTAACCATCCAGGAATCGAAGATAACAGATTTCCAGAATTTTCAGAATTAAGCAGTGTATGAATATTTCATTAACACGGCTTCTACATTCTGCAGAACATGGCGGATCTTACAAATTAACTTGCACTACAATTTCTTCCATAGCACATTGGTTAACACTTGTTTGTTTTACTATTTTAACACTATGCTTTATTCTACGAACTCTGAGATGCGAATATACTTCTGTGGATGATTGCGTGATACATATTGTTACGGCGACTTGTCCGAATCAAATCGCTGTAATGTGATACTGCCACGTGGTGAACAATCCCTAAGGAAATAATAGCAAATAGAGGTTGCTGTGTAACTGTCGTGCCGACGAACAGTCGACAGTCGAGATCGGACCTATCGGACCTAATATCTATACAATTGTAGTTTTAATATAATCGAGTACTGTAATATTGTAAATAAAATGTCGCGTAGATACTTAATAGATAAATTTCGTAGTAAAACTTGCCCAATATCTCAACGAATGGTGCTTGAAAAATTGAAACTATAATAGACGGTGAAATTGGCGAAAGTAGTTCGCCCACTCGGTACCCTAACCCGAGATCCAGGTTCCACGCGAGGTGGGGCAGAGGTTACAACCGCGATCCACGCAGTGAACCCTCGACTAGAGAGAACGATGGATAACGTGGAAAAATGGAGTCGCTCGGCGTCGCGGCGAAAGAAGAGGAAATGCAAGTAGCTCTCTCGCGTCGCGTCGCGTCGTAGCTCCGCAAACTCGGCTTCGAGTCGCTCCATTATAGTTGCCGAGTCTGCAGTAATCATGTTAGATATTTTAATAAGAGGGAACAGCAGGGAGAAACTGGATCCCTCGTGCCCGCGCCCCCTTCTCCCGGGCTGCGCCGGTTCTCGCGAGATGCCATCCTCCCTCTGGCCAACCTATACACCGGCGGCGATCCTTCCCGTCTTCCGCTTTCCGCCTTCCGTCTACCATTTACATTTATATCGCGACAACGGTGATCCTGTTACGGTGTCTACGCGTGTACCCGCTCGCACCGTCTAGCCGGAGATCCTCAGTCGTCGTCGGATAGAAATGGAAATTCGTATTCTTTCGAAATCCTGTTTACTCGACGGGGCGAGCGTCTCGGCGAACAAGAGCAGCGGGAGAGACGGCGCGAGACGGGAGGAGAATGGCTCTCCCGTTTCACCATGACTCCCTGTCGACGATTAAACTGATTCCCCCGGCCGTCTTTGTTCCACCCACGCCGGCGAGGAAACGGTTAGTTTGACGCGGCCCTGAGACGGAATTCGGGGCGGATTGCGCGAGCGCGCGCGCGCTCGACCGGCAACCGAATCTCGCGAAAAGAATCGTCCTCTCGGCTCCCCCCATCGGCCGAGATTAAAGCGGAGCGCGAACGCGAGCAGTTTTCCATTTGTAAGAAAGTAGTACGGTCCCGGCGGAATTCCCGCTCGGAGACAGTTCCCGCGCGATGCCGACGCCGGCAGCGGCGGCTGCGGGGCGGACGAGGGCGTCGGGAAGCGTCGTCGTTCTTCTCGAGTTCCTCCTCATTGTCCAGAAAAACGGGGACGCGGGTGTTAAAGCGCGCGTTCGATGCTAACGGGAATTTATCATCGTGAATTATGACGTCGATGTTGAGAATACAGAATGAGTAACGTTAATGCCGCCGGACCGTTTCGCTTCCGCTCGTAAATTAAACTAGATCGTGGAAAAAGAAGAAAGCGGGCGCGAGGCGCCTCTCCCCGCCCGCTGCTCCGGCTCCGGGCCAGCCCTGCGAGCACAGTCCGAGGAGGGAAGGCAGATTTTAATAATTCCGATATTCACGGGCTACGATAACGAAGTCGATTTTTTAGATTCCTCTTACTCCACCAATTTCCATTTCTACCCCCCTCCTCCGCTGCCACGGCTTAAGGCGCCGGGTAATTCTTGTCAGGATTTTTCCACCTAATTATCTTGGCTTCGTTACGATTTACTACCGCCTCGCCGTTGTTTAATGAACTTCTAAGCAAACGCTTCCCCTCGACCGGGAACGCGTGCCGTCAGACGAAAATCTGGATCGGAGAGGAAGCCGACGAACACGCGCGGTTCGTCTCTAATTCTATTCGACTACAATGATGAGACGTACTACTCTTGCAGTCGATTTTATCTTACAATTCGGGAGAAGGTTTTCTGTTCGTATTTTTTACTCTACTCGTATTCTTAAAACGAGCAGCACTGAAGTGTATCTATGCAAATAAAAGTAGTACAGCTTTGACACTTTGAAAATATCTAATTTCGTCAGTAAAACAGCTAGGCACGGAACGTGTTAATTAATGAACGGTAATAAAGTGATAAAATTTGTTGCTAGGTTAACGCGGAGTTAAGTCAACTTAAATCGACTTAGTAATTTATTTCTTCCGCATTCGTAACATTTTGGCGTGTCTAGATTACATTTTAATGCACCAGTCGGAAGTTTAGAAAATGTCACATCGCATTCCAACCTGTTCGTATACGAAATTATCATCACAGAACGGAGAACCAAATTTTATATTAATCCATTGCATCCTTCCAATCCCATTAAGCTCCGCGAAACGCGAGAATGTTGGAAAATAACGTTGCCACGTCAATTTTCCTTCAACAAAAGAAGACGCTTAAACTTTCATGAAATTTAGTGAGCTCTCGGCGCGTCAGTCAAAGCGTTAAAGACAGAAAAGCCGTCACTATAAATCTGGCCGACGTCCATTCCCGGTGACAGCGATCTCGATCACGCGATCGTCAAGTTTTTGGACAAGCCCGGACCACGGTCGGACGATGTCGCAGAGATTGCGAGTGTCAATATCCGCAAGCTCTTTCCTTCGGCGGCCGGTTGTCGTCGACGGGATCGAAGTCCGATACGGATTAGCGTAATCCACGATCGAAAACGTCGGTGCCGGTCCTATTTCAGGATCAGCTCGGACGCGGACCTGGCCCCGGTGTTCCCGACGCCTGTAATTTAAAGTCCGTAACGCGGTGTCGCGCTTGTCCCCTCGTTTCGTGTCGTTTCGCGTCACGATCCGCGGCCAGAGCGGAACGTCCGCATTTCGCGGCGCGCATCGCTGGCTAAACGAACCCGACAACCAGATGTATGGTAACAAGAAGCGGGCGGCGCGGTAATCACCGGTCGAAACACGTCGCGAGCCTGGACAGATTAAATATGAATACGCGCGGGTATGCTTGTCCACGTGGCGAGCCTCTCTCTTTCTTCGAAAGTCTCCCTCTCTCTCGCTCTTGCTCCGAGCGAGTCGTCTCTTTCTCTCTTCGACGGTCACGCTAGCTTGGCAACGGCCGGAAGGGAATCCATTCGGCGGCCACTAGGAGACTAATATCGACTCGCCTCTCCGGAAGGAAAGGAAAATTTCCGTCTGTCCCCGGAGACGCTGTGCGGCCGTGCTCTGGCCGAGACACCCGGGGATCGATCCGGCGGATCCGTCGATTTACGAGTTAATTAATGGCTCGACGCTGTTTACGGATCAGAAGTTTCGTCGATTACCGATCGAGTTGCCCCGGCTAATGGAGGAGCGAGACCTTTGCCAGCTCTTCTTCTCGGGGCCGCGTGATTAATGGTGTCGGACGATACTCCGACGTCGACCGCAGGGATCCCGTCTCTTCTTTCGTCGCAGGGTCGCGGAGAAGTCGAGTCTGTCCGGCCGGGCCCGAGACGGCCGCGCCGGGATTTTCGACCGCGTCTCCGTTTCCGGCCGGTCGGACTTGGAAAGACTCCGCCGCGGTGCTCCTTTTTCGTGGAACCGCGGCGAAACCTCGAGGAAATCTCTCTGGGCGTGGACCGCGTAAACTCGGCGGGGGCCCCAAGTATCCCGAGCCACGATACTTGGACGGTAAAAAGCTTATCTCTGGGTGGCGCGACTTGCCGGTGGCTGCGACTCGGCCCCCTCCGTGATTAATAGCTTTCCGGCAACGAGAATCCGAGGAAGAAGAGCCAGCCGGCTGCGGAGGAGACGGAGCCAGCGCGGGAGAAAGAGAGGCCGAGGGATTACTGTATACGCGAGGCAAACTTTGTTCCCGAAACGGGTTAATTAATCGAGGCCTGTCGCTCGGGGAATCAGCGAGCCCGCGTAACTCGAGAGATCGACGTGCATATCGCTATCGAGCGATTATCGGAGCCACGAAGCCCCGATTTCGGTCGCTCGTACGACAATCGCTGTGTAGAGCCGGCTGATGCATATTATTTCCGATCGAGTCGATTTGTTTCCAACATGCCTTTGTCGACGTTGGACTTGCTCCTACTCTTACTGAATATTGTTACGTTTACACTGCGGATCTTTCTGCAAAATACGAGTTTTCTGCGTCGAATGCAAAACGGACGAGTCAAGAATAATATTTCTTCTTCCTCTAATAGTTTTAAAAAGTTGTAATTACTACGGCAATATTCTTAGTTTCATTCAACTCTTCGCAATCGAAGCCATTTTAATTCGAAATCTAAAATCTTTTTAACGAATAGTATTTCTATTTAATATAACCAAGAGCGTTTTACATATATGAAATTGAATTTCGTGGCTGGTGCAACAGTTAAATTTTTAATAGCTTTTTTAAATCATTATTATTATCAATTAAAACTATTTTCAAACGTGATACAATTTTTAGACCTGCCTTAAAGTCTCCACTAGACCCATTGTAATATCACATCTCTTCCTTCTCAGCTCAACTGTGGTTCAATTTAGAAAAATAAGCATAGGATCGCAGTCGATTTCCATACATTTCATCCGCGCGCTTTCGTCGTCGCGTTGGTCGGCCGACGAACGGCAACGATTTCGTCGCGGTGCGACATGCAGCCGAATCTGAGCATTAGGCGTGCCGCGAATCTCTCGGCGGCGTAGCTCGGCTTTAACCTGCAACGGTTTCGGTAGTCAGGCGAATCTTGCCGGATAATTCCAGCCGCGATCACGGGGATCCGTAGTTTTGCAGTTTCGCCTAGCGAAGGAAAACTGAGTCGAATCGATAGAGCGAAATGGAACGAGCCGGAGACCTGGGAGAGGTCGGAAAACCGCCTAGGATGCTAAACACAGAAGGAGAGATAGAGAAAGAGCGGAGAGAACGGATGGTATAGAACAGAGCGAAGGTGGTGCGTGGGGCCACGAGGGGCGGGGACGGGGTGGCGTGGAATTGGAAGGGTAACTAATGGACGTTTTACGGCGTCAATTATACACCGTCGTAAAATATGAATAATTGCTCGAGATTATGGCCGTGCAAAATTTCTGCGGGCGGGCGTGCGCGCGTCCGCGCGAGTCGTAAACTATATTACGGAGGAGTAAAAGCGCGAAACGCCTAGCACGGCTGCCGAGGGTGTATATCGGTGACGACGATTCGACGGGAAAAATGGCTGTTCCGATTGCGAGCGCCGGTGTAACTACGGGTGGCTGGCCGGCAGCCGAGGCCCCTCTCTTTTTTCGTTCCGGGACATTTCTCCCGCTCGGTAGCCGAGCGGATAACACGCTCCTCGGAACCGGAAATTCTGGGGATGCGACGGAACCCGAGGAATTGCCTTGGACCGCGCGCGCGATCGAATTTCGATCCCCATACCGATCGCGTCCGCGAATATTTCGGATTCTGGGATAAGCGCGGAGAAGACGGGGCGGCGTCGGTCTCGCGTTTCGGCGCGGCCCTCGCGCGAGAACCGGTCAGTTTTCCTCCCGGTCGTCGGCCGCGCGATCCCTCGTAAAGGAGAACAGGATCGCGCGGTCAGCGCCGAAATTCCGGCCGGCTCCGCTGCTCCGAGTTTCGCGAAATAGCTCGGCCACTCTCGTCGAGGGTTGATCGTCGACGGCCCGAGTTCTACGAGTCCAACAACGGCACTTCAACGCACACCGTCGATTTTAACAACCGACTGCTTCTGATTTCGCGTAATTTGCATTCACCCGACGTCCTCCTGCAATTCGCCATATGCGCGCCCTCTGCGCAACTCGCCGCCCCTCGCTGTCTCCGCCGAGCCCTCGACCCACCCCGATCGTGTCGTCGCCGGGGGAACTACTCCGATTTTTTAGCTACTCGATACGCTGACCAGCGAGCACGAGGCAACGATAAATCTGCTTCGGTCTCTCTTCCGTAGAATTGACAATTCCTTCCTAGCTGGTGTTTTGTCGGGTAAATTGCATCGGAGATGCGGTCGCAGTTATCAGGGAAATTGCGCGATCGTTTCGTCGACCAGCAGCCATCATCCGGCGAATCGCAAGTTGCGGCACGCAGCTGACGATATGGCAAAGGTCCGTACCGAGTCGCAAACACGACGAATTCGTAGCGCAAACACCGGTGGCTTGGTTACGAACGGTTCGCCGGAGTTCCGAGCCGAGGAGCGAATTAAGTCGAATCGTAAATTCAGCGGGTAATTAGCGGCGACGTTCGACGCGACACAGAAGTCCTGGGAGCGTCTCTCGAGCGGAACGTCTTCGTCGCGACGCGGAGAGCGCTCGGAGAAGAGAAAGGAGAGAGTGAGAGAGAGGGAGAGAGGGGATGAAGAAGAGTCGACGCGTAATTTAATTGCGCCGCACCGTTCCGTATCCTGTGTTTGCGACGCCGAAGCGTGCTCGATGTCATTAATATCGACCGTGGCTCGCTTCTCCGTTCCGTTTACGTACTCCTTAGCACGACGGACGACGCTCGTTACCGCGACGGAGTCGTAAATCGACGGCCGGTCGCCGGATTTCCTTCCGTCGATCGTCCACCCCCGAGCTTCCACCCTCGGCAGGGACCCGGGGAATTCGAACAAAGGCGAACGGATGCGCTTCCCCCGAAGAAACTCCCGCTGCGAAGCCGGAGCAGCCTCGAGTAACCGTGCTCGAAAATCGACTCCGGTCGAAATTCGTGGCAAGACCCGACAACCCGATGTCTAATTTCGAGCGTTCAATTAAAGGGGTGACGGGGTGGCCCCTTTACCTGCCCCCCGGCTGCTGGTCCGCACTCCGGCGAACTTGGGCGTCATGGTTTCCTGTCTCCCTCCCCGCAAGAAACGCGATTCCATTCCATCTAGCCCGGGCTAAACGCCCTGCAAAGCTATATACCAGTCGCCAAAAATGTCTGGTCACTGCGCCATCTTCACTGCTCCATCCGCGTGTGACTTGCGACAAATATTACATAACCCCTTACCGTACAATTTCCTTATAATTATAATGATTAAAAGTTTTTTGATTGTAATCATTTCTAAAAGGGAAGAAGATAATTTATGTTCATTGTGTGTCCAACTTATACTTTGAAAATAAATAATATTTTGATTATCAGGATTTTATTTTGAATTGGGGTTAAATATTGATGACAAAAAATTAGAATTTTATTCAGTTTAAGAAGAACGGAACAGGTTATTATTACAAATCTTCATGACATGTCAAACTCGTCATAGTATGTCAAGGGGTTGAACATCGGAATTGTTACTTCTATAAACCGGTAGAAAATGACAAATTATGCTGTAGAAAGTAGTGACCGATAAAGGTTAAATGCTCTCAGAAAAACAGTTAATTATTAATAGACCGTTGAAAAATAAATATTGTTCTTTAAAAACGGCGTCCACATTGTTTTCGGTCTTCGGTCTCTATTATTTAACATCTCTGAGGTAGCACTCGATCCGTCGGAAAAAGCACTGGCTGCGAAAGTATTATTTTAATACGATCCGCCTCCGGTACGGATAAATACGCGCAAAAGAGACGACGAACAATTAAATAAAAATGCTAAAATAACGATCGTAAAACGATAGACGGTGGTGTCTCTTATTTTCTTTGCTACCGCGGTCTGTTATCGCTGCGTTGCGGATCTCCATGCAAATTCCTGTTCTTAAGAACTAATTGACAAAGCCGGGGTGTTTTCTTCGTGCAGACGGCTCCCGTTTGCCGAGGGAGCTTGTTAAATCTATGTTGGAAATAATATTTCCAAGTACGGTCATCAAGGACCCTATCAATGGGGCTGCCGACTTTCTTGCGCCCCGGAAGTTCGAGTACATAAAGATTCTTGGTCTAGAGCCGAGATATTTCAGAGCGGGGGCGTGTACCGCGGCGGAGGCATTGTTCGCCGGCCGTGAACCATCTGGACGCTGTATTTCAGAGGCGCGGAAAGAAGTCGCAGGCGGTATCGCGCGCTCGTCGTTAATCAAGGAAACGAGCAGCCCAGTTGCGGCCGAGCCAAAACGAGTTATCAACGATTGGCCGTCGTTAGGCGGTCATCGTCGCGGCGCACGGAGGGACCCGAGCCAAGTATCTTTCGACGTTTATCTCTCGTTTCTCCCTTCTATTCGCGCGCCGCGTCGCCGGCTGCCGGATCGAACGGTTTCCCAGGCGCCCGAGACGTCGTCGAGACACCGGTGCACGATCTTGCGCGGCTTTTTATTCGGCCGTTCCACGGCCGAGAGTTGTTCGCGCCTCCTTCTGTCCCGGCGTTCAACGGTTTTACGAGTTTTTAATGGCGGCCGGATTCAACGGAGACCGTAATCACCACCGGCAAGACTGTTGTAGCGCGGCGCCCGCACGCGTTTCCCACGAAATTTCCTTTGCTCCGCAGCCATTCCACCGTCCCGTTTCGGGTCGCCCTCGTCACGGCGACGCCCCGGATAAAGACCGCCGCAGACGAGCATTCCCCGACCGCAGCATATTTCGTCCACAGTCCCCGTCAGACGATCCACGCGCCGCCTGAGACCCGGTCATTCAGCCAACGGCACTCAAAAACTTGAAACTACTCGTTACTATTTTAGCACTTTCGGATCCCGCCGCCGCGGAACCCAGCTCGCCCGAGCGCCGCAAGAAAAATTAATTTTCTCCGACGAGCTGCGAGGGACCTCGAGACCGATTATTTCGGAATAGCGGAGCGACCTTGTTCCGCGCTGAACGCCGGAACAAATCAGGAGACTTACCACGATAATTCTACAATCCGGTGATCATAAAACAGTTGAACTACTTTACGACCCAATCTGGTCCTCGAACGATACCAACCATCCGTAGCATGCAGTTTCTCCGAAAGGCTTTCTTCGGAATTTAACATTTATTTCATAGACTTCCTTTTATTTGCACGCTTGGTCGGGTACAAATATACAGAGTGCAATCTACTTATTGCTATGCCTACAAGTCAACAGAATCGTACGCAACCGCTCAAACGTGCCAATACGTAATTACGCGGGAAAACAGAGGTGGCGCGGCAGAAATTTCGTGGCTACGTCGTTGAAGCCTTCTTCGCATCTTTCTTCTCAAGATTATCGCATCTTTCTCAAGATTCGGATCGCGCTTCGGAAGCTGAAAACGGTCGCGCGGCGCGGGTGCGCGAGCGGAACGCGAGTGAAACGGAGCGGGAGGTCGATGGAGACTGGATCAATCGCGCAGTGGCTCGACAAACCGTGGTTTTATTTTAACGAGCGACCGCAGCCCGCAACAGAGCGATCGGCGGTTTCGACGGTATACGGTGGCTCCGTCGGTGCGTCATTGAACCTCGGGATTACGTCAATCTGCGCTCACAAAGTTCGTCGGGAAAGCGGACGGAGGCAAAAGCGATCGTTCGTGGTGTTGGCAGCTAGTACAAATTGGAAATTAAACGACGACGGCGAGGCGCGAAAAGCAAATTTTCGATACCGACTATTTTCGGGTATCGTCGACATTCGCAGGCGAAGCGAATGAAATGCATACACGCGGCTGAGAGCTCTCGCGATCGATGGACGGCGACGACGACGCTCGCCGGAACGGCGGTGCTGCGCTCCCCTGGAAATTGGTGCCGGGGTCCCATGGCTGAAAAACAGCCGGAGCATTATCCCCGCAGTGCTCCGCTTCCACCTGGAATTATCTCGTGGGATCTTCGTCTCGAGACTCCGCGCGTTAACTACCGGCGCGGGGGAGGCTGGGGGAGGACGTGGACGTTGCGGTAAGCATTTCGGTTTCTCAGCAGGGCGGTTATTCACCGCGACAATTTATCCGGCAAATTGCATCGGGCTGGGCTGCGACTCGTCGCATTCGTGACCCGTTTCTCGAATTCTGGGGACCATCGAGTCCTCGTTCTCGTCCTCGTCTTAGTCGTCGCGTCTCTTCCTGCGAAGCGGACCCGGCAGCGCGAAGCGGGGCGAGGCAGGACCGGGCTCGGATTCGATTGGAGTCGATCTCGCGGTGTAAACACGCCGAGAGGAGGGTACACAGAGACGTATTTGCGATTAAATTCGATCACGATTCCGCTATCTCGCCGAGGAGCCAGACGGCGGGCACGGTCGATTAATGATCCGGAAAAACGATAATTCGTCTCGAAGGTATCGGGAGAGGAGGACCGGTTCTCCGCCTCTCTCCTCTCGTTCGTTCCACCTACGCGACCAACCGAGCGGCGGCGGCGGAGGAGGAGGAGGGCTTACGGCAACCGATATACCGAGCGGATCCACCGACTCATGGAAATCCCTTTCTAAGGATTTCGATACGGAACCAAACTCGGGATTAATTTACTGGCGGGCGTAAACGAGGCCGTAAAATTTAGCAGTCTCCTCCGGGACGGATGCGGCGAGCACTCTCGAGGAGCCGGGGCACCGCTTCGTTCGATTTTCTTGGGGACGCGGCGAGCCGCGGGGTAGCCGGGGGCGAGCAAACGTTTTCTTTGGCGCGACGCTGCAAACCGAAATGCCGGGACTAATATATTTTTTGCCGGGGACCCAGTCGACTCGACGTTTACCGTGCGACTTTTTTCGCTTCTTCCGCGTCGTTCGCGTCGTTCACGGTCCGTCGGCGCTCGTGCTCTAACGAGATTATCCTCGGCGGTGTGCCCGACGCACACAGCTCGCGAGGATCGTGGACTCGCGTCCCCCATCCGTCCTGTGATAGCCGAGTTTCGCGCGCGATAACTCGACGATCGGACATTAGGCGAGCGACGCCACTGTAAAATTATAACGGGCTCGGTTGTTCACGGGACACGGCCGCGGGAGCACGCACACACCGCCGGCGAGGCAGTGTTCGCGACGATTATCGCGCGTCCCTAATCGATCGTAATACGTAGATAAACGGACGAACGACTCAATTCCCGGCGCGAGACGCGTTAACGGTATACGAGTGCATTTATCGAGCCCGGATCGTTCCGTCTCGTCGACGTTCCGCCTTATCGATCATCTTTACCGTCTGCCGTTCGGCTCGCCAGCGGAGCACCGTTCCGTTTCGCGAATTGTCAACGAACCCGTCCCTCGGAATTTTTTAGATGTCCGGTTAATGGCCGACTCGCGGCACCGGCGACGGTATCTCGGTGATATTCTCGCGGTTTCTCGTGTTTCCCAACAACGGAGAGCACTTTATTACCGTATTACAGCGTCGTCGGGCTCGGTTAGGGGATGCGTCAATTTCAGGGTTGACAATTTAGTAAGGCGCGGCAGTTTTCCGTTCCCATCAAATCCGTCATGGTTAATGAGGCGGGGAAACTTTTCCACCCTTCCGCGGAGCGTCGACGGGGAGCTGACAGCGTTAATGGATCCGCGTGTCTCTAACAAGGGCTTCTCTCTCTCTAATTTCAATGGAATTCGGCGGGTCGCTGGCCGGCCCGAACAAATTCGTTCGAATCGCTTTTAGTCCAACTGTACGTTACCTTTCTGACACGTTGTCAACTTTCTCCTGCCGGCTTTCCGACATCGTCGTCGTCCATTTCCGCGTAGATTTCCGAGAACGGGGCCTCGGCGAAACGCGAATTAGCTTCGAAAAGCACAGATGGCTCGCAGCCGCGCGAAAGGGTTCAATTAGCCGGAAGCTTTTTAGGAAGAGGACGAAAGGGGGATAGCGGAGAGATAGGTTGCCTCTAAATCCCGGCGAGGCAAGGGATGCAGGGTGGACGGTTTGGAAGGAAGCCGAGACGAGAAGCGGGCGAGCTCTCGGGCTCGACGAGCAGCGGGTACAGACGGGTACAGGCGGGTTACAGAGCGGGTACAGCGGTTGGGCGGCCGGGTCGCAGAGAAGCATATGGTTAAACCGTAATGGTAGAGGTGATATATTTAAACCCGGCAAAGTTTGGTGCTTGGTCGCGCGGGGGTCGGCGCCGGGGTGTCGGGCGTGCCTCGCATAAGTTTACATTATCTTACCATCTGATAGCAACTATACCGAGGCCGAGCCGGGTCGCGGACCAAGCCAAGAGGTCGGCAGCATTCCACGCTCTCCCGAAAAGCATCCTGTGCTCTCGCGCGGCCTGGAATTAGACGCGGAATCCCCGATAAATCCCGCAGCCGCATAAAAATTCCGCGAACCGTTCCGCCAACCGTTCCACGAACCGTTCCACGGTTAAACAAAGGCTTCCGGCGTTCTCTACGACCGCCGTTTGCCGCGACAAATTGCGTAAAGACCGTTTACTCGCGGGAGGTCGCGTTCCGTCCTGAGAAAACCGCGAGCTATCAGCGAGCTATCAGCGAGCTGCGATCGCATTCTCGAGAACGGAACCCGGCTTCTCTGTCCGGCAGTGCTCACGCGATGCATCGGTCGTAATGTAATTAACTCGGCGCGCGCAATCCGTCGGCTCGATATCGTTCGCCGGTGATGGTTCAATCGGGTTCAACTTCCTTCCGGCGCGGGGGATAAAATTTAAGAAAGCCCGAGACCCACTCGAGTCCCCCGGTTCCATTAAACCCGGAGAGATTACCCGAAGAGTCGAGTCGAGTCGAGAGTCCCTTCGGCCAAGAACCGTCGAGGAAGTTGGTGGTAAGCCAAACAGTTTCGCGTTCTTCCTCCTTCCTCCGACCGGGTCCTCCTCGGTGCCCGGCCTTTGTTCTCGCGGGCGCCTACTCCTCCCTTCCGTTCGCGTCCCCTGTTATTATAAAATAACCAATTAATTCGAACTCCGTAAGAGGATCACGGGATAATTAATACAATAAAAATATACGCCGCAATAACAATAGAGAAACTTGCCGGGAAATATGCTAAGAGGCTTACGGAACTTTCGGCCCAGATTCCCGGCGACCCCCTTCTTCCGCCGCGACGACGCCGGTCTAACGGTATCGTTTTCGCGATTCGTGGAACGCGTCCCGTGTCCCTTTTTCTCGCGCGATCGATACGCGGATCGACGCGGCTCGTTCACACGCGCACGTGTGCCCGTGCACACATAGGCTCGCGCACGTGCACATTCGGCGCGTCCTGTGTCGCCGAGGAACGTAGGCGATCGAGCAGCGACAGAGCGCCGAGGGATATACTTTTCCAGCACGCCATTGCGTAATTACGTGGTTCGCCTCGTTAGGTGTATTACTTTCCCCGTAAACCCTTAATCGGATCCGAACGAGCACTGAGCTTGTTTACCGACGAGATCCCTACCTTTGGATTCCACCGATAAACCTTGTCGGCCCGAAGGATCTCGCTCGCTTTAGGGGCTCCGAGAAATTTCGAAGTTTTCTTCGTGGAAGCCCGCGCTGAACTCGACCCTTCTGTTTCGTCCGCGGCCGCGCGATGTCGTGACCTCGGATAAAAGCCGCAAGAAATTGCCGGTTGCGTCAAGCCGCCTCGGGCCGCGCCGGGTTGGTCGCCGAGGAATCAAGCCCTCGCGCAATAAATGGCAAACGAGGGAGCGAGCCGATCACCGCGGCCGATAAACGGATCGGTCCGACACAGACACCGTCACCTTATTATTCCGCGAACACCGCGCCTAAACGCTCCACTCCAGCCACTCCCCCTTCGCCCTTTGTTTCGAAAAGACGATGTTGAATTTACCGATACCGGTTGACACGGCTTGGAGGAATTTTGATAGATATAGGCATTAGGATTGATACAAGCATCATGATTTCGCTGACCTTCGTCGGTTCGATTCTTTATTTATTTTATTTGGTGATTTCGACAGGTAAACCTTTTGTTGCATGAGACAAAGATGTTTAAAAAGTAGTACACTCGGACTAAGAACCAGTACTAAAGTCTCTAGGACTAAGACGGTTGAAATGTTACGATAAGCCATGAATCGCAGCGATAATGAAGGCTCTGAATGGGGCGAAAGAACTATTAACCCTCCGTATATCGTGCCTGAGTCACGACGAACATGAGTGGGGAGGACCGCAAACATGTATTATTAGTATATCAGTGTGAGTCAGAAATGACTCCAGCAAAGGAGGTCGTGTGCTTCAGTAGTCAAAGGGCTGAAGAAGTCTAATGCGCCGCAGGAAACGTAACAGTGTATAATAAAGCGATTTAAGCGATTGAAACTATTACTCTGAACGTGCCAGCAGTTTATTTCATTTCACTGCCGAAAATTGAGTAACTAAGTGAACGATTTAGATTTCGTTTTACGTCTACATCATTGATGAGGTCGTAAAGTAATTCAACTGTTTTTACGTTCGTCGGATGTGCAATTATCGCGGAAGTCTCCTGATTTGTTCCGGGCTTCAGCACGGAACAGCCCGCTTTCAGTTCATTGCATTCTGCGACTAATTTGTACCATGGACTCGGAGTGGTCAGAGACCCTCGTGGTCGAGTTTCAAAGCCTGAACACACCAGAATCTTCGCTGCACAAACAGTCGTGCCCCGACAGCCGCATCGGCACTTAAATGCTCAAAAGTGGTCCACGTTCTCAAAGTGCGAGTCTTCGAAAGTATCGACGAAGACGAGAAGGCGGAGGGTGGCAAAGAAGGGGGGTCGGTGCTGCGGAGCTGAGCGCCGCGTTAGGTCCGAGCCCCCTAAATCGTCGCTCACGACCTCCCGAGATATTACCGTGGCGCACGCTGCACGGGAAGGGGTTGCTCGATATAAATTGCATCGTGCGGTCGACGAAGCGCGGTCGAAATTGGGGAAATTAAGTTCACCGAGTATAGAGCTGGCCGGGCTGCATCGCCGCCACTGGCGCACACAAAGAGAGACCGCACTGGCATGTGGTTCCGTGTAACCTCGATGTCGATACACTCTCGGGTCAGTGCGGGCGGAGTGCAGGAGCGAGGCGGCCGCGACAGCCGAGGGATAGCCGGCGTCGGCTGTTTGCGGGCCGACCTCGGTCCACGGGTTCCCAGAGTCCTCTGAAACGTCTCTCTGGGAACGCCCCCGTAAAGCATCTTGGAGCATCCGAATCGGCCGGTTCACTCGCGCGGCAACGGAGGACGACGGTTCATGGATCCTCGACTCCGCTCCGGTCCGCTCCGAGGTTTTCGATTCTCCCGGTGCGGATCAGCGAACAATCTCGCGTCGCTGCCGGTATCCTGGTGCGCTGCCAGTTGCCGCGCGCGTTTTTCGGCGACGGATCGAGAGCGGAGTCGAGAGCATATCCGATCGGAGCCGATCGAAGCGGGCTCTCGCGCAGCCACCGCGCCGATATCGCTGTCGGGAATTAAGCTGGAAATCGCGGCCGGCTGGTTTCACTCGCCGGTGGCTCGGCGTGAGCCGGGTTCCGGGGCTCGGTCGTGACCCGGTTTCGAAGGAAAGTCAACCGACCTGGCTGCAGGCGGCCTGCAATGGTTCCCGTCCCCGTCCGCCTGAATGGCGTTCTAACTACCGAACTGTTAGCGGCACGCGCGTCCGTGGCAACGCGTTATGAATCGTTTAATTTCGTTCCATTCTTGACGAGGACGCACTCTCCGTTCCCACTCTGGACCCTCCCGATTTTCATACGAATATTCCCTGCGCGCTCTTCCGCGTGCATTCGATTCGAAATTCCTCGGCCTCCGTCAGAGAGCCATCCCCGATTCTGTTTCGCGTCGACGCTCGCGCCGGTCCCACCCGCTTCCGACAAACTCGAACTCGCCACGAATTTTTTATGCGCTCCGCACAGCCAGCTGCTCCCTTCTATCCTCCCCTGCCGCCATCCTCCGCCGCTCTCTCTCTCTCTCTCTCTCTCTCTCTCTCTCTCTGTCTCTCTCTCTCTCTCTCGCTCTCTGTCCAGGCAAATTAACTCGCGTGACACTGCCGAAATTCCGGTTCGATCTCCGCTCGCCCGAAAGAAAATCACGCGCGCTCTGGCCTCCCAATTATTCGAACGAGCAAAAGAGAGACAGAGAGAGAGAGAGCGGCGTCGAGGAGGGAGCGCCGCGCAAAAAGAGAAATTAGGTGGGTGACGGAGCAGGCGAAGAAGGGAGTCCCGCGAGTGACGACCGTGAGCTTAATAAAGGAGAAAGCGGAAGGGTGTGGTTGGCTCCCTCGGCGGAATATGCATGCTAGGCTAAACGTAATTCACCGTCGAGTCTCGGGCCGTGCACGGGCTGCAGGCGATGTACCGGTATGCGGGGCGGGAGGCCAGCAGCGAAGGTGAGAGAAGAGAGGAAGGGAGCAAAAGAGAGCGGGAGAGAGAGAGAGAGAGAGAGAGCGTGGCTGCAGCGTCCGCGTCTCGATATCGTAGAAACGGCGCGACGCGACGATCCGAATAAACCGCTCGGGCAGGGAAGGAAGACAGCCGAGGAAAAGAGGGAATTCGTGGCATCCTGACGGCGCGGACGCCTCGCCGAGGCGTCCCGACGGGAATAGAAACGATGGCAATGCCGTAGGGTACGGCTAGTTGGAAGAATCGGGCATAATTTCTTGGTGACAGGGTGGTGTCGGCTTTTCAACCCTTATAATATCTTCAACGCCCTCGCCGCAGTCTCTGCCTGCCGGCTTTTTCCATCGTCCTCTGTCTTTCTTCTCTTCTGCAGCTCCTCTCATCTCTCTCTCTCTCTCTCTCTATTTCTCTTCCCTCTTTCTCTCTCTCTCTCTCTCACTCACTCTCTAGTAGCCTACTCCGTCTTTCCGTCTCTCGGTTTCACCCTCGGCGCGCCTTTGCTCCCGGGAATACATTTCCATGCATTTTCCTGGGCGGCTTCTCCTGGTCTTCCACTCGCCTCCTTCCGCCCCCCTGCTCCGATTTCCATCCCCGGTTCCTCGCGCGCGCGTTAACCCTCCCCTCTCTCTCTCTCTCTCGTTCGCTCTCTCGCTCTCCCCGTTCTCTGAAACCCCCTCTGATCTTTCTCACGCTTTAATTACCAACTTTTCCGTGTTACCCAGGAATTCGCGTTCGCGCGCGACCACCCCCTGACGTCGACACTGCTTTCCCACCGTAGGCTTCTTTATCCCCTGTTTTTCTTCGGACTCTCGCCCAGCCGCGTTCCCGGGGGGCGCATCCCTGTTGGCTTTCGGCGACCGTGCAGAAACTTCCCGACCGCCTGCAAATATACGCGCAGCAACGCCTCGGCTCGCCTCAGCCCCGACCTCGAAACAATTTCGCTCCGTTAGCGATAATGTCCTTTGCTTCTTCGTTTTCTTCGCACACATGGAGAATACACGCCCCGCAGCTCTTCGAGAACCCTGGGACAACGGGCTAAGGCACTTGCGGGACTTCGCGGTTCTTGCTGGATCTACATCCTTTTTCGTGTTGACTCTGGTACCGTTGAGCTCGTTGTATTAGTGTTGCGGCGTTTGGTCGTCCATTCGTTCGTACGTTTCGTTAAATAAAGCGTTGTTGTATGTTACGTGATTGTGCATCAGGAGCAATTTATTAAACAGTTTGCTAGTTCTGACGAGTACACCTGTCGTAACTGATGATAGATATAATACAAGGTAACCATAACTCCTTAAATCAATGTTCTTGATTACATTATATATTTCTTAAAAGTGTCGTATTTAAATAAAACATACAGAAAATCAAGCATGTACACTAGGTATAGTTACAGACTTACTCACAAAATTTTTGAAATTGCACCAGATGATCAAATTTGCACGACAAATAAATGACTTGACGCTGAAGTGATGCTAACAACAACAGCAATAAAAGATAACAATTTCAATCTCAGCAGCTGTATGATATATCCATTTGCGAATATGGTAGGAGAATTGATCATTAACATTTCAAAAACAAAAGCAGAGCGATTTTCGCTGGCCGTGTAAGATGTAAATCGGTGGCACCGCATCCTAAATCTCGAGCGCGATTTCCAAGATTCGCTCGAGCCAGCAAGGCAGAATTCTCGGCAGCGGCGGAAGCAGCAGCACGGTATCCCAGAGACACGCGAGCGGAGCACGAAAAAGCGGTGGCTCGCGAGCAGAGCGATTAAAAGTTTTGCCGGGTCGAAGGTTGGCTGGTCGAGGGGTCGCGGAAGTCGCTATCCTTTCTGTGCGGTGGCCGCGGCGCCGGATCGTTTGGCCCTTTCTTCGCGTTTTAACAGCCCGCTCCCGCTATTTCCGTGTTCCGATTGCTTCTCGTTCCTCTCGGTAGTCCGACGAACGCCCTCGACCGAAACGCAATATCTGGAGCGGGCTTAGGGCGGTTTAAAAAGGCCGAGTTTGCGGGCAAAGGGACACGGAGAGGAGAAACGTTCCTCGAGCAGTCGCTGGCTAATTCCCAAAGAGATTATCGAAGACGCATCACCGCGATTCCGCGGCCGAATACAAATTGGTCCCATGGTGGTGCGCGGCGGTGCACGTATGAAAGGTGCGGGAAAGCGAGCGAGCGAGAGAGAGAGAGAGAGGGTGAGGGTGAGAGAGGCGTGCGTGCATGGGACAAGGGAGAGCAGTGTGTGTAGGTGCGATGCAGCTAGCGGGGCGCGCGCGGTACAGGTGTGACGGGTCGGGTCGGGCCGGCGAGGAAATTGCAGGCTTCCCGGTCCCCCAGGTGCTCTTCGTCATCATAAAGCTTACGCCACTGGCATTGTACTTGTATTAAAGCCAGCCTCGAACACGACCCTCCGACTCGCCCTTCCCCGACATCCTCGTCGGTTCTCGTGGCTCGCCGTTCCTCTGTTTCCCCGTGTTCCGTTCGTTCCGCTCGTTCCGTCCGGCGCGCTGCCCTGCCAGCAGCCCACCTACACGCGCGGACGTGCCGCGACACCTACGGCCACCACGCGTGCACGTATTGTCGACCATTTCCTCGAGACCGCAGCCGACCCTAGCCCGCGCCAGAGCCTGGCCACCGCGACCAGTCGCCGGCTATTTAATAATCGGTATTTATGGGAAAAACTTGCCAGACGCTCCCCGCGCGCGCGACGACGATGCGCTACCGTTGTCGCCTCGGAATCTACGAGCCCGACCAACCCGCTTTTACCCGGCCCACACCCACCAACGCTCTCTCTGCCACCGGCGCGCCGCAATAACTTCAGATCCACGCGTTTTCGATTCGTTGTGCCGCACGGCAGCCTGCCCGGACCCGGTCCTCTCCCGCGCTTTCCGATTGAAATTTAACCGCCTCCGCTCGAATATTAACTTCATAAATTCCCCAACGGCGATTCCTAACGCGCGCTACGGACTGCTGTTGTTTAGATTCGGGCGTTTCGTTAATCTTACGCAGCTGTGTCCAGGGACCGGTTGAATGGTCCGCGCACGCTCCCACGGTGTAACCGATCAAAATTCTCCCGCCGGTCATTTCCCGCCGGGCATTTTTATATTTAGTAACAAACAATCCAAGTAATTATTTCATCATAAAGTTGTCTGTCGAACTGAACGCTTCGAACTTCCAGTCAGTTTAGAGGAGAACAACTATCTCGAAATATCAAAGTCAGAAAATTGGGCGACGATCGTCTTCCAATCAACGATTCAGATTCAGCGCGAAGAAAGTTGCCGTCCGCTCCTGCGGCATAATTATTTTCGAAGGATTAGTCGGTAATGCGGCGAAACACTTGGGAACGAGATAAGCTCCGTTGGGTTTCCAAGGAAAATAAAGGCTGATCCTAACGGAGGGTGGCTTACCCCGGCAAAAACAACTCGCTAGGGCGAACCTCGAAAGTCCAAGAATTGCGCAGAGTCTCCGGAAGCCCGACCGAAGCACCGCGAAGAACGAGAGTCGGTTCGAGACCGTCGTTCTCTCGTCGGAGAGTGGCCACGCGAACGTCTGATGCGCGGAGGACCGGCCGTGGGTCGGTTCGACGGCGGCGCGTGTATCGAGCGCGAAGAGGAAATGCGAAACATAATAATAGAGCCGACGCGGCGCGTCTACCCGCTCGTCTACCAATATAAACTTCTCGTTCCCGTCTGTCCGTTCGGACTGAATTACCTGACCCTGTCCCGGAGGAGTCTACGCCCTGGCGTCCAACAACAAAGTTTGCACGGGCAAGCGAAGCTTAATTAAAAGCTACGATGACACTCGAGGGCCACTCCGGTCCTAGGGGCCGGCGATTCGTTTCCCTTGGTATCGAGAACGCCGTGCAAACTCCTAATCGTTCGCCGTTTACCTTCGCGGAAGAGTTCTCGTCGACCATCTTTTCGCTTGTTACTCCGGATCTTCCGCCGAGGATGATCCAGTTCCGGGGAATATTGGCCGACCTTCTTCCCTTGTCATCCGTTCTATTTGTTCAGCAAGCATCGCCGGTCAGGTATCCAGGCAACTTGATTCTTTGACATACAAACTAAACGCTAGTCGACGTGTCCCAAAAAAATGCTACTTGTTCCACTGAACGGAACAGATACGCCCCTCTACGCAGAAATATTTATGGAGAGAATAAGCCAAGCTTGTTTTTCTTTAGATATAAAGGGCCAGCCAAAACTGCCCTTAGGGATTTTTCAATGGCCCCTATACCGTTCAATAGCTGACCAAGAAAGATTCATCCGTGCAGAATTTCAACCTTGCAACTTGTTCGGGAGGGTAATTAGTTATTCACTGTGAATCCATTGTATTTGAAACATACAATTGGTTCGCCGTAATGATAAACATATAAAGTTCAAGAATCAATACGTCCTTTACTCTTGTAATATAATAATGAGATAAATAACATGAACACAGCCTCATACGAATAAAGTACGATGTAATCCGTCTATAATGGATCTATTCGAAATATACTTCAACAATTTCCTCTCCTAAATACCGTTTGATAAACTTATTATGCAATCTACTAGTATTACGTTTACATTTCAAGCAAGTCTTTTCAAGACTCAACACAGTACTTTTAATACTAAACGATTTTGTTCGAAAGTACTTTTCCAAAATAGAATAACTATTACCGTTCAACTAAAGCCGTTCCAAAGAATTAAACATTTTTCTTCCTAAATATATAAAATAAAAGTTTCAGCGACTTTATAATCGTTTCCATCGAAATCAACAAATAACTGTTACATCAAGATCGTAACAGTTCCATTCAAGCCTCGCACGCAGTATCGCGCTAATTACCCCAGACGTCGTTGCGTGTCCAACAGTTAAATAATAGTCGGCGCAGCGAAGATCTTTAACACTTTTGAGGCACAAGCGACGCGAACCGAACAGAAATTACCGGCGGCAATAAATCACGAGCGCGGCGCAATAATTTTGAAGTTATTATGTCTCCCGAGGGAACGCGGCGGCGTTCCCGAACACGAATTAGAATAATTCGAGGGAGATTTTATTGGCCGAATAAACACCGGCCGGCTATCAAAGAAAACACAATAAGAAGGGTCGAGGAGAGCGTGGCGGGGGAGCGAGGGGTTCAAATGCAAACACGGTGCCTGCTCGGGGAAGTAAGTCATCGACGTGCTATTACGTCGGTCGCGGTGAATAGGTCAAGCCGGGGCACGCGAATTAATTTGCCCCCCGTCGTTCCCGGGGTTGAATCTCGACAAAAAAGAAAACAACGCCGGCGTACACGCCTCGGGCGAGCCGAAGGGGTCCCGTCGGTTAACCCCGGCTACCTGCCCGGTATCCGGTTCGGTCGTCGAGAGGAGAACGACAGATTTTTTGTCGGCGTCAGGGGCCTCGCTTGAAAAATGCGAGCCTCGCGTGGCGTACGCGTGTTCGAGGAACGCCCCACCGACCGGACCACCCTCTCCTGCCCTCGAGAAACCACCCCTCCCGACGAGCCTCGCAATAGCCGTGGCTCGATTCGAATCAAACGCCTGACGGAAGTTGCCGGGAACTCGAAGAACGACGGGCACGCGAATTATTAAGCTAATAGTCCCGCGAGTGTGTGCCTCTTCCTCGAAACCCGCCAGCAGCTCCGAGAGCCGACACACGCGAAGCGTTGCGACCGTAAACCCGGCGTTATCTTCATTATTCCCGCCACTCGATAATTCGTTTATATTTTCGCTTCTGTGCCGCGTGTCATCTATACGTTCGGCATTATCTCTTATCGTCGCCCGACCCGCCTTTGTCATCTTTGAAGATCTTCCACCGAAGCAGCATGCGCGCCGCAGAGGACTCCGTTAAGCAGGGGTTCGTTAATTAATCTATTATGCTCGGGCATTTTCTCCTTTGCTCCGAGGGGTTGTGTCGTCGCGCTTGTGGTAATTAAAGAAATCGCGTTTCGCATGTTGGTTCTTTTTATCTTCGCAAAGTATTGCGGGAATAAGGATTGGAGGTATGAATGATGCGTTTTCGGGGTGGGACGAAATGGAACTGTGTTTGTATTAATTAGAAATTGCGAATGCGTCTTCGTTCTATGACACTCGCACGCGTTCTCCTCTTTCTCTCGATCTTCCTGTCGTACTCGTCCACATTATCTTGATGTATTGCGACTCTGATGTAGTTTATGCGAACGCATACACGTGCGTATACGTAATAATTACTAGTCGTTAACACGCACATTCGTAATGAGATATTATAATGTGGTATGAATAGTAAGTATAATATAATACAATAAATAGCATTAGCATCATAATAATTAGCATTTAATATAATAAAAAGCATTGTAATACACTATAATAAATAGTAAGCGTACGTGCCAATAATCGCTAACTGCTACCCCAATATTTTATGACATATTTGAATGTAAATCAAATATTTCTAATGCACAGAGGATTAATTTAACAAATTGTAATATTTCGCGACATTAGAGTCGGGAAATCTCGATTTGAAGAATTAGATGCTATGTGAATCGGCAAAGTGTCTTAATTAATTTGGATGGTTTTCGCGTCAAAGAACGGATCTTTATGTAAAATAAAAATTGTCAGCATCAATTATAAAAAGTAGTAGCCAGTTAGAAGTCTCTTTCTTTCTCTAACAATCTCAACAAGTTTAATACCTCGAATCTCGCTGCAGTTTTGTATATCTTCTACTAATTTCTATCCCAAATGTATAAAATCCGCAGTCCAATGACCGCTGTGCAAGGGACGGCATCCTTAGTCTACTACACATAGAGAATGTTACGACCAGTACACGGGGTCGCGCTGGGTTTCGATGGCTAAAAACGACGTGGAACGTAATGCACTCTGTACTGTTGCTTTTAAAAATTTTCCCGTGCCGGAAAAAAGTCGACGCGACCATCGAAGTCGTCTTCCTCGCATAACGAAATATTTCGTCGTACCCCGTTAACAGGTCAAGTGTATTGCCTTCTCTTCATAAATTTCCAGTTAAAATTCTTGAGCATTTATCCGCGCCTCGTGGCGCGATTATTCGAGTATATTCCGGCGGTAGAATTTTTTCCGGAAGCGCACACAGTGCAGTCCATATTATGGACATCGAGATAACCACGGCCATTGTTGTTATTCCTCGTCAAGCCCGAGAGATTCTGCCGGGCAGGTTTTCCGACCGTGTCTTATCGAACCCCGGGATCGTCTCTGGCAAAGGGCGCTCTCGAAATTCATGTGTCCTCGATCCCCTAAATTCTGGTCTGTTTATCAAAAAAGGTCGCGCGGTGTTTGAGCACTCGATCGCTGTTGGTCGCAGGTCGCGTCATCCGGGAACAGAGAGCTCGACGCGTAGTCTCGTGAGTTTCAAGTAAATTGTTCGAGAGGCCGGGGGTTGCGTTCGAATTTCCAGCGAAAGCTTTACGACTATTTCACCGTGGGGGCTCGTTCGTACCGAATTGACCGTATAACTACCGACGATCGTTCTTGGAACGTAACACACGCGCATCGTATAAATAGACTGGCGAAGAACGCGCGGAAACTCGAGGCTGATAACTGCGAGCCACAGCGGCGTTCGCAATGAGAGAGAAAGAGAGAGAGAAGGAGAGAGAGAGAGAGGAAGAGAGAGGGTTGGGAGAGCTCAACCCCTTCGATGGTATCGACGCTCGAAAATCACGCTCTTTACCGCCGGTAATTTTCGTCGATCGCGTTCACCGCGCATTTCACGACGGCGACCATACTTTCGCCACGAATTTACGCGAGCCTCGACGACCGGCCGTAAAATTTTGGCTGCGAGACCATTGGCGTCGACCCCGGGACTCCGCCTTGAGCACCCGGATACTCACTGGAACTGAGAAACTGGGCGAGAAACGCGAGATACCGCGGCGGGGAATGAGCGTCCACATACTAACCGGCGAAAGAGCAGCAGTTTAGCTTGCACGAGGCACCGCGGCTGCAGGTGAGAACGCATCGTGGTGCCGGTGAAGGGGTGCGGAGCAGGAAGAGGCGGCCAGAAGGGGAGGATACTGTAGTACTTGACGGGGAATAGCAATTATTGCGTTTGACCTGGCCGGTATCAGACCGGTCCAATACTCCGGGACAAATTGTCAATTTATGCTTTCTCGTTATTACGGTGTGCTGATCATAGCTCGTCGCGAGCCAACTGAAATACACGGCCGTTTCATCGTCACCGGGATGCTGCGGTCGCGTTACGAAAGGGAGCGGCGGTTTTCGCTTCAGAATTTGCTCTGGCGACCGCGATCGCACGAGTCGGCGAGGCTCCGGGAATCGTTGAACGTTGCCGTGAACGGCCTCCGGAGCTGTAAAATTGTTCAGAGTTATCAGAAAACGCGGGAGTCGCGTAAAGTCGCAATAATAGCTGAAGCAGTCTGTCGCAGACAACGCCTCCGCGGCCCTCGTTCCCATAAACATTCACTCCGGCCGTTTCTCCTGAAAAGAGGCAGTCGGTAAAATCCGTGCGCGTTCTCGGGATCGCGACAGAGGCGCAGCGCAGCGTGGTTCGGCGCGTACAGTCATAAAAATAAAGCGTAAAATCACCTGCTGACTCGATTGCGCCTGCCACGGCACCGTAAGCGGGGAGGAAGAAAGGTAGTAATATTGCGGAGTGTGCGATTTAAATCATAAAACTCGAGTAAAAATCCCGAACAGTTTTTGCAGGTGCAGTTGCGTTTCCGCGCTCGCGCACGATGGAGAGAGAGAGAGAAAGAGAGGACGCTTAGATCTCTTTCTTTTTCGATCTCTCCTGGCGCACCGCGGATTTCTTTTTCCCCGATTCAGCTCGTTTAGTCCCTCTTCCTCCGGGCGCTTATGTTTCTCTTTGGCCGTGCAGCTCGAACATTACCGGCCCGTAGAATGAGCCGAGAAAATCGTAAAAGGGAATTACTCGAACGATCCACGGCGATCTCCGTGTGCCCGCGCGCCGAATCCGTATACTTGTCCGTATGCGCGATATTTCGTGGGACTCGTCTCCGCGATTTCCCGATAATCCTGTTCGCCGCTGGAAAACCCGCGATCGACCCGCGATTCCCCGCGATTCCCCGCGATTCCTTGCGTCTACAGTCTCCGGCGTTTTCCGCGAAAGCGGAGCCCATATCCTACGACAAACTCCTTCGTCGTCGATTATTCTCTCTTTATCCCGCAGCACGAAGTCTCACGACTGCACGCTCTCTACTCCTCTCCGCTCCGTTCTGCTCCGCTCCGCTCTGCACTGCTCTGCACTGCTCCGTGCATCGTTGCTTTCCTCGCCAGCCCGCCAGCCGGCTATATAATGGACCGGGAAACCCTGTAGCACGAAGTTGCGCCGGAACTTCCGGATGTTCAGCCGCGAAGCACTCGCAGCGCATCGATCCGCTTCTCGCTGCCCTCTCCCGGCGTCGTTATCGGAAAGTTCGCAGCGGCCCCGATTATTTATCGAACGAAAAAATTCTTATTTTTACTCTCGGTGAAGTTCGGATTCGGAGGTAAAGCTCCGTGAATGCAAAGTACGGCGAGCGAGAGAGGGAGAAAGGGAAAGGGTATATGCGGAAGGGTCAAAGAGAGTGCGACGGCTGCACAGGAGTTCGAAAGTCCATACTTGGTGAGTTCGAGTATCGCGTAAAAGCAGAGTGATAGAGGGAGAGAGAGAGAGAGAGGGTTGCACAGGTTTTTACCCGTGAATCGTAGGATCTGTCGCGGTTTCGTGGCCTCAAAGGCGCAGAAGTAAAACGGCTTTCTTTCATCGAGAACCGTTTTAATCCCGGGACACCGCTGTGATCGCCGCGCGAGAGGTTCCACGGGAAAAAGAATAAACGCGTTCGCGGCACGTCATTAATTGTCTCCGACTTTCGAGGGGGCGATAGGGGGAGAAGGAAAGAGAGGAAAAGGGGATTCGCGTCGATCGGCCGGCGCGAGAGCGAGGTTCGAGTATCCTCGCAGACGTGGAACGAAAGGTTATTCACGGCGAGATCGCGCGACGGAACAGGAAGCGATAATATTTCATTCGCGGGACTAGAATATCATTTTTCAATAGCGCAGCTTAGTCGGGAGTTATATCGACCGGCTATATCTTCGGTACGCTGCCTTTCGTTTTTCCTCCATTTCTCATTCCGTCTGCTTTTTTTCTCTCTCCTCTTATCCGCGCTCTCCCTCTAGCCGTCGTCTTTTCGCCGCAACGATCTCCTGCTTTTTATTGTCGAGTTCGTCTGGGTGGCCGACGCGTGGCCTCCCACACACGCTGCCAAGACTCTCGCGATCCTACAACAGGCTAGTCTAGACATTCGTAGAAAAACGCCTGTTTTGGTCAAACGGAAACGGACGTCATAACGGTCCAGCTGTTTTATCTTCCACAGGACGAAAGTCGTACACCTTGTTAAACGGAATAACTTTTTTGAAACTGAATTGGGCGACTAAACGACTGCCATGATATTTTCTGTGTGCGTATAGGTCACCAAGATCTGCGAAAAGCATTTTTAAAATTTTATTTCAGGTTCTGATAGGAAAATTAAATTGCGAGATTTCCTTTTGTCATTCCAAGCCATAGGAATTAGTCTCTCTAATATTTAAACTGAATTCAAGGTGTACGAATACTTTAATACGTCACTCTATCTCGCTTCAATCTTGTAAACTTCAACCACAGGTCTTTCACATCGCTTCGAATTTTTGGATAAGAAACAATGAGAATCGTTTAACATTAACCGTATCGACTAACTAAAACTAACTAACTATAAATGACTGACGCGTGACATTTTGCAAGAACAACAAGACTGAATTAATTATAATAAAATTGATTGAATTATTGTCTACAAAACCATCTATATAATTCCAACAATTCCATAATAATTAGCGCGAAACCGATCATTTAACCACCATGCCATATTCAGTGTTAACAAAGCAACAATGGAAGACATTTGTCTCGCTGTCCAGAAGTCCAGCACAGCTGTTGCGCATCATAGACTCCATGGACGATTCCGTGAATTTTGAAATCAAATTATAAATAATGCAAAGTCTTGTTCAGCATCGTCATTACTTCGCGAACACCCAGTACATACATGGAAGCGGTCGAAACCTACGTCGGAGTGGAGGAGCGCGTCGCGCGCTGTAAATTCTCGATGCAAATGAGGCGGCTGATACGCGCGATATATAAATCCGAAAAACCCGGCCGGATATTTATGTCTATTATCTGAAGACCCTCCGAAAACGCTTTAGCCCGACTCCGGTTCCTCTTTCGGGTTCCCGGGCGCGTTGGCGCTCGTGATCGGCATCGGAATCGTCGTTTCCACGAAAAAGCGGTTGTTATCGGATTTCCGGACACACTCTCGGAGCACGGTTCCCCGAGCCGAGTTATAACACAGGATATCAGGAATTAATCGCGGCGTGGGGTCACGGTCTTCAGGAGATCGTTATCGTCCTGGCCGAATCGTGAAAACGCCTTCTCGATAGCTAGGGGTAGGCTCTCGAAATTGTACCAGGAACCGAAGAATCGACTCGGTCTCCGTCAGCGTTCACCGTTTTCGCCGTTTTCAAAGCTCGATTGTTTCATCGTGGAAGCCGATCGAACTCGAGGCGCGCGGCTGCTCGTGGAAACCGAGCTCTAATTAGTATAGCGGCGCGGAGCCCAGTAGTCGCTTTAATCGCATGCTTCCTATCACCCGAAACGAGTTTCTCGAAGGGCGATCACGCGAAGTCTCGAGGTCTTTAACGCGTCGTGAGTGTTAACGGCTGGCTGACCGAGCCGCGGACTGAAATTACGGAGTCTCTCGTTACACCGGATCGCGCGAGTCGTGCCTTGTTTCGAGTTACTCCGCGCGGAAACCTCGCCGCGGAGAACCGCGTTTCTTTGCTCGAGCGACGACACGCGACGTCGACGCTCATTTCAGGGGAAAAAGAAAGCAACGCCTGCATACACAGAGTCGCGCTCGCAGCCGAGCCTGTTCGATTGACGATTCGATTTGGAGCGCGGGGGCGGCGAAACGCTCCGCCACTCGCCTATCTTATCTCGTTACGATAAACGAAGCGGGACGTGGGCGCGGCTCGAGCGCGCGGAAAATTCGCCGCCGCGTGAAACTCAGCGCCGGTTCGGACCGGGCCGAGAACCACGGCCCGTTATCGTGGAACGCGTTCGACCGGGCACGGGGGCCGTTTCCCGCGATAGCAAAAAACTACGATCGACCCCGGACCTCGGTCGCATAAAGGTACGTTAATTAACGCGCGGCTCGTCCAGCCGGTGAAATACGTTCGATGACGTGGCATTGGCAGGTCGGATACGGGTCGGCAAAAGAATCGAAACGTTTAACGGTCGCCAGTTTCGAGTCGGACCGATCTGGTTCCAGGCTGGTCGAGCTCGTAGGCCCGTCGTACTAGCAGCCACTCGGTGGCGAGCTCTCTCTCTCTCTCTCTCTCTCTCTCTCTCTCTCTCTCTCTCTCTTCATCCCTCTCTCATTCTCTCGCTTTCGTCGTCCCTCTCTGGTCTGTTCTCTTGTGCTTCGTTCGGTCGGCAGTCGGCGGCTATCGAGCCACGTAGCGGCGGTGTTCTCGTGGTGGTCGCGCGAGGTACTTCGTGCGAAGGAGTGGTTTTCAACCCCTTCCGCCCTTCTTCCTCCTACCGATCCTCGACAGCTCGAACGAGCCTTGGCCGAGAGCCAGCGTATTCATTCCAGAAACTAGCCTCCCGATCTAAGGGGCCAATTATTTAATCAATTCCGCCCTCTTAGCGGTCCGGTATAGAGCAGATAGGCTATTCGGGGCTACGGAACTGCCGACGACGACAGCGGCGGTGTCGACTATTGAAATCACGATCCCTTACCCGACCGTTCTCTCTTGCTCTCTCTCTCTCTCTCTCACTCCCTCTCTCTCTCTCTTTCTCTCTCTCTTCCTCTCTCTCTCTCTCTTTCTCTCTCTCTTCCTCTCTCTTGGAGACGAGTCGGCCCCAAAGACCCGGCGGTCACGCTTCCAAAAGTGCGCCCATTGTTTTCACAATGCCAGCGCATCGGTCTTCGGGACCCACCCCCGAACTTTACCCCCGGGCCGCCTGGACGCGAACATTCCCACTGAATCTTTGCTGCGATCTTGTGCCAAGTCTTGGGAAACGCGCGATAAGCTTGGCCTATCCGAGACTAGCCATCGTTCCGATTATTCGCGTCCCTGGTTCCATGACGTTAATAATGAGGTCTTTCCTCTCGCATCTTCTCACAAAAGCGACGCAGGTCGGGGGGGTCGTCTGAAAATCGCGGAAACGTGGGTCAAGAGTTATCATTCCGCGAGCATAATTGTGGGAATCACGATCCTCGAAAGATAACGTATGGAAATCAGGGGAGTCGGATCTAGGGATGACGAGAAGATCTTGCAAAGATCGATTCTTTATGGGTGTCCTTAAATATTTTAATTCTGTCTTCAGCTACTGTCTTCGGCTACTCTTATTGTTAGTCCGTTTGTATCAGTCAAATTGTATTCTACCGAGCATTCACTTTTTGGGAATGATGCGCCACTGTAGTGGCTTTCGCGCTTTTCATCTTTTTGAGCGTGAAATGCGGACGTGAATGCTTATACAGCAAAATCGGCGCTATTACATTAAAATTTATAAGGCAAATTAACATGCATTCAATTTTATCAAAAGCGTCTATTTTTCGAAATATTTATGCGCTTTAATGTAATGGCTAACCGGTTTACCGAACGTTCCCATTTCATTTTGCCTCTTTTTACCGTCCGCGAACGTGTTGTAATATATCATACTCAATGTTATTATTGATTATTAAGGTAAATTATTAAAGTCAAAGTATATGTATCATCTGTTCAAGACAAATTATAATTTAATCAAGAACTTCATTCCAATGTGCTCATATACAGAACAGCATCGCCTGTTACACATTGCAGTGGCGTATCGTTTACGCGTAATTCAGTACAGAGAAACAGCCCGTGCAGAATTTAGCTGTGCCTCTTTCCTCTGAAAGAGTCTTTAGAATTTCAGCAGCATCCAATATGAAAACATAAAACCGGACATTCTTCCCGGCTTGGTAGTTTTAGTGTTAACAGATCGGAGCTTCGGGCATCCCCATTCGGATGTTGATCCGCCACCAATCTCGACCCGACGGCTTTCACCTAAAATCCTACATAAATATCGGAAATAGTTCTGGCATCGATTTGCACGGTTACAGAGGCGGGCGCGGAACGATGTCAATTTATTTATTTATCCGCGAACGGCCGGAAATATGCGAGAAGAATGGCCGGGTGATGGAGCTGCCGGGCCATTCAGAGGAAATCGGAATAAAGGCGAAACGTCGGAGCCGGAGAATCGGCGAGACAGCGACTTTCGACGATACCCCAGATCGATACTGGAACGTTACGCGGCGTTTTATCGTCTAGGTGGCTGGAATCGGTCCGAAGTAGTTTTCCAAATAATAACGCGGACGGTGGAGAGGTCGGAAGAAGGGAGGCGGCAGAGTGGTAGACGGTGTCGGGCAGGAGGGGCCGGGAAAAGGGGAGCTTTAAGAGCAATTGCATCGGGCTGGGAGCGCCGCAAAGTCACGAATTTGTGCAGGCTGCCTCGTGTTTCCGGCGTCCACGCCAATGCCGTAGATCACGATCCCCCATGAGAAACCCATCCTCTTGACCGCGTCCACCCGCAGCCAAACGTTCGAGCGGCCGGACAGCCGGACGTTAAACGTGATTTCGGGCTCGCGCCCGCGATTCCACGAAATTAATCCGGTTCGGGGCTATCGATTCCCTTTCCTTTCCTCGTCCGGCCATTTATTTTCTATCGGGATCCGCGCCGTGCCGCGCCGCGCGGCAAAATTTAATCGAAATCGTTGGTTCTCGCGACGCGGAACCGCTTGCCCTCGGAACACGGTTTTCTGGCCGCACTCGCGCACCATCCTCTCGGCGTCCGCATCGCGGCTCCGCTCGGCCTGCAAACCCGAGCTTGTCCCGTCTCACTCTCCCCCTCTCTCTGATTCTCTATCTCTCTCTCTCTCTCTCTCTCTCTCTCTCTCTCTCGCTCTCTCGTGGCGGCTGTAAAGATTGAAAATACCACTGCTGGACGATAATAAAAATTACAAGCGGGTCTCGTTTCGCCCCGCATCGCGCGTCGGCTCCCGCCGATCGATCCCGCTGTTCGCCGAACTTTTATTTACGCTCCGCTCGAGAGCGCCGTTAATTATTGCCGCGAATGCCCCGACGAATCGTAACGTAGCCGCCGTTGCCAGTTTCCCCGTGAATTATTCCGTGTCGTTCGAAAACACGGCCGGCCCCGGCGGCCCGCTCCGGCCCGGCCCGCTCCGCGCTCGATCCTTTTTCACCGCCTCGATTATACACGCGTCCGGCAGTTAGCCCGCGCTTGTTTCCCCGGCCTCTCGCCGCTCTATGTATCCTCCGCGCTCTCCACTTAACCGTTCGTTAATCTTTAATCGCCGATACAACGGTCTCCTCTGATTTCCCCGTCCGCGCTCGCTCCGACCCGCCGGAAAATAATAATAATAATTATACGGCATTATTACATCGGCTCAATCATTAACGGCGGCGTTTAAACAGCCCGGAAAAAGAACCGGACGACCGTGTGCACGCAGCCAGCATTATCTACGCCCCGAAAAATCGCGAATTTATCCACGATGCACTTTCCCCGGCCGGGTTTTAATTAGCCGCGCTGACCTCTCGGAACGTTAAGAGATTGGGTCGAGAGATCGTTCGTCCGGCGTGCTTCCGGAATAGCTCTCGTCGTGATTAGGCCGCTGCGAAAACATCTGGAGTCTTCTTTCTTATATTTAATCCTCGCCGTACCACGCCCGGGTCTACTCGGACCCAGAGCTCTTTCTCGTTTAACACTTGCTGCCGCCTGCCGTTTTTCTATCTTGGTACGATGACGAATTTTTTATACTCCTGTATTGTTCAGTTATATGATTAGTTAATCATATATTATATTATCATATACATTATATATATATATATATCACTTGGAAATTAAAAAAATATGGTAGCAGTAATAGTAATAATGACGATGACAGTGTCTGTAAGATCATGAGTCCATTTGGTCCCAAGCCTGGGATTCAGTGTGAACGTCCAAGCGTTTACTATGAGGGCAAACGTACGCAACTAAGGTTTCTATTGGTAGATTCGAATGTCTCTTCCGGGAGGATCGCGGTCGATTTGAAAGGACCGATAGTTCGATGCGAGTTCGCAGGTGAATGCGCTTTGTCGGGCCGCACTCCATCGGCAAAAACGCATCGATCATTCGCAGACACGGCTCGCAGAATGCCGCGGAAGCTTTTTTGAGCTTGGGAAGAGACGTTACGTACGGACAGTGGCGATAAATTACGGGAACGCGATGCAACGGGACTAAACGAGCCTCGATATTTCACTGTATTATACAACGAAGGAGTGGAGAAGAGTTCGAGCGCGGCTCTTAAAGAGGTTGTGACGGTTCACGGCATAAATCAGAGTTTAAATGCGGCGATTCACGGAGATACTGCGTTGTGCCCGTCGTCGTCGGTGAGAAAGGATTTCCCGAGTGGCAGGCGGGAGGAAAGGGGGATAGAGAGGAGAAGAGAGAAAGAGTGGGAAGAGGCGAGAGAGGAGTCGACGTATTCAGCGTTGCTTCATCGTAAACGCCGGGAGTAGGCGAACAAAAACCGTGGCGGCGGCGGAGGGGGAGGAGAAGAGATGGAGTCGGTCGAATTTGCGGACGCGAGGCAGAAAAACGCGAGCCGGCTGAACGTAAATCGCGTTCCATTTAGGAGTCGTGGCGGCTAAAATAAAACAGGGGGAGGGGTTGTTCGGAAACGGTGTCGAATTCGACGCCGCCGTGTGTCATCGGTCGATCCTGATGAAATATAAAAGAGGCCGGAGCTTACGGACACGTCGGCGAGCCGAACCAGAATCGGCGCGGAATCGCCGTGCGAAAGTAGCTCGGCGCACGGCGACGCTCGAACTCGCGCACTCTCGCAAACCGTGATCGCGATACGAATCTCTCTCTTTGGCACGCTCCTCGTGGTCGGTATATAGGTCAGCTATGTTACGTGCGGATCGTCGACCGCGATGTCGACGTGCTTTCGCGGTAATGGCGGCGATACCGTGGTCCGTTTAAATATCTGCTCGCTGGTACCCCGTCGCTCCTTCGCATCTTCTTCCCTCGACACGCTCCCAGGAATGCTGAATCGGTCGCGAGAGATTCCAGGCCCCCGATGCTTTCAGCGTCACGCCGTTGTTCGTCGCGCCGGACCGTCTGCTCGTCGAGACGCCGTTTATCGCGGTCACAGAACCTCTCCCGCGATCTAGAGTCTAGAGCGATACGGTCCAACGAGACTCAAACTACCGTTCTTTCCACTCGCCGCAACATTTGTGTTTTATAAAGGGTTGAGGCAATCTCCAGCTCCCTGAAATGACAGGGGGCGTGGTTATTCTCATGTTTGTTGTGTCAATGGGGTGGACCCTTTGTTACAGGGGATGTGGTAATATTAAATATGGGAGGCAAAGACGGAAAAGTGATGATAACGAGGTGACAATTAACGCAGGTGGAATGGAGCTGTTAGTACTAATACAAGAATTATTGCAATCGGAAGAGCAATAGTACTCAGTCGTAGTAAGATATTATCGTAATTATGGTATAACATTGAGTATAACCGACTAAGTGAAATAAGAGGCAACTCTTAGAAATCTGTGTTGAATCCTCTCGATCAATGGCAAGCGATATTTCGAGTAGGGTGCCGATGTTACTGATCTGTATCTAGGGTGCAGGACGAACAGAAAAAATATAGAGTCGATCACCGCGTCTCTTATACGATCTGTAGTTCGGAAAGATGGAGTGCTTCAAACATTCGGTTCTCTCTTCGCCGAAACGACCCTTCTCTCCGTTCAATCTCGTTCTCTTAACGCAACTTCTGTTATGGGAAGGGTGTTTCAACCCTTCGCCGAATTGTCAGCGAAGACACAGTGGCTCGCCGTGAATTCTGTGTTTTCGCTAAGGGTCGAAACCCTTCTGGCCGGGAATTGTCAGCGAAGACAGGATCCGCGTTGTTCTCTGGGAGGGTTTAAATCGAGGCGCCGCGATCGGGGACAGGCAAAGCCGATGGCCGTCGAGGGCAGGGGATTTTTCAAAGGCGAGAAGATGCATGGGCGGCTGTTCGCGAAGAAAAATGTCGAGGGCGCGCGGCCTCGATCCGAGAGTTATCGAGGAGCTGCCCTATCTCGGCCGAAGAAAAAAAATCGGTGAAACATTCAACTAATAGGTCGACGTCAAGGGAGAAAGATCGGGATGGTTAAGGGTGTTCCGCGCGCGCGTTACCTCCGCGCGTGTGCCCGGGATGACGCTGGCACGAACGCGGAGATAGAGCAGGAAATCCGATACCTCGGCTGCGTTATTATACGCCGAGTTACGGCAAGATTGTTCCGCGAAGTTCATTTACATCCTCTGCGGGTGCGTCGAGACGCTCTCGAGCCGTATCGACGTCGCATCGACGCAGCCGTTAGCCAACGCCGGCGACGAGAACTTCGACGATCCTTCTCGGGGGCGACTCCGCCACGGCTCGCCCTGCAGGGCACACCTACTTTATAATTCCGTCGATTGCGATTTCACCGAAGTTCCGCGAAGGCTATCGTCGATATCCATGGACCGCCGTACTCGAGCGAATCGGGCGTTAGTGCCCACGAGGCGTCCCCCGCGACGCCACGCGACTCGACTGAATCAGCTTCTTTCAGGGAACATCAGCGACACCCAGTACATCACATACATGACAAGTAAGTACGAGCGCCGCGACTCGGCGGCCGTTCAGGCGAGTCGCGACGCCGACGCGTCCGACGGATTTATCGAAGGCCGGGAAGCAAGGAAAAAGAGAGATCGCAGAGTGGGTAAACGAGAAAAAAGGTACGTCGTCTCGACGTCGCCGTCTCGAGGAGTTTCTTTCGGCGAGATCTATGTTTCCGTGCGTTTCGAGGGGCTCGTTAGGGTCCCGGGAAGCCGCCACGCCGTAAATCGGCCCGCTTTCCAGGAGGCCTAGCTGCTCGATTTCGCTCGGACGACCGGCCCGGCCCGGCCCGGATCTAAATTTTAAATCCGCTAATGTGTATTTTTGCGCCGGACCCGCCGAGACTCTTATCGGCGGCCGGGGGACGCTTTGAATTTCAGATTTGGCGCGCGGAACTCGTGTCGACGGTGGCACCGAGCAACTTTTGAAACCGTTCGGCGGCAAGCCGAGCCGAGCCGCGCGCCGGTTCCGCGCCGTGTTCGGCCCGCTTATGCGCTGTCATTTGTTCCGCCTCCCACCGGTGTTCCGTGTACCGGCCGCCACCGATCTACGATATCTAGCGCATTTTATTTATGGCGGCACGGGTTACGTATCGGAATTGATTCCGTGATTTATTCCTGGACCATTCCTCGCCCGCGGACGGTCGATATCGGCCAAGTGCAACCGGCGCCGCCGCCTACCAATCGTATTTCCATCGGCCGTTTTTCCGCCCCCGCGTTTTCGCAGACGTCTCTAGATCTCGCGAGACACAGCCGCGAAAACTGCCTGGCGACGCTTCGAACTAAATCGAAGACACACGGTTCGTGGAAAAACGACGGCAATGACCGATGCACTCAACGTTCTCGGGCACAATAGCGGTCTTTACTCTTTTTTTTTCAACATATTCCTCAATGTAGAATCATCCCTCGGCCGGTTGTGCCACGATTTTTTAGCCACCCTGGATACAAAAAAATTTATAAGAGCAACTTATTTGGAAGGTATTAACCCTTTTCGTAGCTTTATTTTTTTACCAAAGCTAAAAATAGCTTTGGTAGCTTGAGAGTAGGCATATTACCGCAAAGGGTTAATATCTGTCCGGCATATAATGTGTTAATTATGCCTGAAAACAAAGCAAGGGCGCAGCAATCGGTCGCCCTAGAGTAACCGACTCCGAGAGCCTATAATTTGCAGGACGGGACCGCCCGAGCGGCAAAGGTTGCGGAAAGTCCTTAGCATTCGTCATTCTCTAACGCCGGTATAACTCGGACTTTATCTTCGCGTAATTTTCCAGCCGTACATCTTCCTGCGGTTTTTACGGGTCGTCTTAATGCACGGGAGGACTCCTTGCCGGCTAATTGCACGGCGTGGCCGTCGATTGCGAAAGTTCCGCGAGCGGCGAGCAAGAAAGTCGCGCGCTCGGTAAGAGCGGCTAATTGAAGCGCAATTAACCGCGTTAAGACCCCGAGTGCTGATTAGGGTGGCGTGTCACCTGGCGACGCCGTCGTCGACGCCGTCCTCGTCACCGTTACTCCGTTACCCTCTCCAGAAACCCTTTCTAATCTATGCTCGCGCTCGGTTTTCACCTCGGTAACCCTCCCGTCTTTTCTCGACGATCGAGAACCGACCTCGTCGACGATCGCGACCGTTTTTCCCGTCGCGTCGTCGCGAATATTCAAAATGGGAAAACGCTCTGCCGCGCGGAGAACGCGAGCTAGGTGGAACGACGAAAATAAATTCGCACCTGGCAGATTTAATTCGCCGGGCTCGGGGCACGGACTTCAGAGGTCATAAGCTTCGGAGGATGCAGACCTCGGAGCAGCAGAGTTGGACAGTTAATCGATTATTTCGCGATTATTTTTGTTTCGCGAAAAGCAGTGACAGTAATAATATTCTATTATAGAAGTAATAATGGTAATCGTTAATCAATTAATCTATAGTAGAATGAATCAATAATCGTGATTACGATTGGTAAGCCAACAGCCATATCACGTTGCAATGAACCGATTCTCGTCCGATCATCGAAGTTAAACCGCGTTGATTGCATTTGATAGTCTGTAATCGATAATCTGTAATCACGGAAGGATTATTAATTTATCTTTCCTAATCAGTCACTGTTGGCTCCGGACGAGGCGTCCGAATAAAAAGAGTCTTCCGTCGAGTCATGAAATACCTACAGATTATCTAGAAGCTATTCTCAGTATTATTATTAACCCGTTCCCCCCTATTCTGTTCTGTTTAGTCAGAAGAAAAGTAATCATTACAGGATTAACGATTAATTATTAATTATTATCATTGATCAGACTACGTTTTGTCTAACTCTGCTTCAGAGGGCATAGACATCGATCAGATGTCATAAGGGCATCGACTCTGAAGCACGGGGACAGAGTCTCAAGGGTTACAGTTCTTCGCAGTAAGGGATGTGGAGCTCAAATAGGAGATACAGAGTCAAAGTAGAGGGCACAGAGTTGAAGCAGAGAGCACATAGTTAAAGCAGAGGGTACAGAGTCGAAGCAGATGGTACAGAGTCGAAGCAGAGGGTGCAGAATTGAAGCAGACAGCACAGAGTTTTTGAGCAGAGGGTACAGAGTTGAGGCCAGAGGGCACAGAGTCGAATCATAGGGCACGGAACGTCCGCGAGTGAAAAGATCGCGGCGGAGCACGGAACGCACTAAACTCCGCTGCGTTCTTCTCCGTTACGTAAAAGCTCTTTAAATGGGTCTGAGAGTACTATTAGCGTTAAAAGCCAGTTACGAGCGGCAGCGACGCGGCCCGGCGCCGTTCGACCGGACTTATCCGGCTCGGAGCGAAAACAAGATACGAGAGTGCACTCCTCGGACGGTCGAATGCGTCTCCCGGTCGCGCGGGATACGTACGCGCACACCTCGGTCCTCCCTTCGAATGCCCGGAGTTAAAATTTCAAAGGCGTGCGCGAACGAGCCTGCCGCTCTTGGTTTTTCCTTTTCGCCCGGCGAAATTTACGTGGCGGTGGCGTTGACGACGCTCAATGGCGCCGGGGCTCTTTGGATCCTCGCCACGAAAGTCGTTGAAACGTCGTAGTTTCGTAGTCGTCGGGACCAGACGGCGTGCTCTCACTCCTCGCACGCTCTCGCGCCCGCTCGCCTCCGCTCGCCTCTGCTCGCCTCCGCTCGCCTCGTTCCACGAGAGTTGAATTTACTCGCGAGAGATATAGAGACCGGAGTCGAGATATCGGCCGCGAGACGTACGGGGCCACGGGTGAAGCTACTTATTTAGAATATTGCCGGCATGCATTTGCATAAATTTAGCGCAGACCCTGCGGCGCTCCGGGTCCCGTCGCGCCCCTCGTTATAGACCCGTGGAGACCCTCTTAAGAGCGAGAGATAGGCGCGTGAACCCCTGACTCCGCCTCTGACCTACGCTACACGCCACAATTTATCGACACCCACGCGCGACCGCTCTCGTACGATCCCGTTTCTTACGACCGCCTGGCAAATGGCCACTCAGACGTTCCTATTCCCCGCCGCCGAGGAGCCCTCCAACCCTTCGCTGCAGGCCCCGGCTTTTCGATGTAGTCGCGCACCCCTTCGATTGAATCCGCGTCCATCGCAGAGGACACCGCCCTTCGGACCGTCCCAGCCTCGACCGTATATCTTCGCGACCGAAAATGTTCGCCGGGTTTATTCGCAGGGCAGAGCCCCGCTCTCTCCTCGCTCGTTCTCGCTTTATACTTTCGATCGAATAATTTATTTGTACACGTGTTCCGCGACGAAGATAAGCCGAGGTCCCGCGTATTAACACACGCGCGTGCCGGCCACGGTTCGTTCTAGGCAGAGCGAATGCAATTTATTTCGCGCACGTTGTCATTTAAAATTATAACATGCAGCAACAGCGGCAGGATATTTTCGTATTTCTCCGTGGTAATATTTTTGTCGCGCCGCGCGTAGCTGGATTTCACCGAAATAAACCGCGGTTAAGCAGCCTGTAATATCTTGAGGAACGGAAATTATTTACAGCGTCATTAGTATGAATCAGTTTAAGTTACAAATTAGGTAGGATATCCGGGTTGCGGCGCGGCCCGACGCTGTTTGCCGTCGGTGAAAATTTCCCTGGCAATAAGTCCAGCAAGATTACGATTCGCTTAAAAAGTTTTATAGAGTCTCGGGGAAGGTGGCGGCTCATCAGTCGAGGTTTAATTGGAACGTGTATATACGGGGAGGAGCCGGCGGGAAAAACCGCCGCGGGGGAGAAGGGATGATGTTGGTTGCCGCGAGGAATGGCGTGGGCGGGGGTGCGTATCGGGGAAAGGTAGCGAACAGGCGCGCGAATAATCGCGGATTTAACGGGCTGCGCGTCTCACGGATTTTCGGGGCCGCTGCCGGCGGTACGCATGCATATTCAAATTGAATTATCCGCCCTACCAGACGCGTTGATTCGAAATCGTTCGACGACTCGATCTCGCTACCGCTGCTGCTGCTCTGCTCCGATCTGCTCCGATCTGCTCTGCTCTGCTCTGCTCTGCTCGCTCTGCTCTGCTTTGCTCTGCTCTGCTCTGCTTCGCGCCGCTCCGATCCGCTCTGCTCCGCTATGCCTGCGAAGCAGTCGGTCGCGCGTTACCCGGTTCACCGAAACCGGCGCGCATCCTCGCCATTGTCCCCGGAAACCGCCTGGACTTTCTCGACTAATGGAAATTCTCCGCGAGAAGTTGGTTAAATGCGGTCGCTTTGCATACGTATCGAACCGGAGCGGCGCAATTCCACGGGACGTGCCTATACGCGCCCTCCTTCGCCTTCCGAGCCCTTCCCTGTCCATACGCGCTCGTATTTCGCGCGTCGGAACACCCCCTTTTTCCTGAAATTTACGAGCCTGCGGAACGAGCCGTTGGTCTTACAATTAGAGACACTTGTCGAATCTCCAGCCTATGTACTGTGTCTTGCTGGAAAGATGGCACAATTTCTGTCGATAAGCAACGGGGTATCCCGCTCGGTCCGACTTCTATTGACAATTATTATAATTGTTAATCACGTCTCTTGTTCAGCGCGCAACTTAGCTAATAATAATTAAAAGTCTGATCAAGGAGATCAAGTCACCTGTTTTGGGGAAGGGATCATTTCTTCCAATAACGGAAACACGTTTAACCCACTTCTGCGAGGGCGTTAACATGGCTGGGTTAGTGAGAATCGGTTTTGTCTGTGCCATCTTTTGAACAGCGGACAGTACACTGAATTGATTGATAGCTCTGCGCGGCACTAAATCGAATCTGTCTATCCTCGGGAGACTTTTAGTTACTCGCTAAATGGAGATAAGTGTAAACATCGTTTCGATTAATGGGGTAGTAATTCTTAGTCGTGACCCAGAGTGCAAGGGTTGAACCCTGCTCACCTTTCAAGATAGACGTGCTATTTTTGATCTCAGCTTTCTACGTAAAGTCGCGCAAGGGGAATTTTCCTGTTTTAGACTTACCAAATCAGGTCACGCATTTTCTTATTCGTATTATAACTGTATTCAGTCAGACGAAACACCCATATGTACAGGGTGGGCCATATTTTATCATGCATCATATTTTATCATCCAGTCCACAGATAAATAAATAAATGAATAAATAAAGATGTAAATTGAATTTAGTGAAACTAGAAAATATCGGCCTCGTTCCGTTCGCAAAATCTAGAGCAACTTCACGATATCTTCGACTACTTTCGGTCCCCTGAAACGAGCCCTGCCGAGACGGCACGCGTCAGCGAACGGTGAAAAAATCCCAGCAGCGATCCCAGGATCGAAGTCTGAAATTCCCAGCCGTTAAAAGTAGAACCGACGTATGCGATCGGCGTGTGCCGAGCATTCGTCCGGTGATGCGACCGCACGGATGCGGTCTCGCGAGCCTACGAGTCCGCGCCGCGCTCCCGGGGGAGGGCAGAACGAGGCGTCGCGATCAGGAATTTCAAAGTCGCGGCTCCGCATTCTCCCCGTGGCCGATGCACGTCGGACGAATCGAATTTCGATGGGAGCTGAACGCCGGGCGAGATCGATGGACGCGCGCCGTGTGTCCGGTCGCGTTTCGAATCAATGCTCCGCATCTAGATCGCCTCGACGGCATCGCGAAACGGTGCAAACCCGAGCGAAATGGGAAATGGTTTTTCACTTATCTCGTTGACGAGGGATCGACGAATCGGTCGAGTTCATCGCGGAGAATGGAGCCGTGGCGGGTCGGGTCGAGCGACAAAGTCTGGCAGGTTAATGGACATTTTAATTCGGAAGAAGGGCAAATTGCAATTATTCCTGGAGCGTCAAATTGCGGTCGCGCGGAGCCGCCGTCAAACGGTCGCGTTAAAAATCTCGGAATTCGATTAAGGCCGCGCGCTGCCCGCAATCCAGAATTGAAGTCTTGAAATTTCATATATTCGCCGCGGACGGCCCTCCTCGCCTAGATCGTGGTGCGCGAATTCGGGGAAACGCGCTCTCGCGGCATCGATTTTCGGATTACGGCGGGCCGAGAGGGAGTAGTAGTAGGCGCCCCGAAAAGTCTCGTGCGCCTACGTCAGCTGCTCTCCAGGTAACCGGTTATTGTTTTCGCGTTTGACGCATCGGGAATCCCTTTAGGAAACACGGCCGCCGAAATCACGGCTCGGCCATTCACCGGCGCTGACCCATATCAAAACCTCGTCGGAGCCGCTCGGCCGTGCTCGTTCGCTGACTCGCGCGACCGAGAACGACGGGGTCAAGTATTTCGATCCGTGTCACACGATCCGGCCGTTCTCGTAACGCCGATTATAGCCGGCTATTTCTCGCCGAATTTGTCCAGGATGGATCCGCGAGACGGCTTTTTTCTTGACCGGGGTCAACTCTTACGAGCGAGCGTACGACACGCGCGACCGGCTCGATCGAGAGCTTTCCTGGTGTGGGTGTTGCGTACGCAACCGGGCCGTGGCAAGCAATAATACTTAAACGCCAATAACGGTCCTCCGGCATATAAATTCAATTTCACGGTTCGCCGAAGAACGGCGGAAAATTTTCATTATTAAATCCGAGCGGCCGCGACCGACCGCCCGGATTCTATTCTCCATTGTTGGCCGCATTGTGCTCGAACGAACGGGTATAAAACGCGTCCGCGAACCTCTCCGAATCGAGCGGGGACGCGTGACCTGTCGCTCGATCGCTAATACCAGCCAGGATCATCGCCAGAGACCAATAGGCTACTAAAAGATTCCCGCGATCCTGCTTCAATGATTCTTTAATCGTTGACAATCCATGCGTTACCGTTTCGTATAACATGCGTCGTTTATGTTATCGATTTTCAAAGATTGCCGTCCGTAGTAACAGCTAAGACTTGGCTGATCATTGCTGACCGTTTCTACTTTCGATGTAGGATCAGCCGCGTCTGTCCTCGGATCGGTGAATTTAATTTGGTTTAATTTAATTTAATCTATTTATATCTACGGTAAAGCCCCATTTGTTACAATACAGAACTGAAAGCTAATATTAATAGAATATTAAGAATATAATTGTTAAAAGGGCCAGTCGCATTATAACTGTTCTCATAGCTATACAAATGATGATGTTTATAAGGATTCTCGATTTTATCAATTTTCCCAAATATATTTTTAAAGATATTTCATGTGGACTGTGTTTCCGTTATTCCTAGTATAACAGCCATTTATTTAATCAAACTACTGTCGATGGACTATTTAGGTGACGATTTAAGTGCACTGGGTCAAAATCGCGCGTAATCCGAGAGTTAAAGCAGAACGAGCGATTGTTTCCCATTTGCAATTTTTCACAATCTAATCGACACCTGTCTCACCGTGGCTGACTGTATCCGCGCAAAATTGTATTTCGTATTTTTCCGTTTTCCTGTGTTACGTGACACACTCGGTGCATGCTGTTTTGAACGCGTCGGCTGCCAGTTATTATGTCCCATCCGATCAATGGAATCTGTTTAATGAAACCCATCCCGAACAGTTAAATCATTACGTCTTTAATCGTCCCACATATCCCCGCATCCCGACGATACTTCATTCGATAATTAGCTTTCAAGCCTGGACAGTGATTTATCCGGGCCTCCGAATGCTTTTCGCACCTCGGCAATCCGAACGTCAAAGATACTGGCTGCCAGACAGTTCCGCCGGATCAAACGGACAGCTCGCCGGATGAAATCTCTAACAGGCTTAAGACGATTCTTTTTCCTTTTGCCTCCGATTCGGATCTCCGGGCCGTCACAAGCTCGTTTTCGGATATCGCTCGGCGGTCTCCCGTGGGATAGCGCGAAAAGCGTCAGCGTGTAGGTGGGTTGCAACCGATTTTCGATGCGCTAAAACGCGAATAAGGTCCGCGCAATTATTTACGATAAACCAGCGCTCGCGTAATGTACACTCGACGCGGATGCAGCCGTGCTATCCCCGATTCGCCTCCGCGACCGCAGCCGCTGCCAGCTTCCATCCCCTATTACTCTCTCTCTCTCTCTCCTCTCTCTCTCTCTCTCTCTCTCTCTCTCTCTCTCGCCGAGTTTCTCTCTCTCGACGTGGCTCTCCCCGTCGCCCTGCTTCTCCGCGCCACCGAACGTCATCGTTCGTCGATGGGAATCCATCGCGCGTACATAAACCCCCGTGTTTACAATCGATGCCCCGGCAAAATGGCATCGACGCCGAACTCGGTCCCTCTCTTTCTCTCCCCGGCGCTCTCTCGCTCGATCTCGCAGCCAGTTTGCACCTGTAGTCGCGGTTTCAGCCTGTACCCGCATCCACTTCGAACGCGCTCGACGTCCAGCAATACGAACTAGTCACGTTCGCGGCCTCGGAAATTTCCAAACGCTTTCGCGCCGCGGCCCTCTTTCCAATTCCATCGCCGTCCGCGGATCGTTCCGGCGATTGTTCCCTGTTTGCTCTGCTAAAAAAATTTGCCCGCGCTGCCCCGCGCCGATCGAAACCCCGGACCCGCGTCAAAGCGGTCTTATCGCTCGAAGGACACCGACGAGAGCGGCAGCGCGCGCGCGCCGGAAATCAGCTCGGCTCTCGAAGCCGCCGGAATTAATAGAGCGTTATTTTTCGGCGGATCGAGCAGCGGTCTCGTTCGATACGCGACGGCGGCTGCAGCGTCGGCGGGCAACGCGTAATTTTATTCAAATCTCATGCAGATTGCTCCGTTATCGGCTACTTTTTCAATTACGTCGCGGCAGGCTATAAAGCGTAATAGAGAGGAGAGAGAGAAAGAGAGAGAGAGAGAGAGCGCGTGGTCTGCCGCCACACCCGGAAACTTTTTCTCCGCGTGCTCGCCGCCTGCCAAACCCGGTATAAACTTTAAGCATGAGATACGGCCGGCACCATTCCGCCGCGGACCTCGCCGCGATCCTTCGTCGTTAGCCGGCGGCCGATTTTTATCCCGATTTTTCGGTCCTCCGTGGCTCGTAACGCCGATCCGCCGCGACCCGGCTTGTGACTAATGAACGCGCCACAGGGATCCCGGATTCCCCGGCGTTCATCCCGGAGACACAACGTTTCCCAGGCTCCTCGCATTTTCTGCCGAGGCTCTCCTCGCTCCGAGACCGGACCGCCATTCGTTACGCGCGCGGCAACTTCGCGCTTCGCGATCCAATTTTCGCCCGGCGTTTAATCTTTCCGCGTGGCCCGGGCCCCCGGCCCGCCGACGACCGGCTCCTTCCGTTTCGCACTCGAGCCACGCTGAAAAACAAAATACGATTAGGGACAGAGGGAGCGACGCGTTGGCACGCGCCCGAAATTTCTTCGGGAAACGAGAAACTCGCCGTTTCTCTCGCGGCCTCGAGATATTAAACGCGGGGACCTCCGCAGGATTTACCGGGACTTCTACTCGCGTTCCTTGCGACCAACTCGAGACGACCACGATTCGCTGGCAGCGAGACTCGATGCGAACGGAGATTAAAACAGTGTGCAACTGATAGCTGTGCGAATCTTAGCGGTTACGTTCGTTAAAAGTACGGATGTCGAGGTTTCTTGGAACGAATTCTTCCGGCAGTGTTTTCTTGGATTTGGTTATGGTCCTCGCTGGGTGAATGAGTTGTAAGATGATTGCGGAGGCATGGTTCTGGGAGTGTAACGAGTTCGCGAGTCGATATTGTTCTCCTTGAATGCGTCATTAACCCTTTGCCCTGTAATATCGTGTCAGACTCGTTAGGAAGATTTGGAACATGATCTACTAAATGTGTACGTTATTCGCTTCTTTCAAGTCGAAATTAAATTCTAGTCATCTACCCTTAATATTTAAACATTGAAATTGAAGTTGTCATACAATAAAAATAAAAAAATAAATCGTAGTGGGTTAAGAAATCTAACAAATCACGACTTATTTTATTCTGCAAACCAGTACACAATATTGCATCTTGGAATTCTATATATGGAATGTTTAATGGTGCTAACACAGGTATAATAGAGCAAGTTTAAGAACGTTCGCATAATTTTTATTGTCTCTTCTTCACGATGCCAGTACGTTCGTTTTGTGTCAAAGGCTTTTTTCCGTGAATAAATGAATAAATAAATGTTCGAATAATTTAGCACGCGCTCGGAGATTGGTTTGTTTATTTATTAAAACAGCCAGAGCAAACCCAATACTACAATGAAATTTGGAAGGGTCGAAAATCTGCGACACGTAACAACGTTAATTGCTATTTAAAAATTTTATTAAAATTTCCCTGCAATTGTCCGCAGTGGCGCTGGAAAAGTCAAGTTTATTAGCGTACGTACAGGATCTCCTGATCGAATCGTTGAATGTTATTTCAGATCGCATACTGTGTTAAATAAATTTCAAATTTCCAAAGCGTTTCTCAAGGGAGCGACTAGGGTAATTAAGCCGATTACTATGGTATGCTTGCGATGCTTTCGTTTTCCTTCACGGCACAATTAATTCTCTATTTATCAACTGGGATTTTTTATTCCGTTCATCTTTCGGTTAAAAAACTTAATATACCAAATTCGACAAGTATGAAGTCCATTATGGCCGGAAAGAAAAACGAAAGACACGGCAATTGGGGTCATGTTACAGTATCCTAATTGATGTCTGTACACGAGAAACGCAGGTCGAGCTAGCACGTGACCGCCGTCGAAGGCGACTCCGCCGATTGCGCGACATGTTCGTGGATCCATAGCAATATCCTTCGGCCAAAGAGGAAATACTGCCGGCTTCAATTACGTAAACCCCGTCCGGGGCTCCGCGCGGCGGCAAGAAAAGCCCTCGAGCCAGGATTTAGAGGCAGGGTTCGAGCTCGCGGCTGTTTATCGGCCGGCCCTTTAATATTCGATCATAAATTATCATTGGGCAGCCGTGGCGCGGCAGGTGCTTCTGATGCGGCGCGCACCAGCCCCGTTCTAAATAAACGCATACGTCCAGCCGCCGTAGTAGGTGCACCTCGCCGGAGAAATTCCGCGCGGGCCACCGGATGCTCCTCGAACCGCTCGCCAAGGAGGGCCTCCGATACCCTTCCACCCGTGATAATCATTTTTCAGAGCGACTCGGCCGCAGGCCCTGGGCGGGATTTCTCGTCCGCTCGAAACTTACTAAGGCACGGCGACTCTGTGCTGCAATCTTTGCTTTACTGGTTTCCTTATTTATTCGTTTATTCTCTATTTTCTATTTATTTTATCTATTCCTTATTCATTTATTTATTTTATTTATTCCTTATTTATCCTTAGTTATTTGTTTATCCTGGAGATACTCTGTGTAGAGCTATTAGTGATTCTGTTGTTGCTGGTGTAACAGCAATTTAATCCACTTGCCAAAAATGAAATAATTATGCGATGATCTAAATGCGACGGATTAAAATAACCCGGTAATCGCAGTTCGAGGGTTAATATATAACGAATTAATCAATTTGACTGTGGTTTATGCTGTTCGCTAAACAGTGAAGGTGTAACCAATAACGATGACAAGACTGTATTTAAATCAATCTTTCGCCTTCTTTTATTATAACGAAATTAATTATTTCTTAAGAAAGAATCTTCATAAGTTCAACAATTTGAAAATAAAAAAGGTGAGGCCGGTCATTTGACCGACGGTTTAGTAATAAAAATGTTTAATGAAACTAGATCGCGTATTTTTATGCAAAAGAAAAAGTGTTTGCATTGATTGCAAAATGCAATCAATAACGATTATATAATCTGACATAATGGTACAATAGTATCTTCAAATTTCGCGGATGTTTCCACTGCTTTGAGTTTGAGCTACTGGTGTTCGTCATAAATGCATAAAATCCGCAGTCTATTCATTAAAGCACGCTCGAACGACGCGGTTGAGGAGGCAACAAAACCTAAAGTGGCACGAAAAGAATTTTCGTTCCGACATCTGCGAGTTATTGGACCTGAATCTCCCGTTCTGGCTGCTTTTACGTCCGGTTGTACGTCTTCTCCCTCCGACTACCTTGTTTACCAGAAACCACAGTCTCGCTTCAGAAATCGACTTCTCCCGATCGAGTGGTTCCAATTCAAATCTTTCCTGCTATCTTCGCTGCTGTCGCAGTTTCGTATCCTCGTAACGATTCACCAAACAACGTAAGCGACCTGCACCCACGCTCCAAAGAACTTCCAGCACGGATTAGTCACGAATTTCCTAAGAGGGGGTGAAGGCTGTTCGAACCCACAAACCGAAAAATTTAAAATTAGATTTATTTATGACCTACTTATTATTAGATTTATTTATTATCCCATTACTGTACATCGAAAATACTAAGAACAAGAAAAGCAAAAGACAGACTAATCTCGTGTTAGAACTGCATTTTGCAATGATATTTTATTTCATAAAATAATATAAATTAATATAAATTGAACGACAACGCATGTGCTATCATGATTACAAAATAAAAATACTCCTATATAAGAGAACTTTAGAAAAATCAGACTTTTGCAGTCTAAATATGTAACAAGTACAGTTCGAGGAAACCTTCTTCCCCCCACCCCTGTTGGGCGTTAGCGTAGCATGAAGAGGCTCAGGTCTCGTAGGGTTGAACCGCAGGAATCGGCGTGCAGGAATATATTCGAAAAATGCATGGACGGGGTCGGCTGTGCAGCCCAGATCCGGGCGAGCTCGATTAATGCACCTGTTACGAACTATTCCGATATGATAATCGTCGCGCTGGCGCGCGCGCGCGCCCTGCCACAATGCAACCCGGCCGGATAGCAATAATCTCGAACGAGCGATTCGATCAAAAATTATCGACGGTTCGCCGATGGAATAATATTTACCTTAAATTGCATTTCGTCCGTGTCCCCGCTGCACAGCAGTTTTCGTGCGCGGCCGATAGATTAGCGCTTTTCGCGATCGCGTACGCGCCGCTCGAATTTTCGAGTCGCACAACGCGCGCCGGTTCGTGCCCTTTCGATATATATATCGGACCGGTCGACCGGCCGCGCCACTGTAATCTTCTATTTTGCGATAGGCACGTTCATTTCGATGTTCGATCGCGTCGAAACGCGCCGGGGGTGGGCATCGATCCCTGCGACCAGCATGTTTTTTGGACAAGGAAAGGACCGGCCCCGCCCCGGCCCACCCCTGGCGGCAGATCGTTCCGCTCGATCTCCTTGTCCCTGGAAAGCGAGCGTGGATAAAATTTGTTTTCGATTCGATGGTCGGTGGCAGTCTAACGGCCGAAAAACCGAGACCGTTTCCCTCCGAATCGATGGTCCATGGAAGAGTAGCCATAAACGATCCGTACGATCGCAAAGTTTCGAGACCAATTTAGTGCTTGGCCGGCAGTCTCGCTCCAGATAGCACGGCCCTTGGTCCGCGCCTTCTGCTTTCGGAGAATCGCCGACCACGCTGGAGCAACTACGACCAAGGAGAACCCATGTCCATCTTCGGACCCGTGGCTCCTCTTTATCCCGGGAGCGGAGCCGTGCCCGGTGTCCAATCCATGCCGGAACTGTTCGCGCGAAACCCGTCGAATCGCGCCGCTCGCTGGCAAACAGGGCCGCGAACACCCCTCGACAATATCATTACGTCGTCGTTACGCGCTAATAAGGTTGTCAGAACCGCCAGCGAGCGAGCAGAGCCGGCATTCATTGCGTTACTCGCACAAAGGCGCGATTATTTGTAGCTTTGCAGGACACCGGGAAACTTGGACCGATGAACTCGAAGCCTTTGCCGAAAGTTGGGGGAGTTTGGAGCTTCGACCGAAAATCGAATATTACCCGTGTCCCGTCGGCCGAATGTATACAGAGTGTTCTAAAAGTCATTCGCAATCGGGAAACTTTTTCCTTTACAGAAATTTTAACGAATTATTAACGGAAAACCGTGACCAATGATAGGCGAGCTCGACTTGCACTTGGCGATCGAGCCAACAAAGATCGCCTCTCATTGGTCCCTCTTTTTCGTTAATAACTCGTTGACGATGCCTCGGAGAAAATTTTTATCAAGGAAAGAATTGTTTAAAACGACTTTTGGAACCCTTCATTTCCATATTGCAAGTGACTTTTAGGACACCCTGCATGATTTCGAATAAAAATTCAAGCGGAAAGCGTTCCGAAATCGTCTAACCCGCGTATCGACGGCACAGGCTATTGTATTTTGCGCGCGAAGTAGTTAGAAACCGTAGTCGAGCCGCAAAAGAGGCCACTCGTTGATTTCCAGGAAGATAACGTGTCTGACCATGGCCCGCTTATTCCATTGCTCGAAAGGAGAAGTGCACGCGAGGCTGACGGACTTTTTAAGTCGGTTATCTCGAGATACCTACTGTTCCACTTTCCGTGAAAATGTTGGCTAATACGTTCGCGATAATCATCCGAAAAAAGGACAAAAGCGATAGGTATCGAGCGCTGGCCCGACATAAGTAATCAGAGACAGCCATAGTCGGACACACCGGTCACGCTATCCGACCGATTCGAGCGGGGCTGTCGCTTTCCGGCGACAGGCACTCTCGTTTATCGAGTTTACAGGATCGTATCGAATCTACGAACAGAATTTTTCCGATTTTCGTTCTACATTTTGAACCGATCGGCGTTCTTTTTTTTTTGTCGACATGTCGAAGTGGAACGACGTCGAATCGACGGAGAACTGCGATCTCTCTTTACCTTCGTCCGGCCTGAAATACCGTCAGGTGGTTCTCGTAATTTGTTTATGGTGGCTGAGAGAGGAGGTGAGCGAAAGAGAGGAGGGGAGGGGGAGCCAGAGCTTGAGCGAGTTTCCCGGTATATACGTGTATACTCGTGGAATCTCTCCAGTTTATTAGCTCCCGGGCTCGGTGGAGGAACGGCGGCCGTCGGAGGGGCCCGAAGGGACGACTCGACTCTAATCAAAGGTTTCCCTTGATCTTGTGCTCGCAGATCCACCGATGATCCTGTTGAGGCCGCAATCGCAGCAGGTGAAGGCAGGAGGCATCGCGAATTTCTACTGCACGGCGGAGGGAACGCCGGCGCCCCAGATCCACTGGAGGAAGAACGCAAAGAAAATTTCCTGTAAGTTTTCGCCTTTCACCCTTTCCTCTTGCCGTCTGCCCGCCCTCGAAACTTTCGACGCCCGTTCCCGACGGACTTCTGTCGCTATATCCGTTCCGAAGACTACCGGCTGCTCCTCGGCGTCGCCGGAGAACAGTAAACCGAAGCGCAATTTTTAGGAACCCTTCAGATACGACGACAATTTTCACTGCTTCCTGGAACTACGTACAAAATTAAGGGCAGATCAGCCTGATGCATTTATGATTTTCTTTCCCGGGAAATGTTAGTTCGATCGGGCCGAATCGCGATCTAGACTGCGGAGCTTTATGCAAAGTAAAAATAGAGTCCATCGACTGCGAGGGAGCTTAATGGACATTTACAGGTAGCTCAACTACGACACGGCGTCTTATAACACTGTTCCGCTCTAACAACGCTGCTTCGATCTAACACGATAAGAAAATTACGGAAACCTTTGTACAACACTGTACTTCTACAGCACTGGACAACATGGATCTTGTTTAACATATTTGAAACCTAAATTAAAATAATGACGGGAAGGAATAACGAACTATAGTGTTCTTACATGAAAGTATATAAATAAATTATAAATTACTCGTTTATTACTCTATTCCGATGTTATCGGTAATTCCCGTGAGTTGAACGTGATACGATAGCATGCTCGAAGACCTTCGCTTTCGCGGTCATAACTTTTACGAAATTCCGATCGGCTAGTTTACGACGGAATCGAGCGTGATTCGGATTGCTTCGGATAAATATTTCTGTAAGGTAAATATCCGAATGAATTCGTTTCGGTCGAATATTTTATTCGAACAATTTTATTCGTCACTGATTATTCTATCTATTTATTCGAATAATTCGGAAAAATAATACGGAAGAAATAAATCGATAAACTATGAAAAAAACAGTTTATGTTCAATCATTTTTATTCAAATCGATTCTTTTCCATATGGATTCCGGTACGAATAAATTCTTCGAATCGATTCTTATTCGGATAAATTTTTATCCGGATAAATTTTTATTCGATTGAATATTTATACGGCAGCGTCAAGTAAAATTGTATTCGTTACTAGACTTTATCTTTTATCCGTCGTACGAATACAATTTAGCCCGATTCTTCCATCGCGTATAATAAATAGATTGTTCGCTCCGCGAGAAATTCGTGACACCTGTTTAAGTGTGCCAGGAACGAATTTTTAGAAGCTCGATCGCACTCGAGATGCGCTTATATGCAGTTCCTGTAAATTCGAGCGTACAAATTCCTAAAACATTATCACGGTCTCGAATACGATCCAGTCATTCTCGTTACGAATGCCTAAACTCCGCAGTCTAGTTGAATCCGTCGAAGCAGCATTTCGTTCGCACGAAATTTAATGAGAAATTGGCTCTCGAGACGTTGTCGGGTACAGACTCGCAAGTTGAGAACCGTCTTTCTTGGGCCGTAGTTTTGCGTTCGGCGGTAGGTATCGATCCTTAGCCGCCTTCTTTCGAAGTAAATTTCGCGCTCGCCCGAGCTGGAAGGAAACGGCGCGCCGGCTGGCACCGTGAGTACGAGCGGAGCGGCTCGTCGGAGCCGAACAGTTTCGGAAACTGGCCGGATCGTCTGGAGGCACCGCGTCGCTCGGCGTCGCTTTGCGTCGCTTGGCATCGCTTGTGATCGCGTCGCGAGACTCCGCGCTCTCTCCCGCCGTACCAGACGTCGCAATTCTCTCGAGAGAGATTCGATTATCTCGACCGTCTCTTCCCTGGAGCGTGAACTGAGCGTCGCGTGTTTGTTCGCCGCTGTTGGTCTCGCTCGATTCGGTAAATCGATATCCGGTTCCAGCCGACTGGTACGTCCGTCCGTCCGCTCAAGGATGAAATCTTGCGCGTGAATTCGAACTGGATCAGTCCCGGTCGGAAATCTCTCGCTCTCGTGGCTCCCGCTATTAATCGAGTTTACCGTGGATCGCGGGAAGCTGCGACGAAGCTCCGTCGGGCGGACGCGCGAACCGTGGAACCGGCATCGGAATTTATTCGGGGGACTGGCGCGGCCGAGCCCGGACGCCAGCGCGGCTCGATTAACCGTTGAAAACCGTAGCTACCGCGAAAAATCGCCATCCTGCCCAGTTAACGTCGAAGCGGAGCGCTTTTGTCCCGGACTCGGCGATTGTCACCGATCGCGAACAACCGGTTCGTCGCGTCGAAATTCGCTAATCCGCCGTGAGAGAAACAACGGCGCGTAACAAAGTCGATCGAGCGTGTTCCACGCTTACGCCCGCGAATCCCGGTGAATCGGGTTCATTCGCACCTCTTTATAAAATACTGCGCTCCGCGCCGTTTCCAACAGCCTTTATCAACGCCGCGACCGTGTTCGGGAATACGCGAGAATTTAGACACGGTTCGGAGATGCGACTCCTTCACAGATCAAGCCATCGATTCGCGATTCGATCTTCTGCCCTGTTTTATTGCGCTTGTTATTCCTCATTTTTATGAGGCGCAGAGCTGCGAGAATCGGGGGACTAGTTCTGCGGCTGCAAGGAGGAACGCCGCGGGTCACATGTTTTCACTTATGAAATACTTGAATTTATATTCACGATGTTTCGTCTGATAAATGCATAAATCGTATATGCTACAGTTCAATTAATGCTTTAATTTAAATTTTTTGAAATTGTGACTTGCGGCGTTTTTTCTTATATATATTTCTCCTTATTTCCTTACGGGATCGATGTCTTTGTTCTTGACTGAGAATAATTCGTCTTGCTCGTACTATTATCCGAATGCAGGAAGGAGGAAGCATTGTAATAGCAATAATACATATAAAAGACATGTATAAAATATAAAAAGATAATAGCAATAATACATATAAAAGACGTGTATAAAATATAAAAAGATAATAGCAATAATACATATAAAAGACATGTATAAAATATAAAACGATATATAAAGAAAAATAAATATGCGCAATAAGAGTAGAGCTTTCAAATGCAGCATGAATTGGTCGTAAAGACTGTGATAAGATTCAAATTGAAAATTTTGATATATAATCGTATGTATAAATGTATATAGCAATACATTACTTTGAAACCAGTCTTTATAAACTGATGCTAACTAACTAAATAAACTGATACTAACTAAATAAATGAACTAAATAAATCGAATTGAATCGAATGAAATCGGATTAAATTACAATCCGGCTCGCTGACCACCGTATTAGATCAACGGGTAGCAGAAGAAAATTCGGGACGTAGACGTAGGAAGCACGAGCAAGACGGATCCTATTTTCTCAGCTAAGCAGCACCGTGCTAGCGAGATATTTTCGGCAAATCGATACGCCGGAGGGGTTTGAACAACGTCGGTCGGGTGTTTTTACGGGTGCCAGGTGGCCTAACTCTTCCGTGTTTATTCCGCAGCGTCGCAGGCACGGTACCACGTGCTCAACTATGAAAACGGATCCTCGTTGCGGATCGAACCTGTCAAAGCGAATCGCGACAACCACACGTACGAGTGTGTAGCCGAGAATGGAGTCGCCGACGCCGTGTCAGCCGAGGCGCATCTGACAGTCTACGAAGGTAGGTGCATTCTGTTCTTCCCGTCTGAGACTATCTCTGTCCGAGTTTTCCGGATTCGACCGACTCAGCCGAACTCGATGGTTATTAGCGTAATCCATACCGGCGACGTTCTGCTCGGAAGTTAATATTTAACGAAGGCTCGCCGAAGTGGCAACAGCTGCCGCCGACGAGCTAACTCGATCGGAGAATTTTGAGCGCCGCGGCGAACGATTTTCGTTCGGTCGAACCGAACGTCCGCCAAGCGTGTCCGTACCGTTGACGAACGAAAACTCGTCGACGACGGAGACGAGGAGGCTCCGGCACGCGCAACCACCGCCGCGACGCGGCCGACGCGCGAGAAAAAAGAGAACGATCGAAGTTTCCCGGCGACCCGCGAACGACGCGGCTAAGATAACGAGCTAAATTTCGTTGAAATTAAACGAAGTCTTTCTTCTTCCGTATTCCGGTCCGGCGGCCGGTTCTCTTTTTCTCTTTCTATTTATACGGAAGAGCGAACAGCTTAATGGCGCCCAGTTCGGCGACCAGGCGGAAGGCGACGTAATAGAAAAAAGGAGGAAACGCGGCCCGGCCGGCCGTGCACCGGCAGAGAGAGAGCTTACCCTTTTCTGGGAAGAATCTCTTAAACTTTCGCGAAACGCCTTAATTGGCTCGGCCAGCTTTTTAATTCGATTCCAACTCTGCTCGCCGGATATTTTTGCTCGCAATTTCTCGTATTCTTTCCGCTGGCCGCGCGGAGAGAGGAGAGCCGAGGAGGACGATAGAGAGAGAGAGAGAGAGAGAGAGAGAGAGAGAGAGAGAGGGAGAAGGTGCCGGGCTCCGCGGCGAGGAGTCGTTCCGAGAAGCTTCTCGTTTTCGCGCTTCGTCCTCTCTTTCTCTCGCCCTCTCTCTCTCCCTTTCTCTCTTCCTTTCTCTCTCCCTCCCGGTTTCGTTCACAACCGTTCTCATTTAACCCTCTTCGGCGTAACACCGCGCGGCGCGGCGGTTCGCCCAGCCGAAATCCACCGAAATTCGCCGTTCACGCCCTCGTTTTTTCCTCTGCCGGCTATTTCGTGTCAATGCCGTTGCCATCCGGCGCCATTCGATTCCTCGTAAATCACGGATATTCGTTCGGGCCTCTCGGATTCCTCGGTGATTTCGATTTATTTGTTATGAAGTTGATTCCGCCGGGTGGCCGCGTTCCCACAGGTGAGGCGACGCACCGGAACGCCGCCCACTCTGACACTCAACCTCTGCAACACCTCCAAATCCGGAAGAATCTCCTCTTGGCGGTGTTCGCGAGAGTGCTGGTCTTTTTTTGGTCGGAATTGTTTGAAAGCTTTATAATATAATTCAGTGGTATCATATTAAATTCACTATTATGAATATTTCAAAGCTAATCAATATTCACGTTTCTACAAATTAGAATATAAAACCTTGCAGAAGCTCTTTTTCAGAGAAGACACTGGTCGCTTCGATGTTTTAAACGTTAATACATATTTTCGTCTCGATAGTATCGTAGCTTGTGTCGAGACGAATTCAACGAGCCAGTGTACGATAACCGTAACCCTTGAATCAACGCTAAAATAATTTCAACCACGAATGGCAGCTAGACCACCGTGCGTCGAGACGCTGCCGCTCGAAAACAATTGGCGATCTAGCCCAAATCGGGTATTAGGTTTTTAATCGTGGTCCGCCGGAGGTTGCTCGTCACTGCCTTAGAGGGTGTAGAGTCGGTCGGGCAAATGGAGCCAGCGCGTAATGGGCCACAAGCCCGAGTATTTCGGCATCCACTCGACCATTGACCGTACGCGCCTCGCTATCGAACGCATCGGCACGATAAATGCCTGGTAGCCGGTATTAAAGCCGCATTCGGCTAATGCGATTAATCGAAGCATGTAATGATGCAATGATGAAACAACGTAACATCGTTGAACGCGGTTAAAATTACACGGCCGGAGCGGATGAGAGCGCGCGGGGGATCGATAATCGGTTGCCTCCGACGTCGGAGCACGGGGGTCCGTTGCTCTCCTCCGTCGACGGAGTCCGAGTCGTCGCGCTTACGTCGGACCCTCGTCAGCGAGTTCAGCCCGGGGGCGTGTTTCCGATCGTCTCGCGCCCCGCGTCTCGATTTTGTTAAAAATTCAGCGTTCGGGGCGGTTGCCCGAATTCGCCGAGTCATTGACCGGGCTCTCCCCCGTGCCCGTCCGAGACCCGAACCGACCCAGTCGAACCGTTCCCTCTCGTTTCATTCCGTTTCGTTCCGTTTTCTCGAATATATCTGCCGCGTGAGCCAACTTTCCGCGAGAGGATTATGCACGGTCCGTTCCGCTTCTTAACGCCGGATACGTGGCCCGCAAATCGGACCAGGCCCGCCGCCGATACGTTCGACGACTCGCGAATCGTTTCTGCCGCGGGAACTCTCTCGCCGGACCCGTTTCCACGACCCCTGCCGCTATTTTCGCGCGTCGTATCGTAAAACTTTACGCCAGAAAACAAGGTATAACCGCGGACGCTAAAGATTTCCTCGAACGACCGAGATACCATCGAATGGCTGTGGCCGGTTTACAGAGCACCGACGAGATCTGATAACGATACCGGCGACTCGTTGGAATACTAATTCCACTGTTCGCAGGACACTTGTCGCCTTGCTCGCTAATAGAAAGAAGAACAGCCGTCTCTTATCGGCTGCGTTTTTGACCACCATGGGATACCTGCTGTTTGTAATCTTTCGCGTAACTTGGAAGGGTTCGTTAGCACAGTGGGTTCTTCAGGATAAGTAGAGTGACGTTATTGTTCGGAGAATAGAAAAGCTACTTACTTACAGTGTCAGTTTTAATTTGTATTGTTTTGTCGAGTACTGTAGAACTTCATTCATTTGAATTCTGTTTATCTGAACAGCATTCGTCCGAACATCATTTATCTGATCTTTATTTATCCGAACTCCATTTATTGGGACGAAATTTTCTTCGATTTTCCGGTTTAGCGAACAGCTATGCGATGAATCCACTTGTCTGGTCGTGAACAGCGGTCATTTGAACGCAAAATTGCAAGCAGTGGCGAAAATCAGCGGACTCCTATTATATAAACCATCTGTCCGGTTACATGAACTGGACGTCTCCCGCCGAGTTCACATAAATGGAGTTTCGCTGTAAAACGTTTCGCGTATGGTTTGCCTTAGATTCGGCTAACTGCGTGTGAAATGGACTGTTTTCCCGCGTAATTACGTACCGAACACGTTCAAGCGGTTCGCTAGGATTCCCTCGAGTGGTAGGGATGATGATAATTGAAGCGAGTGATACTATTGCACTTTGCATTAATCCCTTGACGTATTATACTTTGACGAGTCTGACTCGTGATCGTGATTTCTAATAGCAACCTGTTAAGTATGAATGTTAACATTGAAGTGTGCACCATGATTTGACAAAATATGTATTATGTATAATGTCATTATACATTACACATCGAATATCTGGCATTCAGTAAGGAATATCCTCCAATGCGGAATACGGACGATAGAGGATTTTTATATCGGAGGATCGAATAATCGAGCTTCTACCGTATCTTGGATATATGTATAGCAATCCCGATTCGTTTTCTTCGCGTATTTCCTTCGCGACAGTTAATAATCGAGTTCCCAGAAATTGTCGGCCAAGAATAACTTATAATCCGGTGTTTCAATTATACCGGGCGCCCGGTCTAAGCCAGCCGAAAGAAACTGCATCGCCCGCGCTCGTTGGAAATCTCATTTATCCCTCGATCTTACGGAACGAGAGCCCGTCTTTGACGGGCGCACGTCATAAAGCGACGTTGATCGTTTCGCTCGACGTTCCGAATGAATTTTCCATTGGATATTTCACGTTCGGGGAACGCGAAGCGGGAAAGAGATGGCGGGAGGGAGGGAGATAGCGCGAGATAAATAGCAAGATCGAGGTAGCGAAGCGGAGCCGGTGTATCGTTTTGTCGGATGCCGGGAAGAGCGGCGCGCGCGATGGCGGTCTCCATAAAGGGCATATAGTCGTCCCTCCCGTCCTCCGAGCATTAGCCTAATTTCGAGTCCCGCAGGCAGCCGGAAATTAAATTTGCACGAGAGCTAAGTGGCATCTTCGGTTCCCGTAGTCGCGCTCGGGCGCGGGTAGTATCTACTTCGAGTTACCCCCGGCCCCGAAACGGCGAAAACTTTGTCCCTGTGTCAGTGTCTCTCCCTCCCTCTCTCTCCCTCTCTCTTTCTCTTTCTCTCTGGCCCCTGAAATTCCCACGAAATAATTCTTTCAAGCGGATGCACCGACGAAACCTGGCTGCCCGCGTCGGAGCGGATCCGAGCGGAGCAGTTGGATATATCCAGGCGGCGCACGAATCAGCGATACGAACGACAAAAAACCGACTGCACCACGCTCGTAACGTTTATTATTGAAAAACTTACCGGCTGCTCTCGAGTCTCGTCGAAGCTCGTCTACGAGAACCGAGAGCAAACGGAGAGAGAGAGAGAGAGCGCGCGCGCGCGAGCGAGAAAGAGAGAGCGCGAGGCGGTTTCCTAGCCAGGCAGGAGCATCTCTCAAATCCCATCTTTATTTCGGCTCCTTAAACTCGACTAAAACTCGACTCGTTAAGAGAACAAGACGCGAAACTGGGATCCCCGGCTGCCGATACGCCCGTCCCCGCCGAATGCTTAATTAACGATCCGTCGCTGGATAGACGCTCGAAACCCGGTCTCTTCCGGCCGCTTTCTCCTGTCTTCTCTCCGCGCCGGTTTTTTACCAGGGACGATCTTCATCGAGAAAAATATCGCAGCAAACAGCTGGCTTCCGGTTCCGCTTGCACCGTCGCGACGTCGAGCTCCGTCTCCGAGTCACGGATTTCCGACGCGGAACTTCCATCTCGAATCTCGACTCGATCGACGCGACGCAGCTCGCTCTCGACACGCCGAATTTATCCGCGAAATGGCAAATGGATTTATTGTGTGCTCCGCTCTCGCAGAATCGCTTAATTTTATAACGCACCGCGCGGCTACGTTTCCGTCGGATTCGACTGCTACCGCAATACTCCCCGTCCGCATGATAATTGTAACGAGCGGCCGCGCGCGTGCCGGCCATCTCGTTCATAAATCATTGCCCCAGCGCCGAACTTTCGATCAGGTTTTCTATAAACGAATAGATCGCTTCGATTCACCGGGAATAATTTATTCAATCAATTACGGTGCCGTTATTGCTGCCGATAACCCTCCTGCAACGTCCTGAATCCCTCTGTTGTAAAACGAAGCTTTTCGAGCGACTTCGTCAGAGATGACATAAACGTCGCCACGTGGTACTTTTAGCATTAACGGACGGCAGTTTCACTGTTGCACGATTTTTAACACGGCGCTGCTAAATTTTTTAGTTTACGATTTTGATCTCGTTTAAACTAATTAAAAAGATGTACGCAGGAAAATGGAAAACATTGTGCAATGAAAAGCGCACTGTGTGTAACAACCAAGAATTGTTATTATAACGTAATATTTTGCGAAATTATATGTTCCGATGTACAGTATTGATTACAAGAATAATATAAATTATATTAATCTAATTAATATAATATAATATAATTTACACTGCAGCTCTCCGAGTGCACCATATAAAAAAACGCGAAACGCAGTGATATGAACGGGTTAAAAATCGACCCTACGAGAAAACGATTCTCGATCCCGGCGAAACGTTTTCGGGCACAAGCTCTCGGGAGGGTAGCTTTCGGCGCTGGCAGAGGAGAATCGATTTGCAGGGACGTTTCGGGTTCTAATGAACGATCGCCGTTTGTTCCGTCGCGTCGCGGCAGATCCGCGCGAAGAGAAAGAAATCGTTTGAATAGCGGCGACGGGGGAGCCGTCGACGAAGCGGCCCGGAGGCGCGGAACGGTCAATATTTGCTCCTTTCGATGGAAAGAATCAACAGCGTTTCCGCCCCGAGCAAGAGACTCTTTTTCGTCCTGAGGGCGTACTCCCTCGGCGACGACGCTTCCACTGGTTGCTTCGCCGACATTGTTCCCGGCGTCCTTAAGTAGCACCGCGGCCAGAGACGATTCCCCACGACGATCGCTGATGGTCTCCTCGAAACCCTGCGGAAACTGCGAATTTTTGCACGAGTTTCAAAGAGTTGCTCGACGAAGATTTCACTCGACGATGGTCCAACCAGCTCCCGCTTCCTTATACACACAGTAGATTTCGACTCGAATCTTTCTCCACGCTATTGTTCGATTTAATTCTCGTTTATTCGTTGTCTAAACGGGATGGGCCATTCATTACAGACTGGGATTGTATAGTGGTGTGATTTTGATGCTGGTATTATTCCAGCAAAGCTATGCCGCAATCGATATATTACCGAAATACCTTTGTAATACCGTGATCGATATAATACCGATAATCGAAGTAGATACCGGTATTATTTCGGTATTCTGTTCGGGTGGGAGTTAGTGAAGATTCAAATGAGTCTTTAGGCTCTTATTATAAAACCTCAGGCTTTTGTAGAACATATTATAAATCCAGTAAATAGTCATCCAGTAAACTATAGTCATCGCTTGATTCTCTATCACATATAAGTGCGTGCTCTGAAAAGGAGGCGCCACAGAAAATCGATTAAAAAAAAAACTTGAAAATGAAATCTAAAAACCGTAAAATTAATAACAATTACTGCAATATTAATTACAATGATAGCAATAGTAACATTGATGAACTTAATACAAGAATTAAGGATTAGAGCAGAAGATTATCAGAGCCACTCCCGATGTTCCACCTTAAACGGTGAATATAATTCTTGTTCAATAGTACCCTCAGTTACAAAAATATGTTAAAAAGTGGGATATATCTCCGGGCAGCTGTCGGAGATTCTTGAAACGAGGTAGCTCGGACCTTCTGACCCGCGTTCAGCGTTAATTTCATCGGACACCGGTAACGATCCGACGCGGGGCGGGCGGTTTTCCAGACGTCCGAAATCCCGAGGAAGGGAAGATGAAGAATGGATAAAAAGTGAGAAGGATGGGGAACGGGATTAACGAAACGCCGGGCGGAAGAAGCATCGACGATCCGCGGCGGTCTCCGCGGTCTATATATCCGGCGAAGGCGAGGCCGAGCCCGCGATTAAAAGCTGATCCGGGATGAAAAAGCGGAGCTGAAAGTTTCGTAACGCGTCGGAGAGCGCGCGCGCGGATAAAGAAAAGAAGAGAGTTTAAGACGGCGGAGAGTTAACTTTTGGCCGGGACAACGGGGGGACGGGGACACCTGGTCTCCCGCCGTCGGTCTCCGTCGTCGACGGCTGTATCGATGCGGGGAATTTCATTCGGCCGAAAAACCGGTCCCTTAATTACCAATTAATTGGCACATAAATTAGCCGCGAATTTTCGCGGCGGCGAACTCGACGTCCCCGCAACTCCGTCGTACGTCCTCCCCCCTCCCGGCCGCGATTTGTCCGACGGCTTTTTTCTTCGACGTCGCCGCAACACAGAGATAAGAAACCCGCCAACTATTTCAGCAATCTAACTTTCTCGCTGCCGTTACAGGCTTCCCGGCAGCCTCGGGGCTGGCTGCACCCTCCATCGTCCTCCCTCGATCTCTTCTCTCTCTCTCTCTCCCCTCTCTTTCTCTGTCTTCCATGGCGATTACCCAGCGAAAGCCGACGTTGATACCTCTTCGTCTTCCCGATCCTCGGGAAGCAGGCTGCCGATGATAAAGCGAGCCGCAGCGTCGCGTCGAAGACGATCTCTGCGACGTCCGACGCCCACCGATATCCCGGGCAACCTGTAGCTCTTCGCAATCCGCGCGAAAGAATCCTCGAATCACACCTACCATCATTCGGCAACTCCGAGGAAACCTCTTCGATAACAGTGCTTCCTCGGAGTGGCGCCGTCGTTTCATTTCCGACGAGTCTCGTCTCGTCTCGTCTCGTCGAATCCCGGTTTTACTGCTTCATCAAATATGTAACGCCGGGAGTTTACGTCGGCGTCTCCCTACTGCAGAATGAACGCTGCGAAAATATTTGATTGCGATCGGTGATTGCCCGGGAAAATCTCCCGCTCTCCGTTAATGCACGTGCAAAATTAGACTGCGCCGGATTCTATCGAATTTCCTGAATCTGTTCATCTGCATTGCCAAACTTCGAATTCGTCGACTCGTTTTACCCCTTCGTGGAAGACGAAGATACATCGTGCTGACTCTGATAAGAATTCCAAATTTATTGCACAGCGTTAGATTAGATATTTATTTGCATTAAATATTAAATATCATTGAGACTCTGGATCTTAATGGAAACTAAAAATTGTATGCTCCCGTTGCAAGAAACTGGAACTGCATAAACATTCGTTTCCATTTCGGGTCATTTTAACAAATTATAAATAGTTAATGAATTATAAATAGTAAATGATTTGTACATAGTAAATGAATTATACATAGTAAATAGTATTATGACCTGCTTCGTGGAACCTTAATGTAACAACGAAAAATATAAGAATATCAAAATCGCCATAGGATTATGCTAACATCTGCAACACCCTGCAACAATGATTACGTAGAAAGAAATCAGGGATTGGACGTCGTCCTCGAAGAGTTAATAGAATTTTCGGCGAGATCCGCACGTTCGAATACGAGGTCGGAAGAATTCGGGAACGGGGAAGATCGCAATCTCGCGCGAGCATAACAGCGATCGTTAACAACTGTCCCGGCGACCTACGTCAGCCTAAGCACCGCAGGTTAAGTGTTAATAGAGCGAGGATGAATGAAATCCGGGAACTGTCGCGAGCTTGAATGCCGGGGCCTGGGACCAGCGTTTCTGTGCTAGAAACGCTGGTCCCAGGCTCTCTGTCCCTCGTTTTTCTCTGTGTTAGAAAAACGAGGGACAGAGCGGAGAGGGCAGGAAGGAGAGAAAAAGAGACAGAGGATAGGGTGTCACGGAGCGAACAAATCGATCCTTTTCAGGGTTATCGCGGAATAATGCGGCGCTCAACAATGGCCACGCTCGGCCTGTTCGGGCGGACGCGAAGAGGGCGCCGAGAGATGACCGTCTCGAGCGAGCGAGAGAGAGAGAGAGAGAGAGAGAGTCTCTAGCTCTCCCTTTGGGCTCCTCGGCCTTTCAAAGAGCACACAGCGAGCGCAACACGCGCGCGTCCCACGTCGAAGTCGATGATATTCGGCCCGCGCTCCACGATTCTCTCCATTGAAGGCACTAACCATTCTCCAGCGGCGCCCCTCACGCCGGAGAACCATTTTCTGCAACCACCGCGGACCGGTTTTACGATTTCATGCTCCATTTCGGCCGATTCGTCGATCTCTTCGATTTTTCTCCTCCCCTTTCTCTTTCGGGGAGAGACACGCGGCTGCTGGGAACTTCTTGAATTTTTCCACGCCTCCGCACGGTTTCGACCTCGCCATTACCCTCGGCGTTCTCGACAGACGGTATCCAGTTTCATGGCCGAAACGGTCCCCGTAAGATGCGACGTGCCGCGCGTGGCCGCTCGACCGTCCGACGAAAGCTTGCCGTAATACTTCCTAGGGATCCGTAATAGAATGCACGGAAATCTCACGAGAACGGTACGGAGTGTTCGGACACGCTCGTTAAACCACCATGGGTCCGTTTCATAACCTTGACATAAGGTCGCATGCTAATATATCGACCTCTTGCCAAATAATTTTAGCTTTCCCACGAGATGACGTATACGTCTTAATTATACAGCTGCCCAAAAGTTACTCGGAATCGGAAAATGATGCCGATTCTATCTTTGTTCACCTATCTTGACATTTTTGAGCAGTAATTCGACAGGTGAAGTAGCGATTATAATAAGCGAAAAGCTTTTCTCAAGACGTCGGACCTATTAAAACGCGAATAGACTGCGTCTTAGAAAGTTCGTGGAAGCCGCGGTCCTCGGCGGCACGGTACAGTCCCTTTTAGATTCCGGTATTACAGGGGGATAAAGAAAATATCCCGGCCAGTTTATATCGCGGGCCATTTAATTAAGACGTCGGGCGAAAGGGTAAATGATAACGCCGGCTAGACGTAATTTCCGAAATTCGTATTCGCGTGGACACGGGCAAGGGCTCGGCCCCGGCTCTTTGAATATTAAATGGGCATTAAATGGACACCTTCTGTCCTTTGCCGGGTTTTTCGTGCCGCTTTCGATTCCAAAAGGGTCCTTAAACGCAAGGTTAAGTTGTCGAGAGTCGAAGATTAAAGTGCCTCCGAACCGTGACTCGGCTAAGAGCCTTCGCCGGGGGAATTCTAATGATCGTCGCGTCGCGTCGCTTTCCTCTCGCTTTCTTTTTCTCCTTTCCTAACGTCCCTCCGCCCTCGCGAGCCACCCGCTCCGCGTCTTCCGTCTCCTGCACAATTTTCACGATACGAAAAGCACGTAAAAACGCCGGGTTCGTCCGCGGCAAACCGATTGGATCTCGGCGAAGCGAGGCGCCGCGTTAAACCCGCGAACTTTCTCGCCGAAACTTTGATCCCCCGGTTCACACACGTTCGGCGCGCTTCTTCCTCCGCGTTGCGGTGTGACACGTTTTTCGAAACCGCGACCTGCTCGGATCGGCGCCGAGGAATCGGGGCGCGCGGAAAGTTCGCGGAAATTGGGCCGATAAAGCCGGAGAGAAGCGGCGCTGAAGCAGCGACGCGACGGGGAGAAATCGGCGCGCGGAAACTTTGTTTCCGGAGGAGGCAATCCGTCTTCGCCCCGGAGACGAAGCGGCGGAGGCTTGTCTGTCTATCTGGCCGGGGTTGTTGCCGCGAGGCTCTGCCGCGAGGAAATCTCGAAACAGAGACCGAAGTCGGCCGACTGCTCGCGTTTCACCCTCGACCGATCGACGCCGATGGCCTCGCGACGTGCTCGCGCTTCCGTCTCGCTTTCGCTCCGAGTCTGGACACGTCGGGAGCCATTGGGAGGCCGAGATAAATATGAAATTCCCTCGACAAAAGATCGTGGGATCTGGCGGAGGAACTAGATGGGCCGGGGGAGCTGCGGGGGAGAGGAACCTCGCCGGTTCCGGATAAAAGGGGGTAGACCGGAGACACGCCGGTTGGGCTCTGCATTCTCGTACGTGGAAAGCGATCCCAATCGAGCGGAAAATCCAGTTTTCCCGGGAATTAAGCCCGGAAGAACGGGTAAGAAAGGAAGGAAGGTTGCAGCTCGGCCTCTCTTGCCGAGGACGGCCGCTTTTCCACCTCCCTTGCCCGCGAATGGTGACGTTGAAAAGCCCGAAAGCTGACCCGGAATATGTTCCGCGGACGCTAATCGTCTGCCTATACGCAGTCGCGGCACAAAACGAGATAGATTGTTACGAAACGGAATGATGGCCGGTGCTATCCTATGAAAAGCTGCCGAAAATTTTAGCGCCCGATTTGCTCGGAAATCCAAGATTATACCCGCTGAATGCTATCGTTATCCGATATTTTTGTGTGGCCGCTCGTTTCGCTGCGAAAGGCCATTTTTAGCGGACATCGTTAGATGGACGCCGAAACGATGCACAATGGCCTATTGTCTTCGCGGTCTCGCATTACGAGAGTGGTAATTGTGCGTCATCGTCGGGATGATCAGATTCTTGTTTGTTTCAAGTCATTTATTTATTCATTCTACGGGAGAAATTGGCCATTAGTGTACACGATATAGAAGTGAATGAGAAGGTGAGAACAGTGGTCATCTCCATTGTCTTAACAGAATTATTAGAGAGATAAACTCTTCGCAGCAACACCATAAATTTTTAAAGGACATAAGTTTCTTATCTTTTTTTATCTTTTAGAATCTTAGTCATTGTCTAGCAGACTAGTCGAGACACTTAAGCACCCCTTGTCCCACCAATCGAGACCTAACTCGCGCGCAGAATAAGATCCTTGCAACAACGCACGTCCTGGATTAGAATGCAACGAATGGCAGTAGATTTCTGCCGGTCAATTCTCTGTTTCGACTTTGCCGTGGAAACTGGGAACACGGGTCGCAAGCCAGCATCTGACCGCCGCGGATCGCCGACATTGCGTTTAGCAACGCGGGCAGCGTTTTCCATGCGAAAACACGAACACGATTTCCTCGGTGGTGTCATTGCCGAAATGTATGTCGGCTTTGCGCGACTCGCCGCGAACATAATTTGCACGCGCCGATCGGTTAATCGATTATATCGAGATGCCGGAATTCCAGCCATGCTCGCCCACGCGGATTCCCATGTACCGTTTCTAATTTCCCGGGTCCTCTATATTTCTGGTCGGCGAATTTGTCGGCGGGATTCATTCGAATCTCGAAATCAGGCAGAGACGAGAGCGAGAGAGAAAGAGAGAGAGAGATAGAGCGACGGAGTCGGCGTGTCGCGGATACGTCGACCGGGGTAATCCTGAAATTAATTAAATTGGATCTCGTTGGCGGCGACACGGACACGGACACGGGAGATGGGCCATTTTGGGGGTGCGGATAGGTTTGCCGAGCGGCGGTAACGAGTTCGCGAAAGAATCGGCACGCGCAACCGATGCTCCCCCGGCCGAAGCGCCCCGAATTCCGGCGATTTGTCCGAACGATAATGAGCGATTTAAAAACATCGGGGAAGGGCAGGGAGTGGAGCGAGGGAGGGAGGGAGCGAGTCGGGTGTACCACTCGAACGAGCTCGAGACAATTCCATTAAAAACGCGGGTCGCTGGGAGAAGGGAGAGTTGGAATGGAAGGCCGCGAGATTGCGGCAGACGACGATAAAAAGACGAGCGAAATTCGAGCGGGTCTAATTCGTCGGCCGCGTGTTTCCCCGTGCCCGCCAACTCGATTTACCTCGTAGATTGAATCACGCCGAACGAAAGGAACGAATATACTATTTTCGTTAACGAATACTGATTTCTTTAGAGGGATTCGTCAAGAAAGACCGACCCTCCGTTTCCTCTTCCGCGAGGACCATCTCCGGACCGGCGTCGGCCCGGCTTTGCGCGCGGCTTTCTGCTCTCTCTCTCTCTCTCTCTCTCTCTTTCTCTCTCTTGTTCTTACCTCTCCGCAGCGCGTTTCCTCTCGAATCGTCCCTACGACCCTACGGAAGTACCTATCGAGCAATTTCTTTCTCTCTTCGCGTCTTCCTCTCTCCCGCCCCATCTAAGCCAGGGGGTAAGGGTCGAAATTGTTTCTTCTCTCCTACAATTACGAGCAACGGTACTCGAGTTTTTCCCCTTTCTTCGGCAACAAAAAAAAAGCTCGAAAGGGAAGAAGAAGAAGAAGAAGTTACAAGGGTGCCGCCTTTGTAGATACTCGTTAAAGAACTTCCCCCTCCCCTGCCCGTTCCCGCCCCGGGACAAATAAACCTGGATACTCGACGGAGATAACGATCCCGCATACCAATTGTAATTTATGAATCGCGGACCCATCGACGTGTGTCGCGGCGAGCCGTGGTTATCTACGGAAGTCCCGGGCTTGAAAGGTGGGCAAACAGATAGCGAACCCTTTCCCGAGTCTCGAGACAAGGGAAGCCGCAAATTATACCGTATGGCTCGACATCGATCGACGCCGCGGTCCTCGCATCGACGTCTCGCTTCACGTTTTTATCGTCTTTCTATTTATTTATTTATTTACCGGCGGACCATGGAGAGAATGTGAAGCTTAAATCGATATTCAATCGAGGTATGCAGACATGTAGTAACGTAACAGGGGAGTACAGAGTATACGAGAAATTACAGAGACGATCGCTTAACACGTTCTGCGCCCACAATCGACCACTAAAAGTACCTCAAAGTCGAAGCAATTTAATTAATTAAACCAAAACTAGAAAGTTAAAATAGTGAATGAAATTAGAACTTCTTCGCGTCCGAAAAATCCTAGTCAGTTTGTTCGAATTGCAATAAAAATGTTCAACGGAGCAGTTGATTCATATCAGTTTATAAAAATAGCATCTATATATTATACTCAATTCGCTAAAATTATTAACGAATAAAAAACAATTATATTTGAGTCATCTTTGTTGCAATTGACAAAGATAAATGCACTTGACGTCAATAAAATTGCCTTCGATGCTCTAAAACGGTGAGAGCAGTAAAGTTTAGAACAGGTTGGTAATCGTGACAGGTAACAGGCGTAGGTTATCGGCAATGAAAAGAAACCGAACGTAAATCTACGATTTGTCGAAAAGTGTCGCGACGAAATTACTTGGGCCGCAGGTGTTGATCAATGCGGAAGCTTGAAATCGAGTCGACAAATCAAGCCTGGGCGGTTCGGTGTAAGGGTAAAAGCGTGATTCCGCCGCTAAATGAAGAAGAAAGAAGCCGGGAAACCGCGGGAAGGAGAGACCCTCGAACGATATTCGCTTCTCTCTGCTGTTTGCTGGTTTCCCGGCCGTCTTTTTGCCTCGGGCATTGTTTTTGCGCGATTCATTTCCATAGCAGATTTATTACAGTAAGTATTTCCAGAACTCGCTTTTATATCCAATAATTAAATGTCATTAGCCTGTCTTTCATTTGAATTTATATTCCCGTTGCGTTATTTTAATTCGTGCACGCTCGCTGATCTTTATTATATCACGCGTGTCAGTTGCATCAAAGGGCCGGTGTCATATAAATTATTATCATTGTCGCTCGGCTCGTCGAGAGAGATAGCCGGCTCTCGAAACACGTCGACGAGAACGTGTCCCCGCCATCCGGTTTACCGACCGATCGTCTTCCGTAATTTATCTAGACGTTTATCGAGCCGGCCACGGACCGACTATTTTCTCTCTCTTTCTCTCTCTCTCTTCTTCTCTCCCTCTCCCTCGTTCCCTGTGTACGTATAAATTAGGAATTGTGTTTGTTCGTCGGCGAGCCGGGCCAATATCCGCTCGGACAAAGAGATATATTGCATTAAGTAGACGGAAAAGTTTCTACAAATGGAAACCGTTGTCCCCTTTCCGGCCGGGGACGGTCTTATTCTCTTACGAAGAAGCCAGACAGAAACCTTTTCCCTCCCCGGAGACTCGTCGAAGAATATAGAATTGTCCGTCAGACTTTTTCGTGCGACGGTGACGACGACAACGCCGACGACGACGATGTCGACGACTACGCGCGCCCGGCACCACGACGGCCAAAGAAAAAGAGAAACTTTCGAGATGCCGAGAAGCTCGTCGTTTTTTATTTTCGCGGTTTCCCCGACCCTCTCGCCGCCCGCGTTTAAAAGCTGTTGTCTTGGGACTCTCGAGAGCGACACTGGAGGCGACGGAAAGCTGCGCGCGGAAAAGCGGCCGACCGACGCGCGGCGTCTTTGCTCGAGTCGAGGGAGATTGTCGGTAGAGAGCCGAAATCGTAAATGAATAAAATCGTGGATGAATAAAATTCGACGTCGCTGTGGGAAATTGTCGCGAGACGCGGAACGGGTGCCGGAAGCAGGGAGGCAGTAAAGCGAACAGAGAACTAAAAGCGACGGTTCGGCGCGGATAGACGGCGGACACGACGCCGGAAGCTGGAAACGGCCGAACCCGTCCGGATCCGAGGAAATTTGCCGGCTTGTTAGCGGAATAAAAAGCGAGGCCGGTGATTTTCGGTGTTTTCGTTGTTCCGTTCCTTTCTGCGGCTGTTCCACGCGCCCCCGGCCCCTCGCGTCGCCGCGCCGCGACGCTGCGAGCGTTTCTCGGAACACCGTGCTAAATCCTGAGTACCGGTCGGGTACACGTAGCTGTGCAAACGTGATTACGGCCCCTACGACGACTGAAAATCGCCGGAAATGAAAGGACGAACGACGTGCGAGCGAGCGAGCGAGGAAAACTCTCTCTGGTGCGGCGCGGCGCGGAGCGGAGCGAGACGGAACGCCGGAGAACGGCCACGGAAAACGTTCGTAATTTAAATCAAAGGTAAAGCGTGCCGTCGGAAGCGGTTGCACAGCCGGCGGACGTTGCAGCGGGTAATAACGGCTATCAGTCAGTGAAATGACGCTCATCATATTTTCATTAGAATAATGGTCGAACGATGAAAGGGTGCGGGATACGCCGTAGCTGGGCAGAACGGGAGACACCGCGAGGAAGCGAGGACGCGGAGAAAGAGAGAGAAAAAGATAGGTACACACACACACATATACAGAAACTGAGAAAGGGACGAAAATCGGAGTTCAAGGTGAAATCGAGGATTCGGAAAAAACGGATCTCCACCCGCTCGCCCGACGATACCCGGCAAATACGGAACGTTTCTATTTCTCGGAGCTTCCGATAAGCTTTCGCCTGGCGTGGAAGGTTGGTCGGCTGGGTTGAAGTGGCTCGTTACGTCTCAGACTTGCCACGTTACCCGTCCGAGAGCTACCTTTAATTTCACGGTATAACGACGTTCCGGTTCTCCACTCTCTCTTTCTCTCTCCAGCGTGCAGCGTTTCCGCGGCTCTCGCGTTTCCCCGGCGTTTCCTCGTGCGTCGACGATACCTTCGATACGAAAATTGGGAAAAGAAAATGCACTGGGTACCATGATTTGCACGCGCACGCGAGACTCTCTATCTCTCTATCTCTCTCTCTGTCTCTATCTCTCTCCTTCGCTTTCGGCTCTCTCAATCTTCCCTCGGACTCGTAGCGTGTGCCGAGGTAATCGAATCGCGGAGCGTTCCCAGAGTGCGCCGAGAAATTCGAAGCGGATAACGAGCGCGATCTTCCCCGTATAAAACGACGGCCGTCAACCTGGAAAGTTTGCGAGTTGCGGCGTCCAGAGGCGTTCCGGACCGACGAAAGAGGCTGAAAGGCTTTTGTGGAGGCTCGTCCGGACTCCTGGCCGTGGAAACGAGCCGCTCGGACGCGTTCGGGTCCGGCTGGCATGGCGGTCGGAAATGGAATAGGAGAGAGGCTTGGTTCTCGAGTTTCCGACGGAGCGGACCGCCGGGCTCGAAGATTTAAGGGTGGCTCCGTGGCACCGTGTGGCCGCGAGTATAATTCGTCAGGCTGAAGGATGAGCTCTATCTCGCCTAGGGTCAGCCGAGGGGACTCCGATGGCGGTCAGGCTACTTAATATGACCGATAGGAGCCCCGGCAAGCTATCAAAGTATACCGGGAGCTGCGAGCGCCGTCCCCGGCTGCTGGCTCAGCCATATTAGTTATCGTTTCGAGGCGACACGGGTCCGAGCCCGGCTATTGGCCGACTCGCTCGTCTCCGGCTATCGCGTGGAATCAACTTCGACCCTGGAGCCGCCTCGAAATCGGCTCTCCGGAGAGGAGTCTATTGAATTTTTACGACCTCGTTCTCGCGTCGAATCCAGCCCGTACGCTCGCCGCGCCGCCGGGACCGCGATCATCCGCCTCGATCGAGGATCCCCCGGAAAGATTAAAATAAATCCCGGGACCCACGCGCCCCTGTACCGGCTACCCGCGCCATCAAATGTCGGGATCGTTCCGCGCGAACTTCGTGAAAATCGTCACGATGAAAAGTTCGCCCGTATCTCCCTTCCCAGGGACCAATCGTAAATCAGGCTCCGTCCGTTCGCGGAATGCACAATCGCAAACTTTTGCTTTCCGTCGGTCGCGATCCTGCTTAATTTATCGTCTCCTTCGAGGATTTTCTCGGCGCAGCCGAGTCCTTCGCGGGCCAACATTTGTTTCGCGTTTTGTGAACTCGGCGAGCTTCCACGCTAAACTGACCGAATCAGCTGTTTTAGAGATCCGAGTCCACTCGGGGGTGAAACTTTAATCCTTTCTTTCTGATAGATCGAAACTTTATAGAAAAGTGAAATAATATTTTAAACTTTTATTTTATTCATTTCGAATCCTTATCTATTTAATGAAAGCAAAAAGTCGTTTATTCCGGTGGTTCATAGTGGGTAGATACGAACAATAGACTCCTCCTAGCTGCATCGGAAGTTGTTTAAGACTCGGCCTAATAACTCGTCGCGATTTAAAATCTTTCAATCTCTGGCATTTCTATGTGAAGTCTAGATATATTTTCACAAGTGATCGCTGTCCAACGGAACTGGACACCAAACCGAAAGAATTGGAATGCGCGACGCGACGTTCCAACGATCTCGGCGGTGATAATCGTGGTTTAGGCTTTGATCGGCCCGGGTTGTCGCAGGGTTCAAGAGGGGCGTTCAGAAATTCCGGGCCGGCGGGATGGGACAGGGATGTGCGAGGTCTCTCGTGGAGTGATTCGAAATGCGCGACGCCGTCACGGCGGCATCTTATTTACCGTGCAAATCCGATGTAGTCGACCAAAGATCCCGGATTGCCGGAGAAATCCCGGGAAACCCTTCGAGGGGCGTCAGTTGTGGCGCACACGCGCGCCCGTTTCACCGGCCATCTTCATGTTTATATGCAGCGGGGAGAGTGGACCGGATTGCCTGCGAGAGAAGAGTAATAAATAGTTGTTGCTCGACACGAGTGCTCGCATTCTGCTCCAGGATTTCGCGACAAAGCCGCCGTTGAATACGTTTCGCCTCCTTCTATTTGCATGATTGTTTTGCGGAGCTGCTGCCGGCGTTCTTCGACTCGGCTGCCTTGCTCCGGTAGTGCCCTTATCGAACACCGCTCCCGCCGCAACAACTTTTTCCGGACCGAGCCGTCCCTCTGCACGGCAGCCTTCTTTCTCCGTCGCCGCGAAGCCGAAATATTTTTACAGCGGGGATTTTTACGTATGCAAAGAAACCGCGGTTACACAAGAGAGATCGATGCAAAGATATTGCCCGGTCGGAAATGTAATGCGGCCCGAGCAAATGCGCTCGACCCAGAAAAACGCGCGGCTTGCGGCGGCGAATCGTCTCGGCTCGCCTCGCCTCGCCTCGCCTCGCCTCGCCTCGCCATACCTTGCCTCGCCTCGCCGGATGCCAAAGAGCCTCGACGAAATCGAGAAGATGGAAAGTAGACTCAAGATGGAGCGAGGCGGAGGAGATTAGTTTCGAATAACCGTGAAAGCGAGCTCGAGTGCCTTTACTTCCTGAAAACTTCCGACCTTTCCTTTATTCCCTGCTCGCGGCGCGGATCCTGCCAACCGAAAGGAACCTTCGCCCGCGGTCTTGCTCTTCGCGGATTCGCGGATTCCTGGATTCGCAGATTCGCCTCCTCCGCGGCCGCAGACGCCGACAAGAAAATCCTGGTTCGAACGGTCAGTCGATAACCTTCCGTAAAATGAATCGGATATCTCCTATCCTACATATTTCTTCAGTGATTTTAACTGTTTATTATGTAAAACAAGAAAGTAGCATTTTAAAAGAGTCAGTGGACCTAGACTGCATTCAAGACGATGGATGAACGCCGAGAGTTTAAAATGCCAGGGCTAGGGAGAAACGGATATTTTAAATAGTAGATAGACTATAATTCTATGCGTATCTTCTCAGTAGTTCAGTATAGTTCTTTTCTTTTTTGTTCAGCACTTTTATATCCCCTATAAAGAGGTTATTCTGCAAATCCAGATACATATATGTATATATAAAGTGTAGCTGATACACTCTTATTATATTCTGTCATATTTATTTTTGCTTAATACTTAATACTTTGATGTAATGTTATACTTAAATAACACCTTTATGGTGTTAACAGAGGTCAGGACCGCGTTAATAAGAGTGCAAGGGTGGCGAAATGTATTAACTTTGCGATGGAAGCTGTAAGTTCCGACCGATTTCCGCGGATTTTTATTGAGCTAATTTATGGCATCCGTATAGCTGGCAGTTCGCGCCTTATTACAGTCTGGATTAAGGATTCCATTATGCCAGACTGGAATTAACAATCTCCTGTATGCTATAAAAGCATAAAATCCACAGTCGGGAAATTATAGCGGCCTTCTCTATAGCAGCCCGGTCCCAACATTCCCCGAGGAGCTCTTATCGCAATAGGTATGCAGTTTTCGAGCACGGTGCATACGGAGGAAACGTTAAACGCTGCTAAGTAGACTGCGAATGTCTTTATGCAAATTTCCATTTTACAAAATAGTCGGTGAACAATTTTATTGCTTCGCGGCGGGTGTTCATTAAGTCGAAAAAGAAATGGAAGATTCTACTAATCTCGAACGAAGCTTCTTATTCCGGCAGTCTAGTAACTAATTAACTCGGGAGTTAGACCCGCTCGAAACCTTAATAAGAAGCTCGCTAGAGTTTCATTCCGGATTCCTTCATCGTGAAAGTGTATTAATTACTGCCGCGGAGGTGGCGAATTAATAATTCATAAAGTAAACGTGTAATTGCATGAACTTCTCGCGGAGCATGCACTCGAAAAATGATTAATAAACGTTTAATCCGAATCGTTGCCGAATGAAAAATGTATTATACCGGGCTACACGGGTTCTATTTCACGTTCCCGAATTGCAAAAGTTTATAAATTATTAGCCGGAGAAGTGAGTTATAAATTTCCCATGCTAATCATGGCTATCGCTCTTCCACGCCGGTAATCTCGTACGATGCGTTTCGAAGATGAATATGTCTATCTCTTTTGCACCGCGGTAATTTCGTATTTCTATCCTCCCCTAATTGCTTCGCTATCATCATGTTATCCTACCGAGTTTCGCCTATCGCGGTGTTAGGTATCTATAAAATATTGTTTTAAAAATTAATCCGAGAAATTGGGGAAAACGATTAAACGGAGACGAGTCCGACAGACGACGAAAGGTTTGCTAATAACAAATTAATTTCGAACAAGTTGCGATCAAGACTGTTACACAACAGTTGACAGAGGTCCAAGAAAGTCTTCTGAATTATTCTTCTAAGAATAGTAAATTACCTCGGATCGAAGACCCGATGATTAGATAATAACTGGTAAATCTGTTCGAAAATGCATCCGGTAATTTGTCGGAGACCCGGCCCGGAATTCGTCGCGCATAAAAGTGCCTGCATTAAGCCTGAGAGGTTAATGAATTTATAAATTCACGTCGTCGTAAAGTAATCAGTTTTACGTTGCCGGTGGTGCAAGCAGCGGCTATAATTCTTAACAACTGTTTCAACTCGGGGAAAACCTAATCCAAAGTGCGTTGCGGAAGTTGCCGAAGCTCTCTGTTTTATATTCTACGGGCGCAAATGTTTACAACTTATTAGCGCAAAATGGGTTATTCATGAGTTCTCTGTTGCTCGTTCGAGTTGTCAAAATAGGTTCGGATTCAATCATGCCGCTCCTCCCCCTCTACGTCGGCTTGCTGTCTCTCGTGCAACTCCTCTCCGAGTCTGTCTCTCCTTCTCGCGCTCCCACGGTTCCGTATGTTTAATATCTCCGCTGTCATCATGTTATCCTAGTAAGATTCCGGCGCCCGAGGTATTAGGAGCTCATCAAACATAGTTCTAAAAGGAGGTCGCGCGATTTTCTCCGTCTTTGTCGCACGCGTCGCGCTCCGCCCTACTCATTGCAGGCGTAGGAAAAATAAGTCCATGTGAAAATCGTTACCAACTAATTACGAACAAACTCCGAACTAAACCGATCTCTAACGATGGTCCGAAGCTTACTCCAGCCTCCTCGATCCCAAAAGTGCATTTAATTAATCCTAGAAATTGAGAGAACAACGAAGTTCCGACGTACCGTAAATTGGGCAGGGGGTGCGAGTGACCCCGGAAACTGTTAATAACTATTTTGGCACGAAAAAAAGAAGTGTGATTGAAACTGTTGCAGATGTCGATTCTAGTTTCTTCGACCCGGAAAGTCTGCCAATTGATTCCAGAAACCATAAAATCGACTAAATTTCGGGAATGTTTAGTCGCGTAATTGACGTATGTTTGACAGACAGCTGCCTATAACAGTGTTAAATACCTGTTTAATGACTCGTCGCAATGCTGAAATATCGCCGGTGACACGTTCCTGCTCGGTTCTATTTAAAGGTCGTAAAACGCGATTAATTAATTAGTGCTCTAAATGTTGAAAAACAATGAGTGACAGGGGTGATATATTTGGAAATTGTTACGAATGTGTACTCGCCTCGTAAATCATTAATAAGACGTCAGAAGCAACTTATTAGAGGAATCCTGTCGGAGAATCGGGGTGCATTCTTTAATCATGAAAGTGCATAATTTCAGCCGGCGGAGTTCGAAATTGATGATTGATGGTACCGGTGTCAAACTATTTTCGGTTATCGCGATGGGAAAGGGTTTCGAAAATTGCTAATAACTATTTAATGTCGCGTAAAATCTGATTAAAACTGTAATGAGAAAGTTGCTGGCAGTCCGCTGCACAGGTCGCGATCGCAAATGTTTATAGATTAACGTGGCGGCCGAGTTATTAATAAATTTTCTATTGCGTTTACCGTGAGGAGAGCGAGATTAGGGGTGGGCCGTCTCCGTCTCCGTTCCACGCCCACGATTTCGTGTGTCCGTCCTTGTCGGATACCTCCTCGCGCATCATGCTTCGCGTGTACGTGTATCAGGGTATTAGTTTGAGGTCTGGCCGAAAAGTTGGTGGCATGGACAATTCGCTCTCTGTCCTCGTCGCTCGCCGAATCCGCCCTTGTCGCGCTCGTTGCGCAGATACGGAAAATAGTTGCAAAATTCGCCGTCCTAGACGTCGTCCTGGACGAGTTTCGGAACCGCGGCCGAAATCTAAGCTTATTTGAAGTGGAATCCTTTCAATTAGACAATGAGACGATTATACTGTTCATACAGGAGACACTTTACAGCTGGCAAATGGGCACCTCGCTGGCGCCGATTTTATCAGTTAATCGAAAATTGGCACTGTTTACCAGACTAATTAGCCGCACCCCGTATTTTCCTAAAATATTAAATCGTCGACTATCGGCGACTATACGTTCTTAACAATCTCCGATTAGCAGGGCGTTGCTGATTTATTAGATTTTTATCTTTAAATCGCATAAAAATCTAAGGATCACTTGTAAATAAATAAATCACCTGGAACGGAGGCTCGGATTCGTGCTTCTGAGCCATTTTCGACATTCCAAATTTGGAGTTCCGTACCTTAAAGCAACTAGGAAGTTGAAAGCCATTTTCGACCTGGATTGCGCGAATGTTAATAAAAGTGCAGGGGAATTGGTGGAAGATTTAGGACACTCGAATAATTAAATGCATGCGATGCATCAAGAATTTTACAAATCGATTATTTCCACGCTTTACATTCGGAACGATGAACTGGCGACCCTGTCGAAATAGATTTGTCTCCCGCGGAGGCACTCAATCGACTGACTGACATTTTCACTTCAGTTGTTTGAGAAATCGCTGCAGCTCTATTTTTACCTGCCGCTGGTCAGTCGGAACGCGTTAACGTAAAAGCGGTTGGCAGCTCGTGAGCAATCAGTTGCCGGGTCCAGAACTATCTCATTTCCCGCCTGTTATTAGCACCAAGTAGTCACCCCTTCCCGGCATCGAGCGAGGAAGGGGACGACAATGGGACCGTTTCCCCCATAACGTTGGCACACTCGTGGGTCGGTTGGTGCTCGACTCCCTCGTTCAAGGGTTTTCCTAACTGGACCCTTAATCTAAATCACAGTCGGGGTAACCGCGTATCCCCGCCCTCTATCTCGCTCTTTCTCCCTTTGCGCGTGTCTCTCTCCCCGGTGCACACTCAGCCGTTCTAAATTGGTTAATTATAATCCGAAAAGAAGGACCGGTGGTACGGCGGTCGTGAAACAGAGGGGGTTAGCGGAGTTTGGACGGCGCCGGCCGGGGGATGTTAATTGGAGGGGTCTATGATCTCTAATTGGCTCTCGTTCCTTGCCGGCGCGGTCTTCCAGGCTTCTTCCCTCGGCCGGTTCCCTTTGTCCGGAGGGAATCGGTGCCCGGTCGATCGACTCGGCGCGGTGTGGCGCGCAAAAAGACAGGAATCTCGCGGCCGCGTGTCGCTGGAAAAGAGAATAAAACGCGAGACATCCGAGGAAGGAAGCTCCGCCGGAGCCTGATCGCGCGAGAACACGGTCGACGCGTACGACACACGGGGAAACACAGTGGGACGAGGGTTGAATGGGCATTCGGCCGGAGAGCGGCGGGTGTAGTTGGGTCGCAGTCCGCGGTGCTGAATGCTACACGCTGGCCGCACAATGGCCGGGCCAGTGGCATTCTACAATACCGTTTGGAACGGCCGCGCGATAAATTCCTGCAACTTTTATCGAATAGGAGGGCTAACAGGCCGAGGGAATATTGTGAAAGTTCCGTTCGTACTCGGCAGTTGCGGCCGACTGGCCTCTGAAACCGAGAACTCGTGCTTCCTCCGCAACCAAAAACACCCTCTCTCCCCCCGTCGCCCTTTCCATCGCTCCCGCGGCCACTTTGTTCCCTCGATTCCCTCGGATCTTCCCCGGCGATGGACTTTCTTTTCGCGAGCATCGGTCGCTTATCCTCGCAGGAATCGTTTGCCGACCAAGTTTCCGAAGACAGTCGGGCCCGAGATAAATTTATTTTCCGTTCGAGAGAGTCCTGCCTTTCTCCCGGAATTTAACGCGCGCCGAGAGCTTCACAAATTAGCAGTCGAAAGTTAAATCGCGACCTCGGAGAACAGCTTGCGTCTGAGATTTTGGCGAGCTACTCCTGCCGTCCGTCCGTCCGTCTCTCACTCTCTCTCTCTCTCTCTCTCTCTCCCTTTCTCTTAAACGAATCGAAAGCGAAGAATCTCTGAATGCTCTTAACCAGTTAACTGCATTTCACGAGTATACTCGTATTATACTCCTGACACAATGCGTTTCCATTCATGACCGTTTACTTACTATTTCAAAACCGATTCTGCGATCAATTGTGGAGTTCTCTCGTAATTCTTACACTTCATCAACGTCTTCATCTCCGTATACACAGTCAAATTAAATTTCACGTATATTTCCTCTTCCCGAGTTGCCTATTTAAGTTTCTAATTTCACGTTTCTGCATTTTATCCGTCCTTGTGTAACTGCTACGCCATTGTTCTCTCGTTATAACGAAGAGCTTATCCCGTCGATGGATAGTTACCACTGCTATTAATTATTACTATTATCGTCATGACGAGTGTACTCATTAGAAACAGCGAGCTGGTTAAGCAGAATACACATTCTGATATCCCCGATTAAATTATATATCTCCTAAAAGCATACTATTTAAACGAAACGCGAAGAAAATCAAATATACACAGTACAATGGCGGTAACTCGCACGCTTTAAAAAAAGAATAGCAACAGTCAGCTGGTTAAGAATGACTCGCCCCCGACACGCGAGAGTAACCGAACAAGGAGAAACCGGAAGGACACCGGATAGAGGAGAGAGCAAGGAACGGCGAAGATACCGGGTGGCCGAATAAGCAAAGGATCCTAGGAGAGATAGAGCCGCGTAAATAAGGCGGAGGTAGCGAACGGGGGCGGAAACGTTCTCGAAAACCGTTCGTAGCCCGCATCTTTCGGATGCGGGTAGTTCTCCAGCAATTATCCTAATGGAGATTGGGCGGTTGTCGGAGGAGGATGCCGCGGAGGAGCCGAGCAGCCGAGCTGCCGACCCCGGTGGGGCCGAAGACGAGCGCAGGCGGGAGCCTCGCCGGAGGAAGAACAAGGAGGCGGCGAGAGAAGGTCTCGGAAGAAAGCCGGCAGCTCACTCCCAAGGAAGGATGAAGTAAGTAGGAAAGGGAGTGGTAACAGGGAAAACGAACGGAACGGTTGAAAGAGCAAAGAAGGAAGGGGTTTGTATGTCGAGTGAAAAGTGAGCAGCATTTGAAGAGGAAACCTTCTGGTTATCCAGAGAGAAAGGCAGGGATAGGTAGCTAGACGAGACGGTCGGGTGGACGGACGGTCGGACGGAGCCGACCGACCGACGGACGGACGGACGCAGATGGTAGTGGGTTCCGCTGTCGAAAATAAGAAGAGTAGTAATGAATGAGCCCGGCTGAAGAGCGAGGAACGACCAGGGAGCAGAAGGGTGGAAGGAAGAGAGCACCGGCTCGAGTATATAAGAAGAGCGGAACGGAGTTCTAAGAGTCGTACGGAACACCGAGGGCCAATGGAAGCTGCCGAAAAGTGCTTTATACGCGAACTGCATTCAAATGAAAAAGTATATACGCTGGCAGCGCAGCAGCGCCGCTACTACCAGCAATATCGTGCTGCTACTACCGCTGCTACACCTCTACCACTGCCTTCGCCGCTGCTCTCGTGCTCCCGCCAGCGGGAGAGGAGCCGGTGCGTCGCTTTGATCTCGCTTCCGCGATCCAAGAATGCGCGAAACAGAGGCCCAGCATTATTCTTCCGAATAATATCGGCCGCCGTGTGAATAGGAGCTCCGTTTCCACGCGCGTGCAAGGCGCGAATCTCGTTTAAAAGCGGCGAGGGCGCGCCGGGGGACAGCGACGCGATAGAGAGCGGCGGCGACCGGGACGGTGACGGCAACGACCCTCGACAGCTCGAAACGACGACCCGACTCGCCGGACGAATTAATTTATCTCCGTCCGATCGGTGTCCGACGCGACGGACGAAACAGCGAGCAGGAGGAGCGGTTCCGGGCTTTCGACGGGCAACACGACCCGACCACGGTCCGTTCAACTATTAAGCGAGGTTACCATCGATCGCATAATAGGAGACGTCTGCGAATTTGATCGGTCCTATCCGTGCCAAATTTCTGTAATCGGCGCAAATGATTGCACAACCGTCGCCAACGTCGACGTCGACGCCGGAGCCGGTGGTGGGCCTCGTACGGCGCTGGTGGACCGTGGAGCACAGCCGAAACGTCGCGATACCCGGCCACAATTCGAGTAAATATTTGAACGCTAATTGAACTATTCGGCACCGCGTGTAACGCGTAGCCCGACTGCTAAACAGTTACACTCGATTGTGGTAAATCATAATGGAAACGTCGTTACCCGCGTGCGCCCGCTTGGATCGCGTTTTCATGCCGTCCCCATTGTTCCCGAAATATTAACACGACGGTTTAATGAAGGCCGCGACCCAGAGAGCAGAGGGGTCCTTTGGTCGAGACCGATCCGCGCGAATTCGGACGAACGAGCGCGAGCTTTTGCGCCCGCTCTGCGGTCGAGACCCGCTTCGCTCCGCTCTCCGCGTCGCGCCGCCGCCGCCGCCACCGCGCTCCAAAACTGCAATGCATCCGTGTTGTAACCCGGCCGAACAGCAGGCTCGATCGCCAGGGAGTCGACGTACGCTTCCCGTCCGTCCGGTATTCCCCCGCGATTAAAACTTTCCGTACTCCGCGTTTAAACGAACCCGCCCCCTCGACCCGGACCCGCCCTCCTAAACCCGCCCGTTGAAATACTTGTTTCCGGTAATCTTGCGTGGAATGCCGCACTCGGCCGCGGTTCTACTCGACACCAGTATCCGCGAAAATATTCGAATATCCGAGTAATCTTCGGGCCAAGCTGAAATTGATCTGATAACTTGCGATTTTGAAATGGGAACAGAGAGGGAGAGACAGAGAGAGATGTAGAGAGAGGGAAACCGAGCTCTCGTGAATCCAGATTCAGTGGTGGCGGTCGACCATTGGTCGGACACTTGAACAGCGCGCACAAATTGTACCAATTTCGCAGCCGGCTTTTAATCTATCGAGTAAACTGATCTTTCAGACTTGAATAGACAACTGCGGACAGCTGTGGTAGCGTCGTCGCCCGATTGAACAGAGTTAGGGGACAGTAGCAGCGGTCAGCCGCTGGTCGGACGCTTAAAGAGCCCCGATAAACTGTATCTGTTTCGCTGTTATCCTTTAACCCCCGCATGCCGGGCGTCGAGCTCCTTTCGATCCATAATTACAAACGTTCCATCTAAATTCTAATTTTGTGGCAGTCGTATATAATCATTTACTATTAATATCGAAGCTAATAAGAAGATTAACTTTGGTCTCGACAAAGAGGCTTTAACAATATAGAAAATTAAAAAAATTAATCGTCAAGATTTGAATAGATCTTTAGCCGTGGCTGCTATAAATACTCAAACAAAAATGTCCGTCGTCCAAAGGTCAATCCGTCGACTAGACTTTCTCGCTAGAACAGATAATTGGAGCTTCCCGGAGTCTGTGGGGACAGAGTGGCGGCGGTCGGCCATCGGTTAGGCACTTAAGAAGCTTAGACAAATTGCATCTATTTCGTTGGTGTCTTTTAATCTGTCGAGTAAACCGATCCGATGACTGGCTGGAATAGAAAATCGGGACGGGTCGCGGCATTGTTTGATTAGATCGGGGTGCGAAGATCGAGTGAAATTTTCCGTTTGGAGGGTAAGTGGATTATGGGACTTGGATTTAGGAGGGCGGCCGATGGGATATATAGATAGACGACGGGACGACAGGTCCTCGTCGTCGTCTGCGGCGTCGATAACGGTGCCGCAGGCAGGATGCCCGTCTGAAACGTAGATGGAACGTAGTCGGTCCGAGGGCCGTTCGACCCGGTGGCACAGGACGGGTCGCGTGTAAATCCTTTACGCGTGTATGCGTACGCGCTAATGAGCCGGAACAAGCTACATGGCGTAGCTCCGACGTCGGACAGAGCGTGTTTGCGCGCTAAGCCCGTCCGCTCCGCTGGGACAACCTCCGCCGCCCCTCCGCCGTCCCTCTGCCCCCCGTCTATACGTCAATCGAACGTACAAACTGTCCTGCGTCGCGATCGACCGAACCCGCTCGTCCGCGTTAAATATCCCACCGAATGAATTTCTGGCAAAACCGGAGCCCGCCTTCGCCCCATGGTCCGACCCTCCGAGATCAAATCATTTCCGCTAATCATTCTTCGCCGCTCCGGCCGACGTCGTCCGAGAGGGCTGGCAGCCGGGGTGCTGGTAATCGATTCATGAAGCAACTTCTCGTTGCGGAAAACCGTATCCGCGGGCAGGGGAACGAACAATAAACTTTATCCCACGCAAGTTCTACCGAAGATGTCGGGGCTAACGTATTAATCGAGTTTGGCAACGTTTTACCGCATCGCAGCATGCATATGCAAACTATGGGGGATGAAGGTTCTACATTATTAGCGCGTCGAGGGCGTTAGCCCTTGAATGACCTAATTAGACGCTGCGAATGTTCCCCCGAAGCGAAGATTCCCGCGGAAAATGGTCCTTTCCGAAGACGCAGCCGAGAACTGCTCGCCTACGAATGGGAAGCGCCGTCTCTCTCCCATTAGCGGTATGTTTTCTAATTGCGCGGGTGTAGTGTTTGCTCGGGGCACGATCGAGTCGATCGGAAATTAATTAACCGCGCTCACGGTCGATCGACCGGGGATTCCAGGAACCGGAAGAACCGCGCGCTCGCCTCGCAAGAGTCGCGCCGTCGGTTAACAGTTTCCCCGCCGCCTCGTTTCCTGGCGTTGCTCCTCGACAAGCTGGGACGCCGGATTAACAGTTAATTGGGGGGACGGAGGGTGGCTGCGGGGAGGAGAGACCGGAGTTCGAGGAGAAGTGGAGGCAGGTCTGGGCGGGTTGAACGCATCTCGAGCAGACGCGGCGAGCATCTCGGAGGAACCGCGTTCGATTTCCCGCGGAATCAATTAGTCGCATCCGAGCGGATATTGCGAGGATGTTTCCGATCCGGTGGCTGCGGATGCGGATGCGGCTCGCGTCGCTCTGGCTCGCGTTTCCTGCGTTTCTCGCCGACCGCTCTTTACGAGGCGCAATTACGCGGAACGTAATTAAAATTAGTTGGGGAGTTTTAATGGTCGCGCGCGACCGAAATCGATAATGCAATCGAGACCGGAGCGACGCGCGACGATTAAATGAAACTACCGGCGGAAAGTAAAATCAAAAACAATCGAGAGTCGAGAGCCGGGCTGGAATCGGGACAGAACGAGGGAGAGAGAGAGGGAGAGGGGGTGGCTCTGCCTGGCGTTTCCGGGCGAAACGATGCACCCGCGCAGCGTTGCGCCGTCGCGGTGCAACACCGACCGGTGATTTATAACGCAAGACTCGGGCAAATCTCGGCCGCGGTGGAGGCTCCGGTGGAGTCCTCCTCCTTTGTGCAAGTAATAATATCCGTCGCAATTAAATTCGCCTCGGCGATATAATACAGACATCGTGGAATCGGTGATAAAGTGCACTCGCCGAGTACCCCCTCGGCTCTCTTGCCGGCGGCACCGAAGCCGGAGGATTACACATCGGTACAAACTCTCCGGTACTGTTCCATCGAAAAGCACGATTCATTAATAATGCCCTTCGCAGAGATGGAGACGGCGAAGCGGAAGGAGAAGGCGACGGCAAGTAGACCCGTGGATAATTCCCGAGTCTGCGGTGACCGAACGGTATTGCCGGCTGTTACGAGCGTTTTCCGACGTTGTAACGCGCTCTCCTCGTCGAAACTTAATATCCGTTTACGAAATTGTTCCTCGTTGAAAAGACGCGGGCCGCGAGACCGGTGCTATTCCGCGACGAGAGAGAGAGAGGGAGAGAGAGTCCAAGATAATGGTCTGGTTCCCGGATTCCCCGGACCGAATCGTAAATAATAGAATGGTTGCCGGAACAAATCCAGGCGTAAGCCGCGCCGGTGAGGTCTTTCGCAAGGCCGAGCGTGTCAAGAGCCAGGAAGCCGAGCAAAACGGGGAGGGTCGAGAGACCCTCGAAGGTAATCGGTAAGCAGCGAAGGTGTGCCGTGAAAACAGAGAGTCTCTCGAAGGGAACACACCTTCTTCCGATGGTGCCGGGGGTCCATAAGTCCTCGGTTACAGGTAGAGAGCCCCACCGCCCGCGACGCCCCCCGAACCCGACGCTGTGTACGCTCGTATATACGAAGCACGCTCTTATATTTTATGCAGCAGTTTATAGAGATATATCGGCCGTCTAGGGCGACGGCATAAGTCAAAACCTACTTTACCTAATGGCCTCCTGGCGACCTCCCCGCCTACACCTATCTACCCTACCACGGCCACTAAAGGCCGCTCGTGGAAGCTCGCAACCCGGCGAGAATCTACCCCTCGCCGACACCGACACCGCTTCTCCCTCTCTTTTTCTCCCTCCCTCCGCCTCCCTCTTGCTCTCTTGCACGCGCGAACCCGCCACCTTCTCGTCGCCGTCTACGCCCGCTGCTTTCCCTCCCGCGCGAGAACCCTTCCACGCGTGTGTACTCCATCAAAATTGCATTTCCAATTGCAAGCTTCCGCGTTGCCGCTCGGGATACGTCCCCTTTTCTCCGTACCCCGGATTTTTCTACATCTCGTTTACATATCCTCCGAAGATACTTACGCGGCCCTGTATCGCGTATCTTCCACCCCCTTCCCTCGCCGGGCCCCGCCGCCGGCTTTCTTCCTTTTTTTTTGATAATTTCCGTTCCGATGTTTCCTGCGTTCCGCCGGCGAGTTCAGAAAGTTTTCTCAATCCTTTCGGTGTTTAGTCCTTGCTGCCCGTGATGAATAGGGGCGCCGTGAGTTACAAAAGGGTGGACGGTTTCCTTTTAGCGCACTCTTTCATTTTAACGAGAAAGGATTAATTTGTTACGGCATTATCGCCCGGGAAATCTGCTCCTCGCTCCTGTACTTCCCGACAGCGAGCGCGCGAAATTAATTAACCCTCATCTGTCCGCCGTGTCAATTTCCCGCGTTTTTCGTCTCTCCTTCAAAGACGGCGCCGCGCTCTTTGCACGGTTTATTTGAATTTTATCTCGCGCAATTTCATCACTTCATTCGCCGCGACGTAACTATTTAATCTCCTTAACAAACAAATAAAAACGCGGGGCCGCTGCTTTCAAGGAACGTTAACGTTCCGACTATATTATTAAATAGCGTCGCGGGACCGTGTACCGTCGACTTTTAAGAGGCGAATATAGCGCCGGCCGGTACCGGTGGAAGGTGTTCGGCCATTAAGCACTTCGCTGACAATGTCGGACATTATTTTTACGAAAGCCGGGATGGTACAGCGGGAGAACGGGGTAACACGATCCGCCGAACGCTATTAAGGTTTCGAATGACCGTGGCCTCCGTCGCGTCGACGATATCCGGGCCACTCGAGCGACCTACGTTAACGAGAGGGCTCGATTCGTTTTATCCGGCGCATACCGACCCTTTATTTATCGTTCCGACCGGTTCGGAAAGTTTGAGAAACAGACCCGCGCACCTCTGCAACGTTTACACAGGGTTTCTCGATCGAACGAACACGCCTTCGATTTCCATTCGGGCATGGATCGACGTTGCGTTTCGACTCGGTGCACAGTGATTCGATCTTATGGGTGCTTGGAATGAAAATCATATCTTCTGATCATATCTCTTGTGACTCTCACATGTTAACCCTTTGCACTCGACGCCATTTTAACTGTAAATAAAATAAATAATAAAATCATTTTTCTGACTTACAGTAAGTCTAAACTTTGATGATATAAATATAATAACTTTGATAATATAAAGTGGTGGATATTAGTGGCGTCTCAGAGTCTCGAGCGCAAAGGGTTGAATAAACGATTTGAACTTGAACTTGGATTTGACGATTCAGTCTGGACCGAGGCCACGGAGCTTACGTTATTCCGAACGATCATGGTAGGCCAGATAGCGTAATTACGCAGGTACTCGACGTGAAATAGAAAAGCCGAGGCCACGGCGGAGAAAGACAGGGCGCTGACACGGGGTTAACTTCACGAAGCAACGTGCTGTGGAACCAAACACGGCTCCCCATTCCCCCCCGCCGCGTTCACCTGTCTGTCTGCCCGTCTGTCTGTCTGCGCGGATCACGAGTGCACCCGCATAATTGCACTACCGCGATTAATAATTAGATGCGCAATTGGGCGTCAACTGAAATTTCGTATGCGTGCGGTGATTCGATTTATCGAGCCCGCCAGCCGCGACGTACCTAGTCGAGACGAGACGAATATCGATCTCGGTCGGATTGAAGAAAACGCGGCAATTACTAACCTCTGCACGCTGTCAAACCGTTTCAATCCGAGATTTCCAGTTCGATAGAACGGCGGAGAATCTTCGGAGACGCAAGTGCTTTTCATTCTGGTTCGAGTTTGGATTTCCCATACACGGATGATGGTGTTTCGGGAGGTTATAGATAAGTAAGGACTACAGGCGTGCAGGTCAGGACAGTTTGTTACTGTTCCAAGAAGATGACGGAGAAATTGTGTTGATAATTTTGACAAAAGGAGAAACATAAAAGAGAGAAATATTAAAGATGTACATAAATAGCGAGACGAAGACGGTTTGTGTAACATTTAACCCTTTGCATCCGAGCGGTGACTCTGAGGCACCCCTAAAATTGTTCAGAGATCATGTTTATATTATCAAAGTGCAGGTTTAAGAAATTATTAGAAATAATAACTACTGTAAAAATGCACTTTGTCATACAAAATGGAAAAATTATTTTAGATATACGCACGCATCGGACGCGTGTAGGGAGTACCAGCATAATTCAGACCGCTCGAAACATGCTCCAACAATTGCAAACCGCGTTATTGCGGACAGTTATTTGCGAATTAGCTGTCAGAAAGAAATCGCGCTGGTACGTCGCGTCGTAATTTGTGGAACAGCACGAGATCCTCTTTAACCGGCGCGGAAATCAGGGCAGTTGATGGAGCTTTGCGAATCGCGGGAAACAATCGATCCTCGATCCACCGCGGAGCATTAATTTTCATTTGCGGTTCGATATGCGGGAGGGGATCCGGCGGCGACCGAGGGTGGACGCGGAGAAGTGAAATTTTTTGGCGATTAGCCAGGCTGCCGGGGCAATTAGAAGACTCGTTATTCCTGGAGATAAATGGGTCGGATAAAGGGTCGAAACGGTGGCGGGTGCGGCCATAAGCGCGCGCGGCTGGAGCTCTATCGTCAGATTTACCTCCATCTTGTGCCTCCGCGGAGTTTAACCGATTTAGTCTTGAATAATTTACTAATCTGATTAGTAGCGTCGGATGAAAATTACAGATAGCTCCGGAGTTTCGCATCGGTTCATCTAATTACCCTTAGGACCGTGCGCCGCCGCGCCGAGCGGAGCCGAGCAGGGCAGAGCGGAGCGGAGCCGCGCCGGCTGTCTGGTTCGCTGCGCGTTTCGCTCTCCGGGAGAGTTCGGTTAAATTCGCCGAGGTGGAGCGATCACGATTCGAAAATTATACGCGGCCAAAGTATTCTTCCGCCGGGAGATTAAAGACTCCGCTTCGATTCGAGTTCCCTCGGAGAACTAAGAATGCGAAAGCGCGACGAAAGACAGAGCGAGAGACAGATAGAGTGAGAGAGAAAGAGAGAGAGAGAGAGAACAAGGCGGCAGAAGTTGACGAGAGAAACGGTCAGAGAGGGGAACACGAGGAGCGTATCGCGTCTCGTGTTCGTCGCTCCGGCTTCCGACGCGACGCGCACGAACTTTCCAACAAAGGTGTCGTGTTTCAATTTTGATAAAGTCCTCGCTACCTGTCCCTGGAGGGTGTCGCGCGACGCTTTCGAAATTTTCTCGGATCGCGCGTCCTGACCCGTCTCTCTTCTCGCCTCTCTCTCTCTTTCTCTCCCTCCTTTGCGCGAACTGATATTCAACGCGACGACGACGGAGCGTGTGCTGCTCGCGTTCGCCGAAGAACGAGGGAACCTCGGGAGTATTGTTGTCGCTCGCTCGCGAGTCTCCGGTCGCGCAACAGCCGCGGAGCCGCTTCCGTTGGTCCGTGTGTGCCCGCGGAACAGAGCGAGCTGCAGTCTGCCCACCCCTCGGGCTCGTTTTCTTTTCTATCCCCCTTTCCGCGTGTCTCCTCTCGTTTCACCATTTGTCCTCGCTCGCTGTTATTTTTCCTGCCGCTGTTGGAGCTCGTTTCCCCTATCTCTGGACAATACCCGCGCCGCGCCGCATCGTATCGCGTCGCGTTGCGTCCTTTTTTCGGAGTCGCCTCGCTGCCGGTATCGTCCCAGCCTCCGCGCCGCGCCGCTTCCGCTCGAATTTCGTACGAGTTCAGCTTTCGCACGCCCTCGATACCCGAGCGAACGCTAGCCTAAACATTTCGTCTATTCCGCGGCGGACTTCCAGCGAGAAACGCGTCGCCGACCATTACCGTTACGCACGTCCGACCGCGGAAACTCGATTCTCCTTGTCCCATTCTCGTTCAACGAGAACATACTCTCCTTCGCTCCGGTCGCCAAGTTTCAAGCGGGGAAGAAACCGGCGCGAATGGAGGCGGGAGCTCGCAAGGAATGGCGGCGATAGAGTCTGATTTTCTGTTGAAAACGATCGTGTCCAGGGGCTCGACACGGTGCTCCGGCCACGGACGACCCGTGGTCGCATTTAAATGGTCGTAGTGGTCGAGAACAAATGAGAATGTTGCGCGACGGAAACGGCGTTTCCGTATGCTGGCCGGGGAGGGGAGAAACGGAGCGGCGCGGGTCGGCGACGGCGGCGTAACAAGTTACACGATTGCGGAAGTGGCTACGCGAAGGTTCTTCCGCGCAGCGTGAAACTACGTGCTCGCGGAACTTCAGAATTTTATGTATGGCGTTTCGTCGTCGAAGTATGCCAACTCCATCCGTCCCTTTTCCAAAGAAATAGTTCCATCTTCCAGTAAACTTTCCCCTCGGTCCAATGGACCTCGGCTCCCTCCCCCGCCCCGTATATCCCTTCGTCCTCGCCGCCTATTCTCGCGAGGAAGCACTAGTCGAGCGTGTCCTCTCCTGGATCCTTCCCCCCGATCTCTCTCGTCCCCTCTCGCCCTTGGCGCGTCTTCCTCCTCACCCCGTTCCTCGCCGCGGCCGTTCGCCATCCGTGAAAGAAAGTTCGTCGCACCGGGAAACTCCACCGAATATTTTCCTTGCTTACACGCGATCATCGGCTCGCATCTTCCATCTTATAGCACACTAATACGACGTCGATAGAAAAGTTTCGCCGCACTCGCCCAACCCCCGTTTCTTCCACTCCCGCAAGTAGAATAGGGAATGTATTTCGCCGGCGGTGCCACGAACCCCACGCGGGCGACCGTCTCGGAACGAAGATCGATCTTCCGCGCGGTGTCGCATCATTTTAATTCATTACCGGTCTATCCGAGCCTAACATATGTTTCCCGGTGCTCGCTGGAAAAATATCAGGAAGTACTATAGAAAATTGCATTATAAATAATTTCATATGTTCCCTGCTCGTCTTTCCCGATTCGCAATCTCTCTCTCTCTCTCTCTCTCTCTCTCTCTCTCTCTCTCTCTCTTTCTTTCTCTCTCTCTCGCTCTCTCTCGCTCTCCGTCGATGATAGAGCGCGCCGGTTCGATCTGTTGGAACGAAGCGAATTGATATCGAAATATACGTGCGCGAACACTCGGGAACGTTAATTGTCTCATGAGAAGAGTAAACGCAGTGAAATTTGTTTTCCACCGGTTGTTTGTTATTTAAATAACAAAGCAATTATTGTTATCTGCGAATCGAAGCTCCCGGTGCTCGTTGATCTCATCATCTCGAAAATACGCAGATTTCGAGGGGATCCCCGCTTCCGTGCCCTCCAGCTTGTTAAAAAGTTCGCCTGGCCGTCGCTCGCGCGACTCCAACGATTGATTACCATTTGTCTGGATCATCGCCGGAACTCCGCGCGATGAATCAGAGCGGAGAGCATTGTAGCGATCCCTTCCCGTATAATAAGTTTGTTAAAATCAAATCGTTCGTGTTGCACCTGTCTGCAGTTCCTGGGCTCCCTCTCTCTCTATCTCTCTTTTCAAGAATTAGTTTTTAAAGATAATTATAATCCCCGGATTCTTTGACCCGCCTGCTTTCCACCGGGTTTCGCCCGTCCGTTGCTCTCGAACCGTTCGGTAATCCCGGCGCTCTGTTTTCTATATGAAGAACAGTTCCGAGGCAAAGCCGGATGCCGCGTAAAAAGATTAGCCTCCCATACGAGAGCCTGGCAGCGGCTCCTACCGGGGAGCAGCCTCTCCAAGAAAATGCAATTACAAATTACAGTCGCGACCCGGAATTCCTGTTCCGCCGTTATCTCGTAATTACCGAACAAAATGAACCGCGTCGCGCGCCCTTATTAAACCACTCGAAAAGGACGTGTCCCGGATTTTACGGACAACCGTTTGATTCGAGACGACGCACAAGAGCACGCGGCAAAAAGTCCTGTTTCATAAATGTCCTGGAAATTGCAGGAAAATTACACGGATAGTCGACCGAACCATTTAGGTCACAGTGAGATGTAATTTTTTCTCGTTATTATTAATTATTTATTATTCTTACTCCACTGTGCGTCGCATTTTTTAATGCGCGACATTTTTTAACCTTGCGAATTTACGTTAAACTTGAAGTATTGCAACGAAATTGTAATTTATCCAATAGCAGGTGCAGTTTGTCTTTCCTTTTAATGACGTTTCTACCACTTCAAGATACTTCAACCACTACATGGTTTCGGATAAATCACAATTTCATCGGAATACTTCAAGTTTAACATAAATTTCCAAGATTCAAAAATTTTCATACTGCATTCTCTCCATTTTTCTGTTATTACAAAACACGTCAACTTTAACCTAAAAAAAACATTTTCATTTAACGCCACTGCGCGATAATGCGGTTGCTCCCGGAATAGGGGTTCGCCCTGAATGGGCGTGGCTTCTTGGCCCCGACAGTCGGAGACGTTCCAGGGTTTTAGCGTCTACAGCGAGACGATCGACAAAAATTATCCCAGGGGAGCGGCGTCCCGTGGAAACGGAGGATCGCATCGATAGAAATTCAATTGCTCGTCGGGATCACCGCGGGCAACGATACAACGATCCGAAGAGAATCACGGCGGGACTTATTTTTTCCTGGGAGTTCCCCGGTCCAGCAGCGGCCCCACCCCTCGCCCGTCCCCTTTATTCTCGAACAACCGGCGTAGAAATGGTGGTATTATCTGTTTCACTCGAGGCTCGGAGGAGAACGGGAGGAAGGAAGCGACGACGGTCGGCCGACAGGAGAGAAAGCGGCCAACTATCCTCGTTGTCGTTGCTCCTGAATCGTATCTCTCCGATATCGGGCTTGTATCGTAATTCAGTTTCCCGCTCAGAAGCCTCCAGATATTATTTTCGATATCTCGACACGGCTGCGGCGCGCCGGAATAAATAGAAACGAGAGGATGAAGGCAGACGGGCAGGCAGGAAGGAAGGAAGGAAGGAAGGAAGGAAAGCAGGACGGACGCGCTCGTCTTCGAACTATCGGTCGAGCGTTTCTTTCTGGAGCTATTCCAAGGCGAGTCCGGCGCAGTTTCAGTCTCGCGCGTCCACCTTGATTTTCTTCGGTTCTCTTCTTCGCGGTCACTTCGGAGGACTCTCAACGTCCCGGAGTCGGGCGACCCGACTGGAAAGTTTCAGCTGCCCGGTCAGCCCCGGGTTCGCCCTTTCGGTTTCGGCGGGCGAGAGCTCGGCCCGGCCAAAAGGAAAAACATCGGGAAAAGGGGCATGATTTATTATGGCTCGAGAATCAAGACGTATCGCGGGGGCGGGGCTGGATCGGTCGGTCGGGGGGCTTGATACCTTCGGATCGAAGGATATAGCGATCCCGGTTCGCGATAACACGGAACCCGGGACGGGCTCGAGCTCGAGTCCGGGTTTCGGAACGCGAATCTCGCGATTAAAATCGCGTTTGCCGGGGCCACACGTCTGTGTACGCGACGAATAAAAGGTAAATCACTAGGACACACACTGTCGAGACAGAACGAAATGGAACGGAGAACGAGGAAATAGGATTCGCGGGGGTGTTTCCCCTGGCCTCGATCCCCGTTGATCCGAATTATACAAAACACTGGTGTAATTTCATTATCCGACGGGCAACGATGCATTACAATGCAATCAAAGGATGAAGAGTTTCGGCTGTAACGGTTCTGAGCGCGCTCATAAATCTTTCATCGATTATACCGCGGTATTATGGTATATTAATAATTTATAATACTCGAACTACGGTGTAACTTTATTCCCATGGCATTTGCATAATTTTTTCCCTACTTTGCGTGCGCGTGTCCGACCGCGAATAATTAACGTGGAAATGCATCCGTCGCCCGAAACAAACCATCGAAATTAATCCCGCGGCTCGCCCGTGCAAACAGTCTCGCTCGCGGAACCTTCGAAACAGCCAATGGCAACGCTCTGTGCCCCAGGGACGCCATATTCGATCATGCTTTTTCTCTGGAATAGCGAACAGAATTCTTCTTCGTTTAGGCGAAGGACAGTGCCGCGTGTCCGGACTTTATCGCAAAGATTTTACAACAAAAATCCTGCGAACGGAATGGGCGTGTCCTGGGCTAAATGGGCGTGGCCTCGGAGCTCTCGACTTGAACGCGGTGCAACCAGTTCCCGAATCTGCTTCGACACAGAGGCCCGGTCGCGAATTTTAGACGCCCGTCAGTTTTTTGACACCCGAGGCGGTACGCTCCGGTCCGTCTCGCAGGAACGACGCGCGGCCTGCTCCGGTTTCAAAGCGGAAGGAGCGCGCCCGATGGGATCCCGAAACGGACCGGGCGGGTATCGGAGTTCTGCTGAACTTTATTGCGCACGTCAGCAAATTCAATTCGAAGTGGTAATATTTGTTCACGCGATACAGAATGTTTGAACCGGAGGGAAATAAAAAAATAAAGGCAGGTGTTTGCATCGCGGTAACGAACGTTGTTATAATACATAGGCGAAAGCGGGGGTCGGCGGCGTGTTCTCGCGCGCGTTCTCGATCCGATCGCGCGGCGCCTCGCATCGATATACATTTTGTATTTAATCTCTCAGTAATTTCCTTAAACAAACACACGGTAATGACTCGCGGATCCGCTGAAATTATTTTGCACGCATCGGCGCGCGATTAAAAATTGCATTTCGCCACCACGTTATTATCCGGCGCGCCGCGCCGATCCCATTATTGTAATGGAAAAATCATCCTCGACGGCAGGTGCGCGCCGCGGGCGATACGCTGCTCGTGGCTCTAGCGTTCTTTTGTTCGCGAAATAGTGCGACGGAACCTCGTGCGGACGAGCGTGGCCGAGAGCCAGCCGGCTTCGGCTCCGGCGTGTAATCATTTGTCGGCACCTGACGGCGTCGATAAATGTCATTATCATCTTTAGCCTACGCGATACCTTTCCCAAACGTGCGAAACAGCACGGAGGGAATGCCGTAGCCTGAGGAATCGACATGCGCAGCTTAGAATTGATTTCTCGTGGAGGAATAGATAAGCTAAAATAGAGTGCAACCCCATTGCAGTCGTCTGGTACATCTAAGACACCAATAATTCTTAGTAATTCACAATAAATTCACAATAATTCTCAAATAATTTCTAAATCATTTTAACGTTATCAAATTTATTTATATTTAAAAAGAAAACTGTTAAAAGTGTAACTGTTGCACCTGTCAAGAAATGGTTCCGTCTGCAAAGGGTTAAAGTAAAGAATTTAGTATTTATTTACTATACCAACAATTTTAAGAATGACGCAACAATTATACGGATGTTATGCATTAAACGAAAACTATTCAAACATTGTATAAAAATTGTACATTATAAAGTAACAAGCAAAAGGTGGGGACGTCCCCGAGGAAGAGGAGAGGTCGACAGTTGAGATAAAAGCGATCGGCGATGTCGCGGGTACCGCGCTTCCTCTCGCCGACGGTTTCTATCTCTGAAGCACCTCTTGCTCGCGCCGCTCCTCGACCGACGTGTTTTTACTTCTCGATACTTCGTTTCGTTTCGCTCGCTATTACCAGCCGCGGTAATAGCCTTTATAATCGGAAATTTCTCGGGGCTCGGTGGAACCCCGCTGCTGTTTGAAACGGCGGGGAGGAACCTGCCGAGAGATAGAGTTCCGAGCGGAATCGAACTCGTCCCGCGGGATTACTGCGCCGCGCAGAGCGTTCGGCTCCGGCAAACGTCCGGCCATTAAATGGCCCGATATCGATGCAACACACACACCATGCGAACAATGCGTCGATGCAGCTGCATCTCCGCCGCGGACAGCCGCGAGGACGTCCCCGAAGTCAAACGAAAAGGCGCTAAATCGGATTCCGTGGATGGAAATCCCGACAGGCTTTCGTCGGGATGTCGATGCATCCTCGAAGGACAAGGAAGTGACGGAGGGTGGATGAAATCGTGAAAATAACAGGGAAATAACAGTGATGATAATCCGACTTTATCGCTGCGTTCAAGGTCTGTGTGCAAATAGGGTAGGCGTGTCAATTACTCTGACCATTAAAGTGACGTCCGAGGTGTCCGACGAATTAAATAGTTCCTTTTTACCTACATCGCAGTTCTTAAAATATTTAAACTATACGTTGACATTTTTTACATAGATAAGAATTTTTATATTTTAAAATATACAGTATTTTAGCTAGATACTGTGTCCTTAAAAAGATGGAAAATTAATTGAGTTACCGTGCCTTTTCTAGTTTCTGCGTGATTCGGTTATGAAAATTACGGATCAAGTTATATTAAAAATAAATTCAATATCTTTAACTTATAGATATTATCTTATTATAGATATAAGTAAAACTAGTGTGAGGTAATGCGTAGTAATCACGAAGGAGCACAGTAATCGACGAACTTACTCTATTGCTATTGCCGTTCGATGTAGTAGAAATTGCACGACATATTTATATTTTATCAAAGTATTTATAAGACGTTAAATAAAATCGTGGGTTGGCTGGCATCGTCGGATATCTTTGGCCCACACATCAAATTTTAGGCGATCGCAGAGCTTAGACATGCTTAGATGTCGAGTCACAAATAGATGGTTGAAATTCGAAGCAGCGAAAGGATTATCATTGCATGCACGCGATATATGGCTAAAGGTGCGGCGACGTCGGAATGGAAAATGCGTCTGGGGGTTTTCGTGGCGGAAGAAATCGAGCTCGTCGGAAATGGCCGCGACGAGGACGAGGCGTTCGCATTTGCGAATAGATCGATGACGGGGTGGCTTTGGTTCCGCGATAAATTGAAAACTATCGCGGGAAACGCGTTATCGGAGCACTTGGGAGGCGTCGTTAACGAAGAAGCCCTCGGCTTCCCTCGCGGGGACCGGCCACGCGAAAATGCTGGTCGTTGCCGGCCGTCGAGCATTACCTCTCCCGGTAAAAAAACGTTTGTCCGTAGGTCCAATTAACTACGGTCAGATTTATCTTGACTAATGCGCGACACCGGCTCGGTGGTTTTGGCGCGGGATATATTCCGCGTAGTTTTATGACACGACTCTCCGACCGGGCTCCGCTACGCGAATTATTTATGATTACAAGTTCCCCGTGTTTCTCCCTCTCCTTCCCTTTCTCCCTGCATCCCCTCGCACTTTATGTTTCCCTTTTCCGCGTTCTAGCCGCAGGAAAAACAGACGCCGCGCGGCCACCGAGAAAAGAAACGGATTAAATCATTTTCTCGGTTGCTCGTCCCGCCGCGGCGAATAGATCCCGGTCTTAATTAAAATCCGATACAATTATTAATTAGAAGATCTCCGGGGGTAGAGGAAGAGAGAAATAGAAAGAGAGGGAGAGAGAGATGGAAGAAAGTATCGCGACCGTAAAGAGTGCCCGCGGAACGGAAGTTGTTCTCGAGTTTAGCCACGGTTGCACCGAAAAGAGAGAAAGTATTAGTTAGTTGGGTGTTCGAGCTAGCGCCGCGGGGCTCGCGCGCTTATAAAATGATCCCCGCGCACCCACGACTGTCTCCTTTGTCCCGTATCCGCCGGCGAACAGGGGAAACTTCGTTCTAGTTGCGTGCGTTCGACCGCGCGAACTACCGACAGCGCGAAAAGAACAATCGCCTGGACGGTTTGCTCGGGAAAAAACGAGCGGGTTCGCCGGGAGCAAGACAGTTTGCCGCGAGATTGCAGCCTCGAATGCGATTCGAAAACGCTTATCCGCGCCGCAATTATCCGCTCCAGGCGTCGAAGAAGACTCCGAGAGTCCGCAGTCCAGACGACGGACTAACGAGAGAACAATTGTTTCGCGCTCCGCGGATCCGAGACCTCGGCGGACCGTCGTGAATACGCGCGCAGGAAACTTTGATTTTACGTTATTACGGTCCCGACACGCTGCCTCGTTTTTAACCTAATATCGAGGGTCGCCGCCAAACCGAGCCGCGGACCGAACCGAAACGAAAAACTTTTCCCGTTATGCTCGTCCCGGCGCCGCCCCGTGCTCGAGACCTTAATACTTTGCTCGCTATTCTTTGTTAATAGTAATGAAACGTTGCGCCGGCGTCCGGGACCAGCGCGATCTATGTTCCGTAACGGTTATTCGGCGCCGGAGTCGGGATTTTATGCAAACGCGGCCGAAGTTCGCGCACGCTGCTGTTTCATTCCGAAATATATTGTTTCGAAAAGAAAACACCGGTTTCCATGCCGGGCTGCTGCACGCCGAATACCTCCGACAAGCATTTTCGCTGGCTTGTAATAAGATAGGACGGGCGCAGAGATACGACTTTTAAATAGGGCCGCCATAGATCACGTTGTGAGAAGTATTCTGTGAAAAAGACCTCGCGGTTTTTCTTTTAAACCGCCCCGTGCGGTAAAGTTCACGTCGTTCGTGGCGAGAAGCTCGTAACCACGTTATGCAGTGTGTCCCACGAACTCCGTCCACTTAAGTATCTCGGTTACTTTGAGCAATACGAGGAGGATGTTACTCGCGAAAGTTATAGGATTTAAGAGAGTGCCGAATATAACGCAAACGGCATTCCTGCGGATAGAAGAAATATAGAGACCAATTCTGCTTTCTTAAACACAGCGTCTAATTTTTATATACTCGATTTCGATAGATCTACGCGTTCCGAGTTCAGCGATCAGACACCGAAATGCCCAGTCTACCGGCAGGCGAAATGCAATAGCCGCGCCTACGGTCGGGCAAAGTGCGCGGTACTGCGGCAAGTGGATTGTAACGAGTAATTCCGAGTGCATCGATCAAGTTCGAAGATTTGATTGCAACGAACGGAATGTTTGGCAAATGGCGGCAAGGCAGCGAAGCAGGTTCGAGGAATCCCGTGGCGTACGGCGAAACAAAGCGGCACAGAAAATCTGCGGTAATGGAGCAACGCGGGCGAACACGGCGACGATACGTAATCCAGATGTGTGCTTAATTAAAAGTAATCCATTACCGGGGAATCGGTTGGCAGGAAGTGTTTCGGGGCGACGCTGATCCGACGCCGGCACACAGAGACCCGACGTGTTTCCGCCGGAAGCCTCCAAGGAGAACTTCTATTACGACTGCGCTGCGCATCCAACGGCGGTCCGTTATCTCGTACAGGTGCGGAGCCGAGTTTTGCGCGGCTATAGACGGGCCGCGATACCGAATGAGGCGCGTTACTCATCCAAGAATTCCGGCAGCGGATTCGACGCGGCCCCCGGTCCCCCTCCACCCCCGGCCTCTGTTTGCGTAAACGTGTAAACGAGTTTGTCGTTCCGCGAACGCACGATTCAATTTTACGATTCTCCGTTTCCCGGGCTTTCGTTGTTTGCCCCGGCTCCCCGAGCCGCCGGGTTTATCGTCGGATAATCGAGTCCGCGGCGCGCAATGGGTGTCAACGGTGAAAACCGACCGACCGACCGGCTGCCTCCTCCTCGCAGAGATTCCACAGCCTGCGAGCCGTTTACACGGTCGATAATAACGGGAAACTAATTAACGCGGCGGGGGCCTAACAGCGAATTAACGTATTAAGCAACAACGGAAACGAATTCGACGCGTTTTAAGCCGATCCGATCGATACGATTACGATTTTAGTCGAATTAACTCGACCCCATCGGATGTACCTCAAAGCCATACGCGACCGTGGCTTCAAAAAACCCGGCCGAGCGTGAATGGTTTATAATTCGAAGCGACTTAGCGATTGTTCAAGCATCGGGCTCAAAGAAGTGATTAGATCATCTCTCCGTGATCAAGGGTAGTGGAGCCAATTTCTGACCAATTGCTGTCAGGCATAATTAGCTTCGTATTTATCGAGTAAGATGTATTAAACTCTTTTATTCTTTCATTCCGTTTAGATCCGATTGAGAACGTTCAGTATAAATATAATATATTGTTTAATATATAAATTTAATTATATCTGTAAGAAAAAGCAGGATCAACTACCCCATGATTTCGAGATTATTTTACGAAAAGAGCTGCGAGCTGCTCTGCGGTAGCAACAATGTTTTCCTCCGTGCGTTCCTCGGGGAGGGAATTCGCCCATTTCCTCTTTTATCCCAGGATCTTTGGTGCATCCTGTGCATAAATTAGAGTTAAGACCCTTTAGCGGAAACTTGCATCGTTCGACTTTTAGGGGCATTCTGTAGTTTCGAAGCGCATAAACGAATGGCCCTATGAGAGTATATAATTATCCCGCGGCATTTTGCGAAGCTGGATCGGCTATTTCGCGGAGGGCGGGCGGCGCGGGGACGGCTGCGGTTTCCGGTGGCGCAACCGTTACGATATTACAAGCCTCTCGGCGAGTTCTCGCGATTTCGTGACGGTTATTTGGCCGCGTAATCTGCGAAAGTGCCGACGTCGCGGAATTTTCCGAGAGGGACAGAGCGGCGCGCGACGCGGAACAAAGAAAAGAGCCGCCGAACGAACAGGCGGTTCGCTGGGCCGCGGGGGCCCTAGGGGGGAGGGCGAGAGGGCCACGAGAGGACTCTTGCGCGCGCGGCCGAACGCGGCAAGAGAATGTGGAAGGAGGCAGGAAACGATGGTAACGGTAATTATTTTCCTTTCTCGGGCCGTAACTGCTGAACCCCGCCTAGCACCACTCGTGCCGTTCGAGGACTGTGCTTTTCGCGGATTAATTAAATCGTTCGCGGAACGTTCGCCGAACAAATAACCGTTGCCCGGGAGAGGAACGAAGCCGCGAACCGAAACGAGAAACAACAAAACAACCAACAGAAAAATAGAAGAGCAATATGAAAATAAATTCGAGCAAGGAGAAACTTTCGAGGCGGGAGAGAGAGAGAGAGAGTTCTTCCGGGCTCGTTCCGCCGCGTAATCCGCCGACGCAGACGCCGACGCCGACGCCGACTTCAGCCGATAAACTACTCGATGAAACCTCGGGACTAGCCCGGCCAACGAAAGAAACTCGACGAATCGCGATACGATTTTCGTCTGCCGCTGAGAACGAACGGATCCCGCAGCTTTTTATTGGCTACGCGGTATATATATACATACATACATATATATATGTATATACATCCAACGGAACCGTAAATTGCTATTACCGCCTCTCCCGTGTTATAGATAGCCTCCAAGCTCGTTTCTCCGCGGAGCGCATTATCGACAACCAAGCAGCCAGCTCGTCGACGCCCCGCGCCTTTCCGCCTCCATTTTTCGGTGAAACTTATCGATAACACGCTTACCAATGTCCCGCGAACGTACCGATATCATCCCGCGAAAGACACCAGACAAAGACCGAGGGGATCCTCGCGGGAAACGATCGGCGCGAATCCCAGATTGATCCGCGGCAAGCGGTGCTCGGGTCCGCCGCGACCCCACTAGGCAAAGCCAACAATTAATTTCGCAATTCTGACGTTGCGCGCCGAATATCAGTGGATCGGTTCAACGTGTTCCCGCCGGATAAATGTTTGAACAATTCTTTTGAAAATTGCGGTGCACCTGGTTGCACTGTCGAGGCAACTAATCAAATTTGTTTTGGTTGAAAAAAAAATATGTATCGGCGAAGTAAAAATAATATTTGCCCGAAGCTTCGGCGCGCAGTGCTGCGTGCATCGCGGATCCATACCAAATTGAAAGCGTAAACTATGTTTTTGCCATTATTGCTTCTCCGCGGTTTTATTACCGCTATATCGGTTATTCATAATACGTTTAACGAAGGATCGCCGAACCTCGGAAATAATCAACTCGGAAGGGCCTTGGTAAAAACATTATCCGCAAAAACGGTCCGGTCGTTAGCGCGCGACTAAAAATTTAATCCGAAACGAAAAATTGAGAACGATACTTTTTCCGCAGCCGGTTTGCCGTTGGTGGATTTATAACAGCGCCGACGTCGGCGAGATAATGCGACATAGAACAGTGTATTAAAAAGCGCGTCTAAAAAATTTAATAATCAAGGATCTGAAAATACGCGGGCATCACCGGCTAATGAAATCGTCAAAAACGTTCGCCCCCGCGGATTAAGAGAGAAGAGCTCTGTGCGTGGGAACGAAGAGAGGGGGGCGGTACAAACCAGAGTAATTAAACCGAGAGCATTAATGAAAATCCACGAAACGCTGCAGCGGCCGTGTGCGGGCGCGGCGCGGCGCGGTGCGGCTCGATTTTTTGCCGGCAACAACGCATTACTTAATTGGTCCTGCGGCTGGGAGGCGATCGAGACGTCGATGGGCCGACAGGTTCGCCTAATCCGCGTTCGATTCTGGTTCCAGCGGAGAGGTCGCGAGCGGAGGACACGCGCGGCTGCGGGGGTGTTGTTCACGTGAACGGTCTCGGGTCGCGTCACGGTCAAATTACATTAATGCCCGTGAAACGGCAAACTTGGCCGTATTCCGACCGGCTTTGGAATAGTGATCGGAGATCCTCGGGATAACGGCGGCAACGAGGCGAGCTCCTCGAGCGTCTCGAGCAGCTCGAGCAGCCAGCGGCACGATGGAATGTGCATGGCCGCGAACGTGGGAGGACACGTACGGCAAATGACTATGCGCGCGCGTTCTGAGAAATCGCTAATGGAGATTGTACCTCTATCCAGTAACTCCTCGGTGAAATCCCCCGGGACGTAACTGCTCGCAAGATTCCTATTTCCCGGGGAAGCTGCGCGGGGTGGCTGGCGAGGCGGGCGGGGCGGTCGGGCCGGGGTGGAAGTGAAACGGGACGGGCATCGTCCGCGCGCCATAGTAATTCGGGAACGCGCCCCTAAATAAAAGCGGTCGCGCGTATCGCGTAACCGTACGTAATTCCGAACCTCTGGGCCAGTTTAGATAACGAAAAATCGATAAAGTGTTCGCACCGACACCGCCGCAGCCGCAGCCGCCCGGCCCCGAGCCACCGCCGATTATTACCCTGTTGTCCATGCGTCCATCCGCGCCTCTATCCATGCTCGCGTGGCCCTCGACCAATTAGAAATTTTCAAAGCCCGTTCATTAGGATGTCTCCGCCGCGTCCCGTGATCCCGGCATTGTCCGCACCCTCCGAAAGCCAGCCGCACTGGTGCGCTCCGACCGCTGTCGATCGCGACGGACGGCTGGCTGTCCGATCGCGGCCACCGTAGATCCAATCACGGATCCAGCGGATATCGGAAGAAACTCTTTCTCCCTCGTGATTCGGCTCGCCGTCTCCTCGGAGGGCGTAGCTCGTCGCGAGTTTGTTCCCTCTCCGCGCCGCGAGTGCACCGCGCCGTCCCAAATGCGCGTTCGAGCCTCGAGAGGTATTCCGTGCATCCGCATCCCTTACGTGCACTTTCCTCGCTCGTGTACACGCGTATCCACGGCAAAGACTATGCGCCGCGCGACGTCCTTGCGGGCTCTGTATCAAACTCTTCGAGTGGCTGCGCCAAGGTAGAACGCCGCCTAATGCACTTCCTGCGCCGCGGCTGCTCTTTCGCGGGGGAGGGCTGCGAGGTTCTAAGCCCCGAGGATCGACTCGATTCCGCGGAGAGACCGAGACGAGCCCGCGACACGCTTCTGGCGAAACCGGAACGTGTCTGAGCGGCGTCGGGTCTTCGGCGACGAGGATCGATGCCGGAACCCGGCGGACTACTCGATCGTTCTTCGGCGACGAAAGGATTCATCGCGAGCCCCGTCCCCTTCGCGGCGACGATGGAAAACTTCACGGCGAAATGTAATTTCGGCGGTCGGCGACGATAACATCGCGAAGAAACGCGAGCATTTATCACGCGGACGCGATAACATCTGAAAGCGGGCGGTCCCGGGGTTCCGCCGGTGCCACGCGGAAGCAAACGAATCCGAGGAGGGGTTAATGCGTTACCAGCTCGAACCGGAGATTTTCGACGATCCTCCCGCACGGAGCCGAGTTCTCCGCTGCTTTCCTTTTTTTTTCTCTTATCAGGCCCGGGCGAGCGTAAGAACGCGATTCCTTTCCATCGATGGTCGTTTACGGATTCGTATCAATCTCCGACCGTGCTCCGAATGGTCGAACAGTCTTCTCCTCGTTCCCGGTTCACCCCGATTCACCCTGTTTCTCCCGCCAACCTCCCAGCTGGATTAGAGAAAGAGAGACCGCGGGAAATCTGGGTCGGAGATCGGAATCTCTGCGGCAGAACTTCCGAGGAGAAAAAGAATCGGTTGGGCGAGTTCTGAACCGCAAAAACCCTCTCGGATTCTTCCGACGAGGCTGCGATTTTGAACGGCTCGAGATTGCTCTGTGGGGCGCTGCTCTTGCTACGGAATCGGAACATTATGGTCGCACAGGGCTAGGTAGATCGTCTGCCTTCCCTGATCGGAACTCGCAGGATCAAGGGTCGCTCCCAAGACGAGGAACGAGAGCATGGTCGATACAAGTTCGCTTTGATTTTCGGCGCTAAATTTTTAGGGAATGTAGAGTCGCGTATGCTCGGATTGATCAGCGCGAAAAGTGCAAAAAGTATGATGGAGGTATAGTGGAATTGCCATTGAATTAGCGGCAGCCGTGGAAATTCAGTTTTCTAACCGGAATACTGTGTTATAAATTGCGCATTGTCTTTGACTGACTACATTTTTATTACAGATCGAAATAACTGTATACGCAGCATTCGGTTTATATTTTATAGTCACTCATCAATCCGATACTGGAAAAGTGTAGAGTTACTCTTGGATGCGAACGATAGTGGACCGAGCGTGTTTGTATTGCAACGTCGATAGTGCGCGATGGCTAGACTGCGGATTTTATGCATTTATGGCAAAAATTGTTGAGTGTAGTTCGAAAAAATAAGAAGATTAAGAGGATTTAAGAGTGTCGGTATATTATATTGATCTTATTGGAATTATTTAGAAGGACGAAGATTTCTATATCATTTTAATTTTTTAAAAACGATGGGGACAATTTTTATTCTGCATTTCGACTGTCACATCGAGTCGATCCTCTTTTCGAGAAAGAGAAATTAACAATTAATTTAATATACTTGGCAGCGAGATATTGAGCTCTGATAAAGGAAATATTTTTCTACAATATTCAAATTACATTCTCAAATTTTGGGATCTCGATAGTATTGCTGGTGTTTAAATGACAGTATTTTAGGACGTGTGTAAACGTAGGGTTTAATAAATACCTATGTCGGACAAAAAATTCATATTTATTATATGGCAACCCTTACTCCAATGTTTAAACATTAACGTTAGATGGGTAGAATTTAACTTCGATTAATGGGAATAACTTACATATTCAATACACCATGTTGCAAATCTTCATAACGAGTCCGACACGATATTATAAGGCAAAGGGTTCAAAGGTAAAAGACACGCGACGTTCCAAATATCCAACAATATCCCGAGAGGTGTCAAACAACTGAGCACGACATTTCACCTAAGAACAGCAGCGTAATCCTTTCCCGATTACTCCGGACATCCCCTAAGCTTGGAATCGTCTCATCCGGTCGTTGATCAAAGAGGATTCGAGTCCGCGGACGATTCTTGAAATTCGCAGACCGCGAGCGGATCGAGAAGGGCTGTCGGCGCGTCGCTTCGTGTCCGCAGAATGGATGACACGCGAGGTCGCGTTCGTGGGGAAGAATTTCGATGCGCGTTGCCTGCGACCGCGGCTGGGAAAGATTTGTTGGCATCGGCTTGGCCGCCGATACCCGCGATTCGTCCTCTCTCGCGCGCGCGACTCAGCTGGCGCCGGGAAAGCCCCATCGATCGCCGCTCGTATATCTCCCGCTATATTTTACGTCGCCGTTCCGAGACGCTCGTCGTTTGTCACGAAGTCGTTGAATCGGCTCGGACGCTGTTCTCGGATGGATCGAGATCTACGAGAGGATTACCGTGGGCGCAGGGCGCAGGTTTGGGAGGCTAATATCCCCGCGAGCCGAGCGGAGCGAAGCGAAGCGCGGAGCAGTGCCGAACAGTGCAGAGCGAAGCGCGGGATCCAGTTCATCCGGGACGAGTCAGGGCCCAGGGAAGAATGCCAATAATAATGATTAACGGGGCAGCGGTGCGAGTTCGAGCTAGAGGAGGCGTTTTAGGTGAAAGAGAGAGAGAGAGAGCGAGAGAGAGAGGGAGTGATGGCGAAGGGATGGAAAGGGAGAGAGGACGACGATGACTCGACCGGTCTGTCCGTCTGTCTAGCTGTCTGCCTGGCTCCCGGCCTGTCCCAGGGTATCTGGCTGTACCGCGTGGCTAGGTTTCCCTGTGTGCGCGGGGGCGGCCACGAGTCCGGTTGTTCGGCTTTTGAGCGTGTTTGTGCAAACGTAGCAAATGCGGCCGCGAGTGTCGGAGAGTGTCCGACCACGCATACACCGATAGCAAGACGCGCGAATGCCTGCTGCTATCCGGCCTTGTGTACAGTTCTCCCTCGATGTTTGCGTGTGTCCCGAAACGCGGCGATGTGTCCGCGTCGCGTGTGTGCGCGTGTGTGCCTGGCCACGGACGGCTAGGTAGTCGAGGTCTTGGATCGATCGGCCATTCGTATGGTAATGTAAGCAACTACCGGACCGAGCTGCTTGCCAGAGCCGAAGACCCTGTCCGCTAACCAGCGTTGCTACGATGTCGAAGAGGAAAGGGAGGCAATCCGGGACGCGGCGCTCGTTGTCCGGTCGTGGGCGAGGCGAGAGAGGAGAACCGTGCCTCGAAGAGAGACAGAGAGGGAGAGAGAGTGAGAGAGAGAGACCGAGGAGAAAGAGGGAGAGACGAACAGAGAGATCCTCGGTCCGCCGGTATCTACGGTTCGTCGGCTGCCACCAAACGGGGATGCCAATGAGCGAGTCAGGAAACGAAACGATATGATCTATAGAGGTTGCCTGTCGAGATCATTCCAGCCGGGACGGGGCGAATCGAATCGGATTGGATCGGATCGAGCGGCGGCACGCGTTACGCTTAAACGTTCTCCGAGAGTCCGTCGAGCGTGCACGCTGCTCTCCGAGGGAAAACTCGCGCGCATCTCGTCCTCGGTACCTGCAACTATTCTCTCCTCTCTCCTTCTCTCTCTTTCCCTTACTCTGCTACGCTGATATCGATCCTAGCGTATCATAACGCTAGATTCGTTTACGACCAGAAGTTTGGGAGAAACTTGAAGGCTTGCTCTACTAGGGTCACGGGAGGGAAAGAGAGAGAGAGAGAGAAGTTGAAGAGAGAGTGTGTGCGTTATGACGGAAGCCGCAAGACGGCACGAGTGGATTCAAGCTCGCGGAGCACATTGGCTGCCACGGCCCACCAATATCTTGGAGTCTTGGTCGCAAAGTGGCCGACCGAGCGAGTCTCGAAACGCGATCGTTCCGAGCGAGCACCGTGGGAAGCAACCAACACTGGAATCAAGTTATCGCGGCAAAGTGCACGGTAACGCAGTTATCCTTCACAAAGCGTCCCGCCTCTCTGTCCCCGCTCTTGATCGACCACCGCTCCTCTCCCTTCTTCTCTTTCCCTCTGTCCCTCCCTCTTTCTCGGTGCCCTGTAACGACCGCCGCTTCCCCTCAATCGGATAATTTACGCGGATACCAGCGTTTGATCGACCGACCCGCAAATCGATTCTCCCTCGATCGAAAATATTTACGAGTGAGCCGCCGTGTTTCTCGCGCCAGGAACAACGGCTGTCGGAACAACCGCTGCTAGATCTCTCGCACCGCGCTCCGCCGTGAAGAATTATTCGGCGAGAGTCCGTGCGAGGAGGAAACGCAGCGTCGGCATTTTTGCAAGGCGACGCGGCTAAGCGAATCGTTGAAAAATGAGACCGTACCAGTCCTATGCAGTTGTTAATGCAATTGAATCGCGAGAGGGAGAGATACGGATGGAAGTAATTGTGTTTGTTCCGAATTTGCAAACGGAAATAATGGCAGCGTGCGCGACCGTATGCCCCAGTATCCCTGATGTGATTACGGTCTCTGTCGTTTCAACGTTCATTTTTAAGTGCGATTCTTATTCGAGACGCTCCCAACCTGTTCAAATAACACACGTACACATACACACACACCTCGAAGCACGAGTCGCTTTTTAAAAGCGACGAGGCAGGCACTTTTCCCCGCCGGTAGCGACGCCGGGGATAATCCCGACGAATGATTTATTAAAGCGAGTAGCCTAATCTGGACCGGCGCTGCAGGCGGAACCGGCGTGTATCGAGGAAAAGAAAAATTTAGGTCCCCCTATTTATTCAGGCGGTCGTGCAGTATCGGCGATAAATAAAATGGAAGTCGCCCCGATTGTCCGACGGCTCGACGGAAATAGGGGTTCGGAATGAAGCTCCTTGAAACGAGGACGAGCGGAGAGTATGAGGAGGGAATCTGGGACGATCCGACGGTTCTGCGCGCGGTTGGAAGAAAACCGGTTAGACCAGCCGGGCACACGTATCTCGGGAACTGGTTACTCCAGCAATTTTCCAACGGCGTGGAGCTGTTCTACGTGTTTGCGTCATTAGTCTAAAACCGGCGGTAAAATTCGAGCGTGGCTGGCATCGCCGGTGACACGTCGACGTAGGAAGAGCCTCGCAACCAGTCAGCCAGTCATTCAGCCGCGAAGCCAGCCGGGTATAATTCCTCTCGTCGCCATCTAGAACGGTTGTTGTCGTGGTTCTCGGCGGATCTGCGGCGACGCCGGGCGTCGTCGTTACCGTTCCCGTTTTCGTTCCCGTCCTCGTCCTCCTCCTCGTCGTCGGTTGCCCTCTTTCGTCCTCGAAGCTCGCGCCTCGATAATTAATTTTACGTATCCCGTTTACAAGCGGCCGAAGCGGCTGTGTAATCGGATTTCCCGGCAGAGTTCCCCGAGATTGTTCGCGAAAATTCCCCCTCCGTCTCTCTCTCTCTCTCTCTCTCGCTCGCTTTATCTCTCTCTTTGTCTCTTTATCTCTCTGTCTCTCCGTATCTCTTTTCCGCGGGGAATACGCATCTTCCGACCGAAATCTTATTTTCCGCGGAAAAATCAAAACGACCTCGAGTCGGCGGGAACGGACAGATGCTCGCGAAAATACGAAACTTCTTGGGCGGCAATTAAGAGTGACCGGACACCCGCGGACGAATGTAATTAATGCGGCGGCGGTCGGGTGCCGGGGATCTTGATAGGAAAGTTCCTAAGTGACAAAGTTTTCGGCGCGCGGCAGAAATACGCGCGCACTTTTCGCGCAACCGCGTCTATTCCGGTCGGCCGGAGCTTAATTACCAGATTTCCTAATCTCGGCCGTTCATCGGACGGAATTTTTAATGCGCCTCAAAAATAATAGTGATTTAGGGGCGGCGCGGCAGAGGAGAGGAGCGGCTGGGAACGCGGCCGGTCGATAACGGCTTTTTCGGCACGCGAGAACGTTTTCGAGCCATGAATCGGGTCCGGCTAAATTAAGAACTCGCCGGGGTCATGAATCTTTCATTAAACCGCACCGAGCTCTCGAGCTCGAACACGTTAATCGAAATATCTTGTTTGCCGCGCGGCCGGCCACCTATCGTTCGTTCTTCGTTTCGATTGTTCGGGTTCCACCGGAAATCGCGAACGGATTGCGTCGCCGCCTCGTCCGACGATCCACGAGCCAGCCAGGGGTTGCCGGATCGATCGGTTTCTCGAAAGACCGCTAACTCGACGGCGACGAGATTTTTAACCGTAGACTGCTTCGCGTGTTTGTTCGCTAGATTGCGAAGTAACGGTCCGGCGTAAATATTGACCGGCGAATAAACCGACCGCGATATTCTATCGTCATTGGCAATGGTCATCGCGCGGCATTTTGTACCTCCGTCTAAAATTCGCGTCGTCGAACGATCTGCAACAACCATGATTCGCGTCTGGACTGCATCCAGGTTTTTGCACGCCAAACTCGTCGTTACGGCTCGGCATCAAATATATACCGGCTACATTTCGCGAACAAATTCGCGAAAACATACCGATGTAGCTGTATTTTAACGGACGCGGAAGTTTTATCGTATGCCCGCGACATCTTCCCTTTTTGGCTCATGAATGCGTTCGCGGAAACATTTTTCAGTCCCCGGGGGTTGTAAACATTTCTGTACGAGCGGAACAAAAGCGGCGGAACCGAAAATAACGCGGATTACGAGCTGCTAACGCTTAAGAGTGCTCTCGCGTTCCATACCGTTCCTCGAGATCGAGTTTCGAAATGATACATCCAATTACGGCGGCCCACCGATATCCGGCGACACTGAAAATCCGTGGAAATTCGGAAAATTGTCGACGTTACGGTGTTTCAGCGTTTTCGGCGGACGCAGCCGTGTCGTCGTTTCGTTTGGTTGCCGGGAAATCATATCCGCGCGACGACTCCCTTTTCCGAATCGATCGCGGCACTCGTCTCACTCTCTCTCGGTCTCTGTCTCTCGCTCCGAATCTCGCGCTGTCTCTCTTTCTCTCTCTCTCGATCTGTCTCTCCCTCGGTCTCTCGGCCTTCGATCTCTCGGTTTCCGAGGCTCGGCTTCCGTCTTGCGTTCGGCGATAACCCCTTTATAGGACTCGGCTTCCGTCTGACGTGGAAAAGCCGATACGCATCCGGCGCAAGGATACGTCAACCGTCTCGGTCGCTCTGCCTATCGCTTCGTTATTCGAGAGGAACGCGTTCGCCCGGGTTCTCCTGGATTTCGGATCCCGTGTTTACCGTCGAGCACGAAACGGAATTTACAATCCGCGGGACGAAAGAGACGTCTCGACTCTAACTGTTTCGTTCTTGCGAGAGCCAACTCTCCCTTACTTCCTCCCTCCCTCTCTCTCTCTCTCTCTCTCTCCTTTTCTTTCTTTCCGATAACATGACTCCTAATGCACGTGATATACGCCGATAATTTTTTTATTATTGCCGGGCGAAGGGCCGCGCGAGTAAACGAAAAAGCGTGACTGTAATTTAACGTCGTAAAACGCGAACGGCTAAAGTTAAGAAGCGAGAGGCGGTTGGCGCGGTGCGGTTCGGAAGAAATCTCCTCGGACGGAATAAATCGCTGGATTTTCAGATTTATCGGGGCGATCGGTCTTATAACAGGAGGAAGTAGTAAACACCGTTTATGGACAGCCGCTATTCAAGCAGCCAATATAACGCATCGTGGCCTCTCTTCCGAGGGATATAATCTAAAATTCGTTCGTGGCACAATTTCTACATCGGACCGCGATCGATATTAAAGTCCATTAAACCGGTAACCCGCGCTAACGGGTTTCAGTCGCCGTGTCCGACCCGTACGCGGGGCTGTTCCACTCGACGGCCACGCTCGAGCGAAGGTATTAAGTAGTAATCTCCAGGCATGATCGGGCTGCGTTCTGCCCGGCCGATAAAAGCGACTAGAAAAAACGATTTAAGGGCGAAAAGGGGGACGTCGCGCCACTTTCCACCATTACCGTGCCCACCGGACCTTCGTCGACCGAACTTAATACACGTTTGTCGAGCGTCCCAACTGCGCTCAAAAGGATTACCGAGCCGGACTCGCGCTTTCTCCCTGTACTTTTCCGCGGCGCAAAATAAACGACCGAATAATCGGAAACAATAATACTTTGCTCGATAATTAATCCGAGTATCGACTATCGAGATGTTATCTTGTTACAGGAGGCCGCGCGCGTTTGTTAAACTTATCGTGTCCCGTTTTAAACGTAATCATTGATTTTCCGGGCGCAGTTTGTCATTCTTTATTAAAGGGCACTTACCGCTGGAAACCATTAACTCTATTTAATTTGAATACCGCCTAGTGTTCCCTGATTGCGTTGAAATATCTTCGGAATTAATGGCTTTCAACCGTAAGTGGCTTTTTTGTGGGGAATGGAGAATTGATTGCCGGTACGTGCTGAAAAATGAGACGCTCCAACGCTTTCTGTTTCTGAACATTGTCGAGGGCTTTCGTACGTCTCGCCGAGCAAAAATCTTTCCCCGCGAATTTTGATATCGAATGCTTTATTTTGGAAATGCCGAGAATCAAAGTCAACACACTATTTGTTAAACGGACTTCTGCGGAGACGTCTATACCATTGCGTCACAAGCTCTAAATTTATAGTTGACAGTTGTATGCACTAATTACTATCGACCTAGACTCAGATTTGAATGCTGCAATTGACAGAATTCGTTCCACAAGAAATAAAAATTAATGATCGACCCAGAGTGTCACGTACATGTCATCTTCGTGTCCGCGTCAATTGCCAGGACCAAGTGAAATTTCTCTGCGCTGAATGTCTTATTATGACCCGTCATTTCACGTGAAATTAGACTCAAAATGCGGGGACCCAAAAAACGGGCAGAAAATGGACCCATTTCGCGGAGGTTCTTTAGGAACGAACCGTGGTCGCCGGTCGAAAATCGGAGCATATTCCCGTGGAAATTTCGAAACGCGGCGCATTTTCGCCGTAACAACGTCGCAACTGTATTTTTATCGGCTGGGACGCGTCTTGGATTGCCTCGGCGATCGAGAAAAAGGAGAAAACGGTGGTCCGGCCGCGCAGGTCCTCGAGAATCGCCGGAACCGCGGCACGTTTTATCAGCTTCCCGGGTAAAACTGCGAGACAAAACGGCCGCAAAGTACTTTCGATGGGTGGAGCGAGTAGAGCGCGTTCCTGCGGAGTTTGATAAATTTGAAAATTTCCGAGCGGCAGAGAGAGGGCGGAAGGGAGGAGTGCGCGCGGTAAGGTAGGGCGAGGCGGAGCAGAGCAGTAATGCTTTTCAATCTTCGTAGCCGGACAGGAGCGGGCCAGGTTGCTCGCTTGCTCGCTCGCTCGCTGGCGCAGTTTTACCAGAGTGTCGGGCAAGCGGAGGCATTAAGTAGTAATTTCCAGGCATGAGCGGACGGCAAGTTGGAGCACTCGGCCGGCCCCGGGTTAGAAGAGAGCGCAAAAAGCGAATTAAAAGAGAGGGGCCGCTGGCCGGCTGCCGTGGTCAGTGGTTCCGCCAATCGCTTTCAAAGGATCGCCGTTTCGCGCGGCCACGAACGATCGTTACTGCCGTTAAAACGGAATCGACGGCGATTCGCTTTTAAGCCTGGGAGAGTTGGACGTTTGCAGCCGTCGTGGGCGAGAGCGGACGAGGGAGAGCGGACCGGAGCGGGTGACAGTGAATAATTCGCCGGTTCCGGTGGACGTTTCGTATCCAGCGGAACGCGATAATAATAAAATACTCGGCCGCCGTTGAGCAGCCCGCCTCGAAACCGTGCCGATTCCGCTTCTTGCTTTGATGATTAAAGCGGACGCGCGCTCCGCTTCGGTAACGGTAACCGGGGCAAGAAACCGATGAATATCGATCGCGCGTAGGAAACTGATCGCGAGTCCCACCGTTGCTTTGCTTTTAACGAAGAAACAAATCACCCGACCAGCTGGAATTTCTCCATTGTCGGCGTTGTCGGCACAGGAGCGCGCGGCGATGCCCTTTTCACGGTCTTTCGGCTCGCTCCACTTTTTCTCCCGCCTCTTTTTTCCTCGTTCTATCTCTCGCTCGACCGTGGTACGCGCCTCGCCTCCGCCTCGCCACCGCCTCGCCCACCGGCAGCTCCCGAGTCCTTACAGCGGCACAAAAGCCTTCGAAAAATATGTCAGGTCGAACAAAACGAGGCAGCGTCGGCTAGAGGAGCCAGACTACGCGCACCGCACCCGGCAAGAACGACCCCGGGAAAGATGAAACCCTCCGCCGGCCATTTTCTACGATCCACCAAGAGGACGGACATCCGGGTGTAGGAAGTACAAATAAACATCCTTTCTCCCCCTTCGTACCAACTACAACCCGCCGTCAAGTAGTTTCGACGTTACTCGTTTTCTTCCAGCCTTCACGACTGGTTGCCCACAACCTACAGGCTTACGTGCTTTCTCCCTCTCGGGCTCACCCTTTCTCTGACTCTCTGACTTTCGCCGTTCCCGTTCGCCGTCCCTTTTTCAATCTCGTAAACCGTATCCTTCCCTCCGTCCTCTTCCTCCTCCTCCTCCTCCGGCACGACCATCACCTTCTTCCTCGTTTCCTTCTCCCTCCGTCCGGCTGTCCTTTATATCTTCTTTTCCTCGTCCGAAACCTTCTGTCCTTACCAGCTCGTTAAGGATACGCGCCTTCGGGAGCTGCGGATTGTATCGAATCGAGGGTGAAATTGCGAGAAACCCGCCCTACCCTCGATCCTCTCGAACCCACACACACCCCCGCAGGAGCGCGCGCGCGCTCCCTCGCTCGCCCGCACACCCACGGCCAACGGTCTCTGTTCAATGTCGCGCTCCTTTGTCCCTTTGTCGGCCAATAAAAACACACAGCCGGTGGCGATCTTTTCCGTGGATTTTACCCGTGGGTTCCATCGAGCCAAATATTTGTCCGCGCCAAAGGAATGTTGCGTTACGCAACGGAAACAACGAGCACGCTGTAAAAACAATCGAAAAATGTCCGGTGACGCGAGATCGAACAAACACGTCGCGCGGCCTGTTCGCTATCTACGTTTCCGCGCCCGCCCGCCCCCACCCCGCCCGCGAAATAGCCTGCTCGATACACGGCCGCACTTTAATTCGAGGTGAGTTTTCTCTAAGCTTTGGTCGGTATACAGCCACGGGAAAGCAGCGACAGCACGATTTTCATGAATAATAAAAAGGACGAAGTGCTCGAGAGCCGACTCTCGTTGGCCCACACCACCCGCCTCTGCCCGAGAGGCGACCCAGCCCGCGATCTATCTATCGCTTCCCTGAGAGGGAACAATGTTTTTTCATTCTCCTCAAAATATGCTAGCCTCAGGCTCTCGATGTCGCTCCGTCCCTCCAGGATTCCCTACTGTATGCACGTGTGTACGTATGCGTGTACAAGGAAGCGATTTTTCAAGATTTCTGTAGTTTTTTCTATTCCGCGTCTACGCGTGCGAGCGCGGTTTTTCCAGCCGGAAAATCAAGTCGTCTGGGGAAAAACAATGTCCGTTACGGTACGCTCCCCGCCGGATTTCGTCTGCCACAGGTTCTCGAAATTCGGTCGCAATTGCGGACAATGGAGCGAGAACTGTTCAAAGAGATTGAGCTACTGCGACGATCGGTAGTCGAATGCTCGATCGCGCGGATTTATAGAAGGAGATTGATTCCGCAGGAGAGGATGGGAATGAAATTTTTGCATGCGGAGCTTCTTTTCTGAGATAATCGACTTCGAAAGTTTGCATGGCGCGCGGAATAGACACCGGCGCGTCCGATCATAGCTCGCCTTTTCTACTTCCTTCGAAGTCCCCGCGCGTCCGACGAATATTCCGAATCGATTATCTATAAAGGGAAGCGTCGAATGACATCCTATGTTATCTGCAGATTCGCTTGCGACGATGCTGCGAATTTTATGCATTTATCCTCGGCATCCACGGATCGATTATACGGTCGTTATTCTTGACGCTTAGCCAACCGAACTGTGGACATTTTCCGATCCTCCCTTAAGCACGCTAGGGTTAATAGCATGCGTTCGACGCTGGTTCCTCAGGTTAACTTCACACTGTACTAATATACCGATGGCTGTTTACTGTCACGGTTACGTCCTAGAATATTATAGTTCGGGTTAACGACCCCCGAACACCCTCGCACGGTAGCTGACGTTGTCTTTATTTACAAAATAATTAATCAGCGGCGTTGCTCGTCTGAGGTTTTACACATGTTCATCAACTTTCATTGTTCCCCTGCGGCATCTAAAAAGTCATTCCATCTATTCTTTTTTCCATGCCGTTACATAAAACCACGCATGGTCAACGTAAACCGACTCTGTACTACTGGACTTGCACCGATTGTCACCTGAGTCGTTCATATATTCTTAAGTAAATCTTACTGTACATTCTGTATCGTTATACATATAAGTATTGTTCGTCTGTCAATCATTATTACAAAGCCCTGGTCACCTTGTATACATAAATAAATCAAATTAAAAATCGTGTTTCGATAGTCGATTCCAAGAAATGATTGGAAAAGCTGGACGAGATTGTTCTCGCCGATAAATAAATAAAATTCCAGCGGACGAGTTCCCGGCGGCTTCGGGACTTAGTCACCTGGAAGGGTTATGAGCTCGTTACTTCCCCTAAGTAGAATGAGGATTTGAGGGAGCAGACGGAAGTAGAATAGTACGAGGAGTGGTAATCGCGGCGCAAGCATCCTGGCGAATCCTCGACTCATCTACCACGCTAATAGTTTCTCAATCGATTCGGCCGATCGAAAATGAAGGGGCGTGGAGTGGGAGGCAGGGTCGTTAAAGAAGTTTCCAAGAATCCTCGGTGGCTCGGGACTTTTTCCTGGTCGACGAATCCCGCGAAAGTTGCCGCAACGTCTGCGAACTATTGCTTCATAACCCCCGAAAAGCCCCTCGGAGCGGACGAGCTTATTACGGCCGAGACTTAACGAGCCCTGATTGACCGCAACGAGGAAGAAGACGTTTCTCCGCGGTCGCCCCCGGTTCTTTCTGCACGTAATACCCGCGGTTTCCCGGCGTAACAGCGTTCACGGTCATCACCGTTGGGACTGATAACCGTTTCCCGCACGAACGTCTCCACCGCGAGACGATTCCCGACTCGGAATTGTCTCTGCCTCGGCATCCGTGGACAAAATCGGATTGCTCCCATCCGGCCGCTACGACGAATCGCCGATTAAATAATATACTCGACTAGGTTAGGTTCCGTTGGACAGTCGTCCCAGTTCGCCTCGGCGAGTGTTTAACGCGATACGAGCTGCTCGCGAATGTTTTAAAGGTATTCAGACGGTCCGCTTTATCCGCTGCGCATTCCGCGTTTTCTCCGGATACTTTTTTTCCCTTCTATCTTCCAGCCTCCCGCTCCCCGGCTCCCTTTCTCTTTCTCACTCTTTCTCTCTCCGACGGCGCCTTTTTCCGCGTTTTCTGTTGCTTACGCCACTCCCTTGGCCTCCCATTCGCTGACGCGTCTCAGACATTAGCTGGCATTCTCTGGCACATCCCCTTCTTTCGCCGTCTCATCCCCTTTTCCTTCCTACCCGGCAAGCCGAAGCCCTGAACAAGCTTTTGTTGAGCTTTTGATGGAGAGATTCCGCGCTTTGCCACGCTTGTCTGGAGGCTTCCTTCTTCCTGCACTTTTTTCTTTCCTGTTCGCGGCACCGCCGGCGACGTTCTGGCCCCAATTTCTCACGATCGAAAGCCACGCTACAGGCTATTCGGCAACTTTTCCATATTAAAGAAAAGAGGGGAAAAAAGCAGAGAGAAAAAGAGAGGGAGAGAGAGACCAACCGGGTTTGCCAAGAGCCATTACCCGCGACGGAACAACGCGAAACTCTGTGCGCGCGAGCAACGTTCGAGTTGCTGCTACTGCCGGTCGACGATCTCTCATTCTCTCTCTCCCTCTCCCACTTCTTCTCTATCGTGAAAGAGAGAGAGAGAGAGAGAGAGAGAGAGAGAGAGTCCCGGAATATTCGAGGGATACGCGCGAATAATCATCGATCCGAGCAAAACGAGCCGGTCTTGAAAAGAACTCGTGGCCCGACCCTATTCCGGGATCGCTCTCGCAACCCTACTCGCTTCATGCTCGCCTTGCACACGCCTTGCTCGCTCGCCCGCCGACCAGGCGGGTACACCGTGTAACCCGCATTACCCTGTCTATCGGCGGCAAAAGTTTCGTCCTTGGGATCGCAATGGCGCCGGATACCATCGAGACCCGCGAGCAATTCCAAACCGTGCCGGCGAGTGCCGGTATTCACCGGAAATTTTTGCTTCCTTTAAATGAAACGCTCGAAAACGGTCGAATGCGCAGTGGGTCGTCCCGCGGATAGAACGAGAAGGAAAATAAAACCATTCCCGAGGCTGCTGGCTACTTATGAATTACTTAAGAATACGGAGCGTGGGCTGAATCGACGTATTTACGGGGGCTCGCTTCTTCCGCGGGCGAATTTTTCTGAAAGCCGGCCGAGAAGAGAACGGCAAGGAGAGAGAGCAAGGCTTACGACCGACCCAGGCTAGGCTCGCCGAAAGTGGCTACATTCTTTCGTTCCTGGTGGCTCCGACACGGGAACTTCGAGGGACCCGGGAAACTTTCCCGAGAAAGAGAGGATTCGTTGGATCGCGCGAACACCGTATTCAAAGCGGCCCGAAATCGTGCGCCGATCTCTCTGATCTTCTCCCCGTGAATCACGCTCGGTTTAAAAATGCACGATTGATGCGCCGGATGCGACCGAAACCTGTCCGCAAACGGCACAAAGCGATTCTCCGCGGAATAATATAAGGCCAGCTTTCCCTTTTAACAGTGGAACTGTCGAACCGTTCGAAACGACAGGCTCCTCTTTTTGTCTTCCACAATTGTATGGGTTGAAATCATAGCGGCGCTAGTAATATTCCAAAATTTTGGCTCGCGTCACGATATAAATGACAAGCAAAATCAATGATGAAGTTAACATTTACTCTGTTCCTTTTATCTTGTAATACTGTAACACAATTCACTGTTCCAATTACATGTACTCCAAGGGCTTTGGTCTATTTATTGATAAATAAAGAAATAAATTATAAATTAACTTATCTCTAAACGATCTTAACAATTAATTTTCTCAGCAAACAATACACGTCTTATTATACAATTATTATACAAACCTTGCTTCTCGCAACGAGGAAAATGCGACTTACGCCATTACGATTCTAACCAACTCAATTGCTGAAATTATAGAAACGTTTCCTCTTCACTTCAACATTTATTACAAGAGAAATCGTTCGAGGTTTAAATAAATCAAAAGAAGACGGAGCTCTCCCAGACGAGCAAGTCGAAATTATGTTCGACTTTAGCGTGCCAGTCGAGCTTCGATCTCAGCGAATCAGCATTCGTGTTTTAAACGCTGCTCTTAGAAAACTGATATGCGATTCTACGAAGAGCAGATGTCCAGACGATCGGTGACCCAGGCTTTATAATCGAGTAGCGAGCCCATTGAAAAACCAATACGCCCCGGTTCGCGTATTCGGGCTGACCCAAATTGTAGACACCTCGTTAAACGTACGCGAGACTGCGAGAAGGGTGGGTTTCCCGCCGTTTCCCGCGCAGTCGAATAATTTAAGAGGCGGCCAAGAACGCGGCGCGGTGCCACGAATATAATCAGAGCCGGGACCTGTTTTTTTAATATTCCTTGCTTTACGGCCGCTGTATATCAGACTTGTGCGGCCGAGAAAGAGAGAGAGAGAGGGAGAGAGAGAGCGGGAGTTACGCTTCTATTTGCGGCAGTTAAATATCCGCGCGACCGATTCGAGCGGCGGCGACTTAATAACCGTAGAGAGTGAGAAAGGGAGAGACTAGAATGGAAATTCGTTCGATGAAATGGCCTCCGTAATTGCCGCCCTGGCAATTTTCCCTTGATCGGCGAGCAGACGGCTCCTCCAGGGAAGCGATCGGAAAGCGGGATCGTAAGAAGGGAAAGTTCCGAGATCGGGGATGGCGGTCGCGGGAATTCTGGGGCTTAACTCGCCGAGAAATGCCGGATGTCCATTAGTCGGTGAACCTGTTTCAATCGCGATCACCGAAACCTCTCCGATTGTCTACGAGGCCGTCGACATCGCGACACGCCGAGCGGAGCGGAGCAGATCCGGGCCGATCCGATCCGATCCGAAACACGTACCACGACCGAGCACGGTCGCACACGCGACTTCCATCGTTTCGACGCTTCGCAATTCCATAGTGCAGGCGCACACCCACGCGCCACCACCACTAAACCATATCATATTTTCTCTAATGCATCGGATTAATTAGCTAATGGACCAACGAATATTTGATATCGTGCTTTCGATATTTACATTTATTCCGTAAGCGCCCAGTGTTCGTGCGCGAATTCGCGATATCATTAATATGCGTTGCCAATCAGTTTGTAATTTGAATCCAATTTGTGGTGTAACTCAAATTTGCTTGCCATCACAGCGTCACTCCAAGCAGACAGAAATTCCTCCTGGCGGTGACGCGACTCACCCCGGTCGGCAGAAAAAAAAAACAGCGAGTCCACTGACAATATTGATTCGGTGAACCGCCGCGCCGCCCACGAGTCTCCGGGCACATCTCCGATCCCGCAAACCTGTTATGCGGAGGCTGCTAAGTATTGCAACGTTCGATCACGGACGGACTCGCGCCGCTATCGGTTACCTGGTAATTGATTCGGGTCGTTCGACGACCGCGTATCGAGACGCATCAATGATTTACCAGCACCTCCGAGACGCCAGATATCGAGATCGCCATTGGCAAATTGCTTCGGCAGATAGCCGACGCGCGATACCGCCATCCGATCGTTGCTGCAGTCGCACCGACTTACAATGGAATTATTGCCGTGCGAAATTATTGCGCAGTGCTCCCCCGGGCACCAGCGCAACGCCATTGCGAATCAGAGACGCACAGGCCAATCGAAATTGCAGTGTTTCATTCGTCGTTTATGCTGGGAGACTTCTCGGCAAACGGTTGCGCGAAAGATTATGCGCTTCTGCGGAGACATTGTCTCTTGCCTTCTCGACTCGGTGGGGGCTGAAGGGGGTGGGTTTTCTGCCGTCCGTCTCTGATTATTTTGGTTCTCGGATATGTTATGGAGGGTTGAAAAATGATACACGTGATTTTTTCGTACCAGTCTCTAGCTTAAGATTAGCTCGAAAATTAATATCAAACACGATATGAATTTGATGTCAAATATTAAATCAATGATAAATATTATATCTTCGTGTGTTTATCATTCAAATCCCGATTTTCGAGAAATGAAGTTTACTTGAATTCGTGTTTGGCTGGTAGTATGACAAATGAAATTTGTTAATCAGAGATGAATTATTAATATTTCATCGTGCAATAATTTGTTAGCATCAAATCTCAAAATCTTCATTAATTACAACGCAGGTTTTAAGTCTCTTTAATGTATATTTGAACGATTAGGAGAAGCTTACTCCGTGATAAGGGTGACTGACAACAGAAACATTATTCATCCACCCAGATATGCCACAAATTAAAATATCAAGTTCGATAATAATTTTCGAGTTAATTTCTTTATTTCATCTTATAAGCTTCGAAGGGTGGTTTCACCCTCTAAATATGAAAAAAACACGTGTCTCTTATTTCTTGGTTGTCTATAAAATATGAGAGAACCTAAGCAATCGGAGACGGACACCCAAGAACCCTACCCTGTTAGAGGTCAAACAAACAGATGCGATAAAAGCGCAACTAGAAACTAGAAAAGAGTGACTCCGATGCGAGAAGAATAATTGTCGGTAACGAGCTGACACCTTCTTTAGCAGAGCGGGTAACTATCGCGTTTTTTTCACGCGTAATCGAAGTTCGCATTCTTTCGGGCGGCCATTGAATCATCGAATATCAGCGTACGAGGTTTTGCACTTTAATCATGGATGTTCCGCGCAAGCCCTCCATTTACTTTGCCATCGATAACGCGGATTCCCCGTCACTTTCGCTTTTTCCCGGGCCGGGAAATGTGTTTCCGAAAATCCGAGCTGCCTCTGCCAGACGCGTTTATAAATGGCGCGAGTCACCGCTACGAGCGTGTATCCGTCGGCCGAAATGTTTGACGCTCGAATTTCGCCCCGGTTAGGGCGAGGTAGATTCCATCCCCTCCTCTCTCTCTCTCTCTCTCTCTCTCTCTCTCTCTATCTCTATCCATGTCCCTCCGGTTTCGAGAGAATTCGGAAAAATCGTTATTCCGCTATCGGACGCGGAAAGAATTCGCGTCGAACCCGCTGTCCGCGTCGTTTATACGCTCGCATTTCCGAGAACCCGGCGCAACAACCCGGCCCGGCCGCGTGTTTCTTCGCGTTGTTTTCGTCCTGGTCATGGGAAAGGCTCAAAGCACTCGCGCGACCGGTCTCCGGCTAGCAAAGAAAACGTCGTAACGCAAACACCGGTATTACCGACTCCGCCGGCTTGTTTGCAAATCGTTACCGGCCACCCTTTGGGCCATTTTCGTGGGATTTCCTCGGTCTCGAGAAATCTACCGAGTAGGTTGCGGCGAGCCGAGCATAAGAACCGGCGAGCAACGATCTGAAAAGGTTCTCGCAGGGTTTCCACGACAAATAGAGGGACCTGAGTTACGCCCGCGCGGTCCACACGCGAGCCCTCGCCCTATCTCGCGAGACGACAAGGGAAATGGACCTCTATGCGTTTATGGCATGCCCGAAACTTGAGAACACACTTCGTATAACCGGGTAGCTTTATATAATAAAAGTCCGCTGATCGCTACTTGTAATTTCTCGTTCAAATAACCGTAATTCGGGTTCAGGTAGGCGAATCGAACCGAACACTAGATTCATTTCTTAGATGATATTATTTCGATCGTAGGTATTCATATAATTGCTACTTGAGCGACATACTGTCATACTATTGTAACACAGAGACTTTCTTTGGTAGCCGTTTTCTATCTTAGTATGTCCAGTAGCTTGAAAATAATGCCACAGCAATCTTAAAATCTCAGAATCCTATTACTGTCCTGTACTCCACCTGCACATTTTTCTCATAAATGCGCAAAGTCCGCGGTCTAACTATTATTATCACGATTGGAGTAACGTTCAACGATAGTTCGGGTAATAGGAGTTCGCCAGAAGTTCATTGTATCCCGCATCGCCCGAAATTTCGTTCCTATAAATGGAGTTCCGCTGCATAAGCAGACGCGGCAATTTTTATATTGCTAAATCCGTGCTCGGCGAATCGCTGAAAGTATAAATGTGTGTCCGATTGCAGATGTCCATCATGAATAAAATCGTGCGCGGTGGAAATATTGATATCATATTAGACTTGGAGAGATCTAGAGTTAAAATAGCTTGACGAGACGGACAAAAATCATTGGGACTTTTAACGAGATTCTGTTCCTCATTTTCCGGCATCTCTTTTCGATACACTCTGTCCGGGTCTATCGTGGGCTAGTGAAACAAGGCGGGTTCCGGCTGCAGAAGCGGAACAGTGCGTCGCGTCGTCTTGCAGCCTTGTTTCCCTTCCGACCACGTTCTCGAGCCCCTAAGCGCGTGATGCACTTAGCGCCGGTGACCCTCCGGTTCATAATGTATTCCGATTCGTTCCTAGAGTCCGCGAGCGTGTCCGCGACGGAATGGAAACGCTTGTGACGGATGCGGGTCGCATTTATTTTTACGCCGGCTTGGGACCGGGAACGAAATTGTGCCGATCGCGATGCAGCGTGATGCGAGTAATGGCCGCTTCAATTTAAAACGATCGCTCCGGCCAGCATAATACGGTAGCGCGGCTCTACGTTCTACTCTCCCGGTGAAGCTGAACGAGTGGGGTGTGGTAGCGACCTCCTCGAAGCCACTGCGAAATAATTAATTGATGGAAATACTCGGTACAGGAATATCGCGTTCCTGAAAAGCGAGCGCGAGTGAAACCGGGAGGGGAAAAAAGAAGCATCGGTAAACTTTGAGTTTCCGATCAGCCAAGCTTCGCTTTCCCTTTATTCCAGCACTCCTCTCTCTCTCTCTCTCTCTCTCTCTCTCTCTCTCTCTCTCGCTCCCTCTCTCCCTCTCTCTCTCTATCCCTTCCTCTCTTCCTCTCTTTTCGCCATTGCGCCGCGCCCCCGATATCAATTCTTCGCTGATAAATCTCCGGCGGCACTTTATATTCACGATATTGTAATCGGATGAATAAATACAAGCGCTGGCTGTAAGTCGTTCCATCAAACATGCATAAAGGCACGACTTCCATTCAATTGATAAGAACTAAGAGGTAAAGAGTGCTATCGACTCTCGGTCGAAATGAAAAGCTTCAACAGGCTCGCGCACTTTATTTCCTCATCGTTACCAAGCATTCCTCCTCTTGCTACTTTCTCCTTTCTCTTCTCTCCTCTGCTCCCCTCGCCAACGCTACCCTGCCGCTCCTCCGTTTTCCGCCCTTTTCCATCCTTTCCCGCCCTTTTCCACCCCGCCTTTCTTCCGCTAGTCGTCCCTCTATCTCCGTCCCTGTGTTTTTCTTTTATCGACCCGCCTACGAACCCGGCCGAGTACCAGCGAGTCCCGGTTTCGTTTCTTCTGGACAAGCGTAATGCGTGCAGAATTAATTACAAGATCAAAAGACGATTTAGGGTGGCTTTCGCCGCGCCGTCCTCCGCCTTCCGTCTCTCATTCGAGACGAGTTTGGTCTTTAGAGCCTAATCCCCTAGAGCCGGTACTCGAAACCAAGCCACTTGATGCAAGGCCTCGTTAAGATGAGTCGACTTGAATCGTTCCTGAAGGGGTAGCTTGAATATTACGAGACCCTCTCCGTTCGCTATTACACCACCTGCTGCTGCCTCTGCTTCTGGCTGCGCTTCTGCCTCTGCCTCCGCTACCCTCTGCTTCCGTTGCCGTGCCGTTATTCTAACTTCGAGCGTTCCGCATTAGCCTCGTTTCACGACTTTCGAAAATCATTGCTCGATCGAGCCGCCGATCACGATCGTCGCCAGCCTCTTCCCGCTCTTAACATTATAATTCCGCGAACAACCCTGCGAATCGTGTCGCCGCGATGTAATAGTGTCCAGGGATACGGAGTCGGAAAGAGGGAGCGAGAGAAGACGAACGAGAGAGAGAGAGAGAGAGGGAGCGGTCGACGGGTGCAAGTTTCTCAGTTACCTATCTGTTAATTAAAAGTCCGATAAAGTTGAAAAAAACGTTCGAGAAAGTTTGACGACCGGCTGAAGACACGAGTTTAATTATTTTCCGCGGATACAGCAAAAATTCGACTTCCACATTGATGATGCCGCGTGCGCGCGCGCGCGCGAGCCAGCGCACGCCGCGCCGGCAGAAACTTCGCTAGAAGCAGAAATTGCCGGGGCGAGCGAACGCGAAGAGAAGCAACTTTTCTTTCGGTCTTTTAGAACTTTAATTGCTCGATTCTACGGCCCTGTTCCTCCGGTTTTCTCCGCCCGCGGAAAATTCAGCCATCCATCTATCCATTAGGTATGGCAACGGTTCCGCGGAGTCCGTCAAAGGAAAAGGGTGCCCGGTAGACACGCTACTAGCCGCAGACTGCCGCTGGTTCTCGCCTTTCTACGACGGCCCCCTCTTTTCCCGCTGCCACGGATTTAATTTTCCGATTTCGCCCCGCCGCTTATTTCGCCGGTTTCGATTTGGACCCCGATTTACTCGTCCCTCGGTCGAAGGCGCGCCTTTCCCGCAAACTCAGCCAATCTCGCCGTAGATCGATTTCTCTCGAAATGACGTAAGACGCGACCGATATACCGGTCGTGTGTGCTCGCAGTGTGCACACGAGTGTGCATCTAGTCTGCGTACACCCCGTTCATAAATATGTGGGCGCTCGCAATTTTTAACGAATAACTGATATACCATATGAATTAATGCTATAAAATGATGTACGTTGGCATATTATATTTCGGAGACGATTATTTCGCCATAAAATGACTCGTATGCGAGACAATGATCCCCATAGTACTGCTAGAATAAGTCAAAATTATTTATAGCGAGTAAAATGGACTTCTGATGTGAAAGTAATGGAACGTCCAGGTTAACAATGTCTTCATTTATATAATGGTGAACGATATTTCTAGACCGACTGGATTCTTTGTAAAATCAAACCATACATTTTCTTATTCCTTTTATGCCTGTGCTCGGTTAGGCGAAACTCCCTGTACGTATCGAGACGGTGGGATCATCCTGCATCGTCGGCCGCATGCGGCTGAATTATGAAGGCGCGTTTGCACTGGACTTTTACGGGGAATTTTAACCAGTGTAGTTTATTGGCTCTTTCCTTATTGAGGCGTCTTTCGCGCGCCACCGACAGGAATGAATTAATTCTCGCTTCCGCACCGTCAGCCGGCCACAAATTTCGCGGCAACCGACCGTCCTCGCCCCCGCCGACGCAGGCCGCGATCATCTTGGACCGCGAAACCTTTTAATGCCCGCTCAGTCGGAAACCCAGGGAAATCCGCCGAGTGGCCGGAAATGCCGGTGAAAAATGCGAGTTTAATTCGCCTGCTCCCACCGCCGTAACCGGCGCTTTTATGAGACCGGCAAGTCTCATAAAGGAGTCCGCGTAAACGCTCGAGTCGCGTCCCATCAACGGCCAGGAAAAAACCGGAGGAGACGCTCGGCGTTTCGTATCAAACGTAATTACGGTTGCGGCACCCCCTGCTGCCATTCTCGATGTAGAGAAACATCGGTTGCGAACCGCAAGCCAGCCGCTGCCGTGCCAATACTTCGTAAATTGAACTACCGTTCGCCTCCGGCCCGAGAAGAGCGTCGGGACGGCAAACTCCCGGCTGCCGGCGTCTTGCACGCAAATTTTCGCCGCATCCACGGCTGCCGTCATCGATTCTGGATCCTAACGTCTCGGGATTCCAAGTTTACACCGCCTACTTTCAATATTTATCTTCCGAAGAATAATCTCGCTTTGTCCGAGATGCGCTGTACACGGAAACTTGCAAATACAGCGTTGAAATTCTTAACTTTGCGAGCGTTTTTCGACGCTGTTGTTTAACGCGACGATCGTCGTGTCGTCTAGATTTGAGTAATGAAATTTATTTGGACGCAACGTATTTATGGTATTTGTCAAAAGCATTTCTCATTGACGATTGTCTTGTCTCCTGTTTTACAATCGGCACAGACAATTCCTATTTTGCGTAAAGATCCCCAGTCTGCTAAAAATCTAGCCAGTAAAATTTGTAAAATGACTTGTTCGTAAAATTTGTTTGGTTCCTGAAGAATGTAAGAACGTTGTCGGCTTTCCGCCAGACTAGAACCAAATTGTTTTCTCGAAGGCCGGGAGGGTCAGCCGTGTTTCCTTTGCGCGGAGGATTTAAAAGAGTCCCCTCCCCTGAGCTCGGTTTCACGAAAAGTCTCTTAGGCTGGCGGGCCGAGCCAATGAATTTTCGAGGAAGAGGCGTCGTCCGGGAAAAGAGCAGAGGGAAATGTGCAGAGCCAGGGCGGCACGCGGCGCGGCGCCGGGAAAATCAATTCTCCGGCTTGCTTTTGTTTGTCTCGTTTCGGCGCGACTGCCGCGAATGAATCGCGATCTTCGCGAGACGGCGCGAGCATTATTAAGCAACAGGTGATCGCTTCGCCTCGTTTCGGCTGACAGACATGTATTTTTCCTAGAGAACGGCCCGCGATTTCTCCGGGAACGTCGGGTTGATGAAAAGCCGAGCATCGGAAGGGTCGGAATCGCGTTCACGGTCCCCATCGAGGTAAATGCAAAACGATTCGGAGCTGTCGATCTCTTCCGTGCCCCCTTGATCCCCCGAAATCGGTCACGGAATTCTCGGGAATATCGAGGGAAATCCCCTTCTCGCCGTGATACGAGAATAATGATCGACCGCGTGCCTGTTCCCTCCGTGGCGGCGGAATTTCGAAGTCGGGCATAAATAACGCTTAGGGATCCGCCGGAAAAAAATAATATACGTCCGCCGGCTGTCCGCGCTGCATCTACATTTTGATGGGAAAACGTGACTGGCAGGACCCGCGAGCGAATATATTCGACGGGGCTAACAAGAAAGCGAAACGCGTAGGGGAAAAGGCGGAGAGCGGAACGGCGAAAACGAAAAAACGATCGGCGAACGACCCAATTAGAAAATTTGCCGCCGCGAAATCGATTAAGAGTTTGCGGCCAGGCGATAGTTGGGATCGTTCGAGGCGCGTGGATATATTTCACGGTGAAATATTCACGGTAACTTCGGCCCCGGGAAACAAGAAAGGTTTATGCGGTAGCTCGCGGGAGCTTATCCTCGAGGAACTTATCGAGGCGAAAGCGGCTACGAGTCCCGAGCTCGTTCGTTCGTTGGCTTCGCGACAGCCTCGAAGATGTTTCCGCGCGATGAAAATCTTTCCAGAAGCTTTCCAGAGAAAACAGCGCCCCCGTGACAAGCACGCACTCTGATAAATCGCAATTTTCTCTTGCCAGCGGTGGCATCGTGCCCGGACAAAGCCTTCTTACCTTTCCTCCTGGCCAGAAAAAGAGCAACGCGGCCGCGAAAGAGAAGAGCAGAGAACAGCTCGAGAGGAGGAACCTTTCGTCGGGGCCATTCTGCCAATTTCCTTCGGAGTCTGTTCACCTTAACCGAGCTCTCATCTACCTCTCCCCTCTTCTTTCTCTCTCTCTCTCTCTCTCTCTCTCTCTCTCTCTCTCTCTCTCTAACCCTCTCGCGACCGCTTGTCTCTCCTTTTCCCTTCGGCTGTCTCGGACTCTTTCTCGGCGGACCAGGCGGCTAGGTTTCAACTTCCAATCCCTATGGAGACCGAACAGTCGAGCCGAGGCCGACCGCCACTCGGCCGTACCGAAACACTTGAGAAGTTTCATTGAAAAAAGACGCCCGGTCAAAACGAGGGGGGTGGGGCGCTACACGGGTCCGGAAAGAGACGGCAAGCTCTGCAGGATTTCAGGCGGCGAGACACGAATCCTCGAACTCGCGATCCCGAGATTCTTGGAACGATCAGCCATAAATATGCAGCCATCCAGCGAATACCTTCAACTTCACAAGTCGCCTTTTTCTTCTTTATTACTATTCAAGATATTCGAATGAATCTAGAGGCAACTAGTCTATACAGTTTACCGTGTTCTTCAGATTTTTCTCAAAATTCTCGCTTGCTCGTTAGCCCCTTGGTGTACCATTTCTGCGAGTTTTGTAAAAGAACATTCGCACAAATTCTGAGATGACGTGTGCTGGTAATATTTAATCTACAAGCTAATGATTTAATTCATCAATGATTTAAATTTATCGGTGACTGATAAATTCTTAAAGTTTAATCCAAAAATCTTACGTTTAATCTGAAAGTGCTGGAAAAGAGCGTGACGAGCGCGACTGCCGCACTTGTAAAAGAGCACTGATTTCGGTATTGTTTATCTCAAATAACAATGTGTACAGCGGCATTAAAAACACAGAACTGCGTCGCAAGCCTCGGTGCTAAGAAAAGAGGGGAGAGAATCATTTGACAGGTCAAATTCTTCGGAAATTTCCTTCAAATTGTAGACGCGTAGAGACTCGCCGTTACCGTTGCAGCACGGTGCCGCACAGTATGACGAGAATTCCGAGCAGGCGAGTCGACTGTGACAGGTAGAAGAACAATTCTCGGGAACCGCGAGCGAGCAAACGACGATGGAGGGATCGATAATTTGTGTTAGGGGTTCCGGGTTGCGAATTGCGGGTGCATCGACGTAAAACGGTTAAGCGTCACTGCTTCGAGACGTGACTGAGAGACAGAAGAAAGTCTGCGGCACGAGAGGGGCGCACAAACGAGTCCCCCGATGTAATCGCATCCTCGTTATCGTGTTCTCCGCGGCGTCGTCGTCGTTGGCGGTCCATATAACCGACAGTCTGTGCTGTCGTTTTCGTCGTCTGTTCGAGCCGTTGAGATCGTCGTTGAGGCGGTTGGGAACGGGTCGATCGAACCCGTAGAAACTCAACGAACTAACCAAGAACCCGGAAAGGCGGCGAGGGAAGAGAAATTCCGGGGAGATCGTGGAATCGGCCGCAAACATCGGGGGACCCGGGCGGAATCTCGAGAAACGGTTCGCGGCGGAGCAGAGCCGAGAAGAGCCGAGCGGAGCGACGGCGGCGACGGCGACGGCAGAGCGGCGTCTCGGCGAGGAAGATCTCGCCGAGGTAAAGCGAGAAGCGATCCGGGAATCGACAGGGACAATGGGTTTACGGGGTAGAGATGGTAGATTCCTGGTCGCCGCCGGTTGTATTGTCGGCGGTGGCGGTTGGCAAAAGCGGCGGGCGGGGAAGGAATTGTTTGTCGCGAGCCGTGAGTGAGGAGGGCGAGTGCGAGGAGGGCGAGAGCGGAGAGGACTCGAGGGACGGGAAAGTCTGTGGGCGATTTCTATTGTCGCCGGTGAACGCTCACGGTCGCCGATATAATTGGCGCCGCCCTGCCGGATAACTCGAACGATAACGAGGACAAAAGAAGCCACGCCGTAGAAGAAAACAATGGAAGAAGACTGCCGGTGCTGAAAGTACCGGGCGAAGAACGACGAGCGAGTTCTTCGGGGCGCGATGACACGGTCCTCGCCGCTCTTCGCCGGTCCGCACGGCACCGCGTCGGGTTCCGGAGCTGAATCTGACAGAATTCAACGGGTTTCGTCGTCGCTTTCGCTGCTCGACGATGAACCGAGGGCAGCCGAGCAACCTTTCGCCGGAAACGCCAGCGATTTCCTCGCGTTAATTGTGCTCGTTAACGAGGGCAGAAGGAAAAATCGGAAAGACGACGCGATGCGGCGCGCTGCGCGAGCTTCCTCAATTGCCGGTGAAGCCCGGGCCCCATTGTCGCCCGACGAAAAACGATCTTATCTCCTCGCGATCCTTCGCTGCGAAACGGTCCAAAGTCTCTCCGCCTCTCCCCCTCTCGCTCACTCTTTCTGCCCCTCGCTTTTTCCGTCCCTTTCCGGCGCGCAAGCCGATTCAAACGACGCTGCCATTCATTCGGCCGAGTCTCGTTGCAGCTCTGAATAATTTGTAAAACGTGGAATACGAAGCTCGCCTCGCCGCTCGACGTCGCTGAAATGCAACAAGCTATCCGACGCAAGAAAGCGGAAACATCGTTTTGCGCGCGTTTAAAGTTGCGCGGAGATTTATGGCGGATCCGCCTACCTCTCCCCTTCGCGAAGGATCGCTATCTTCCTCTCTATCGTCTCCTCGGGCGACCGGACTTTTAAGGATTTATGTGGGTCAACGTTTTCGTCCGAGTTCGAGCAGGAACCGGGGAACGGTCCTTTTTTCAATTTTTGTAGGTCAGCGATATCGTTTTAATTCAAGCGGATTCAACGTTTTCTCTTGCTCTCCCTTGCTGTCCCTCTCCCGCGAGGAAACTCATTGTTCGCGCAAGGAACGATGGACTCGTTGTCGTCGACGACGTTAGCAGTTCGAACGAAGCCGATAAAAATCATGAGGGAGCGTTGCGTAGACCACTCGAAGCCCCGTTTATTCGAAAAGTTCCCCGTACTCTCTCGATTCTCGCTGACACGCGATGGATCCCGCCGCTATCCAACAGGTTCTTCCGCGGAACGTATTTACAAGTGGAGGAGACGGCCAGATCAAAGTTGGCGAAAGTCGTACCGAAGCGGAGAGCCAAGTTCCGAGACCGAGTTCCGGTTTCTCTTTTAATTGACGAGATTATAAAAGAACGATTTACGGAAACCGCCGCGCGCTCCCTCTGCGAGCTACGTCGATGGTAATTGCAGTTTGATCGTCGGTCTTCGGATAACTTTCACCCAGTTCGCAGGCCCTTGTAATCATTCGCCGCCGGCCGGGACGGGGAGAGTCCGATCCGAATTTCCCCGCTCGTAGAAGAGATACAGGAGAACCCTGTTTCCTACGATCTTCCGGAGGAGGACCGATGGATAGAACACTCCTGCCACCGTGACTCGCAATTATCGTGGCCATCGAAGATCACCGACATAACGACGACGACGACGACGACGCCTCCCGGCTTCTCTCGAAAATGGGACGTCTCTTTAATTAATCCCACGTGACGCAATTATCGGCGGATTTAATTATCGAAAAAAAAGAGGAAAATTGTCGAGGAGTTAGTTTGCGGCGCAAGCACAAGCCCCATTGAAATGGAACCAGGACCGCGGCGAAGTTGTCGGAAACTTCAAGTGCGGCATCCTCCAACTTAAATTTAACTACGAGCTCACCCTAAGGATTAACGCAGTATCGTTGTAATTACGGCGAAGAACAAGGGCAACGCGTTCTGCCCTCGAAACAACTCCAATTCATCCTTCTTTCATCGCCGCAAGACTACCAATTCGAACCGCGTGCTTCGGTATGCTCTGCGATCAGTAATTAACCCTTTCATCGAAATATTATAGTATCTCATTTGTCCGATTCCTTTCAATTTTAACTACACGTACGATGTATAACTAATGTTATATGACTCACCGAATATACAGTTATATAATCGACGTGTATCTGGCAAAAGTCTGCAAAAACGTTTATGGTTTTTTAAACGTTTATACTTGTACATAAACGATTTCCAATACTCGCCGAAAGGTTTATAGCCGTTAATAAATAAATAAATAAATACATAAATTACCATAAAATTACCGGAAGCATCCGCCATGGAAGGATTAAATTCGCTAGGTTAATTAAAAATATGGAGGGTGGAAAACAAGGGAGACCGTTCCGGAGAAATTTTCGATTAGCTTCCGGGCGAGCGGCGCACGCGAAAAAGAAGATAAATCGATCGGCTTCTTGCCCGAGCGTCCGAGAATAGAAATTTCGAGGTATCGAGCGTCGCGGGTATTTCCCCGGTGCGGTCCCCGCCCGTCCCCATAAACCGTTTTACGAACTTTTTCCGGTATATTGAATTCTGATTCCATTCTCGAGCACTCGGACACCGGTATATCCGGTCCCATCTACCGGTATCACCGGACCGTCTTCCCGGACGACCGAGCCTCTGTTTCTCGTCCGGGGAGATGGGGAACGGGAATGGGATATCCTCGCCAGTTCCAATGGCTTTTCCTAACTTTCGATCCCACGGGACTGACCGCGGTATGTCTGGCCTCGGGAACCCGTGTCCGATTCTATGCGGACCACGCGCCCGCGAACCAACCTGGCCCGATCCGTCTCTCTCCTATTTTACGGGGCTCGCATTGGACCCAATCGAAGCGTTAACTGTCCGCAAGGATCTCTGCATTGCTTCAAGACCTAAACACTGCCTTATACAGAGTGATTCGTAATTCATGGTACAGATCGAGTAGACCCGATTCTATAGCTGGAAATAAGACGAAAATGCGTGTCTTCAATTTTTGTTATAAGCTCAGATAAAAAGCTAGAGAAACATGAGTTTCTGATTTTATTTGTCATTCCATGTATTTGCAAAATTAAACGGACTAGTCGTTTTATTAATTCAGAATTCAACTGGAGCCATTGTGCGCTGCATGGGATCCGTAATCGACGAGTCTAGATCTCCATGCGATAGAAAAATCTAGTCGGCTTATACTAATCGATCAAATCGCTAACGTAGACATTTTCTTTCTGTTGCAGGAGACAAACTGCCCAACGGATTCCCGTTGATATCACAAGCACCGATGACCAAGGTCGTTGAAATCCAGCACAACACCGTCCTCCATTGCGCCGCCGTCGGATCACCGCCACCCATTATTTTCTGGGTCAGAGACATGCGGCCCATTGACACGACCAACCCTCGCTACACGGTTCTCGACACTGGTGAGTATTTAAATCAGCTCCGCCAACCCCTCTAACCCCTAATAACCAGGTTCAACCGATGCTTGCATCCTTCGTACTCGAAATTGCGCGTGCCTTAATTTGTTCAAAATAACCCCGGCTTTTCCAATAAAATGCAAAGGAATTCGTAAAGAAGTTTTTCGTAGCTCGTGTTTCGCAGAGGTGCTTCTAATTAGGACCATACTGTTCCATAGTGTTTAACGCAGTTCCTTCATTGTCTCGATTTATAGCCAAAACGGTGTTCCATAATAGGTACATAATCGTCCTATTTTAAATGTCTCATCTTGTATTCATATTAAATCGATCTGCTACTTCGCAATGCTATAAATATTCAACAAGAATACTTCGCAGTTGTAATAAAATCGATGACAATCTTATCCTCGAAAGCAGCGTTCCATAATAGACAGTTTCACCTTAACTTAGGATGTTTTCATCGATTTTGGTAATTGGAATTACGAGCAGCCACGCTATTATTAGTGTTTGGTAGCGGTATTAACGAAAATTCTATTTCGACTGTCGGCAAATTGCCACAAGTGATTTTGGGAAGAATACAGAAGAAGAAAAGTCAGAATTAGAAGCAACTGCGAATCCGTGATCGCTTTATAAGCATCGACGAAGTTGCTTTTAGTCCATTGGGAGTTTAATCGTCTGCGCGTTACCTAGCCGAACCAAAAATATTCTGACCTACGAACAAACCTGTTCCGAAAACCGTCGGAGCTGTTCCTAAAAGCGTCGAGCGTTCTCAAAAACAGCTAGGGCACCGCATAAATCCGGCTTACCTTTGTCTAACGTGCTCGTTCCCTCGGTGTTCTAATTATCTCGCTATTCGTGGTGTTCCTCGAGGGTGTGCTTCACAGCCCCGAAGACCGAAGAGTCGCGAATAAGCCTCTAAATCACCGTGAGATAAAGTCTATTAACGAAGATTAAAGGCGCGGGTGTCGAGCACTCGGCTCAAGTGGATACGCGAGACTGCGTAAAGGTCGAGGGGAAGAAAAATATGGACGACGGATAGATCGAAGATGTTCGATCGATGGGGTGGGGCGAACAAGGAGGGAGGCAGGTAACAATGGGGTGAAGCCCGGTGGCGCGTGTCATATCTCGTCGAGTGCCAGAGTGCGTAAGTCACTGTCAACTCGCGGTAGCGTTGATCGAGTGGTCACGCGATATGGGAACATCCAGCACATTCATCTCGTTTGCCGAGAGCTCGCACCTGCTCTACTCGCGAAGTATGCTTCGTGTCTACCCGGGGATCAATATCATCGATATTTTCCGCCGAAAAACAGAAAGATCCGTCCGATCGATCCCGCGAAAATTATCAAATTCCCGAGCCGTCGCTTCCTGTCGGTCTGACCTCCGCCGACCTGTTCTACCTGCTGACTTCGCTGCACCCTGCCTCGCGCGCATGTCTTTAGTCCTCGGAATTCTAAATGCGTCGACTCGTTCGATAAACAGCTTCGAACGAAAATTGAAAGTCAGCAGCTGCTGTGACACTGTTGTCGATATTCTGCTATTTCGATAATAGGTGACTGACAACTTTGCGTTCGTTAAAAAACACATAAAATTAGAAAGCGCAGATAATCGCAGTTAAAATTTGTCTCGCCCTTTTCGCAATACTCTGAGCTCTCATATAAAACAAATCTGACATCTAACATATTCTGTATTACCTATATATTAATCAAAATCCGAACCGTAATTAAATAATGAAAATATATATACTATTAAACATCGAGAAAACGAACTAATATTTTAATATACCCAACCGCGTAACTAAATCAAATGCTTTCAACTTCGATTTCAAAACTTTAACTTCGTAACGTTACATTTAATTATCGAGTTATCTTATAAAAGTAACGACGATCGATGCATCAAAGTGTTATCAGCTCGCAGCAAGAAGCATTTCCTCCATAAATTGAAGTGGAAAAATTGACGTTTCGTCTAAAATTACCTCGCTCCAGACCACCGTGCAGCGTGGTCGACGTCGAACGCGTCTCTAAAAGACCTTGGAACGTCGAATAGGATCGTCGTGTCTCCTGGAGGGTTGGACAAAAGACGAAGGAACGAAATCGCTCGCGGGGGAACGCGTTTAAGCCACGGGGCAAAATGTCGGCGGCGGATCCGGACGTTAATGAGGAGCCGCGATTCACGAAATATAATTCGCGATAACGGGGCAAACGAACGAGCGCGGCGCGGCGGCCGCTGGCTTGGTTTTCTATATAGCGAAGTTGTTTCGCTAACGCACGATGTAACCTATTATCATTATTTTTCCGTGGCGGCTAGCCTGCGATACACGCGCGCGCCCGCGACCGCTCGCACACGGACGAGGGCACGCTTACACGACGGCTCCGACGCGTGTGGAACGTTCACTTTGTTTTTATCGCAATGGCGGTATCATTATCGAGCGGCACGTCACGTAATACCGGCGTGCACTTGCCCGACTATCTTTACGGCGGCCGGCGCAGTTTGCCGCGACGTGAAAAGTGTACATTAGATGCAGGAAAGCCGGCTGCATACACGCCCGGTATCGTTCGGCCTGTATCGCGCGCCCGGTTACGTGTACGTGCATGCGTTATGCATACATACCATGCCGCGTATTCCGAGTAGAGACTTCGCCATAAAATTCGTTACGACCGGAGCACTCACCGCGTCGCGGCGGTGGCTCGACAGGGGCCCCGACACAGTCAGACGACATTGAAAGACAAGCCTCCGCCGATTAAATCGAAGAACGTTCCCGTTCGACCGACGCGACGCGACCCCCTCCGCGCCCCCGACTCGGTGCATAGTTGCATACACGGCCCGTGTACCCGGTGCGCCAAAGACCGCCACGTGTGCCCGACTATAGCGCACGTCCGTCGATCTTACGACTCGAGCAACTGCTGCCGCATGCATCGCACGTATAAACGGGGATATCGCGTGCGTGCTCATGTCCCCGGGTCGCGTCCGCGTGCACGCGTGCAACTGTGCCCGCGAGCGGCCATCTTATCGGAGATTCTCGCGAGGAAATGCTGCCAAAACCAACGGCGTCGCCGCCTCGCCTCGGCCGACTCGAACGGAAATTTGATCGGATACGAGACCGCCGGACCCTGGGAACTCCATCGCCGAGAAATAGTAAAATGTTTTCGCAGGCGACGATAGCCGGGGAAATTTGCCAACGTTACGCCGTCACGACAGATGCGTCGCCGTGGGATTTCGTGACGTTGGTATACAGGGTGTTTCAGGGTTAAAGCCGACGAACTTTGGATAACAATAGCCGTACATTTGGGGCTTGATCTGTAGTCCATAAAGTGAATTTACGCAGCATAAAAATATTGCAAATTTTCCGCGTTGCGAATCATCCCTTGTAAGTCGTACAATTGTGGTAGTAAATATATCTCGATGAAAGCGTGTGCGAGCGTACTTTTCTGTGACAAATTTGTTTGTCCTACGACCCTGAATTCACCTGTAAAATTTGTCGATTCACTCGCCAAACACCCTGTATACGCGTCGAGTTCTCCGCGTGGCTGCGAGGGGTCTGCGGAGGGAACAAGGGCGAGGAAGGCCGGGCAGAATGACAAGCTCGAAGCGGAAAGCATTCCCCTCTAGTCGCATCAGTCACTCGCTCGCTCCCTTAACGTTATTCGCGTGTCTTCGCGGCGGCGAGACCCCCTCGCAGGCCCCCGTCAATACCGTTAGAAGGCGTACGCCGCCGCCATACGGCACACCGCCTTCGCTACGTATATCCCATAAAATATACGGCTTAATGTATCGCAAAAAGTACACGGCGAGGGCAATGTACTTCCCCGCGTGTATCCGCGTACTAACTTCCGCGGAAAGAAAATGGATGGCACGGGAAACGTGGAGCGCGGGGGCTGGCAGGGGTCGAGGGAAAACGCGGCGAGAAGAAGGGAGAGACAAAGTGTTGCAAGAGTCACGGATGGTAACGCGTTTAACGACTAAAAGTCGTAAGGCAGCTCGACCGTTAACGAAGCCCACCGTGCCGGTTTTTGCCGCTGCTTCGGGGAACGCTCGCGCGAAAAACCGGTGCGTTTTCACGCGACCGACTCGTTGCCACTTCGTCTCCTCTCTCCGCATCTGCGCCCCCACGTCGTTGTAATTCCCAGCTGGCTAGGAAAAAATGTTATCGTCGTTTACTCGGATGAAGTACTCGGTGGTCTCCCTTTGTTCTTGCGGCTCCTTGGGTTTCTCAGAGGCTTCAGCGACGATCAATTAATAGAGTGGCTTGTTAACCCTTCGCAGTCTAGCCGCAGGTTGTTACGAATACATTTTCGCGTCAAGAACGTTCCGAACGTATCAGCAAATTACCCTGCATATCTCCCAGCCGTTATCAATCCCCGGGTCTATCGATACTCCCGACCGACCTAATAAATTGCCAAGTGGCCCGTTCCCCATTGTCGACAGAGCGGGGTGTTAGGTCGAGGGCTGAAATTTTCATGGGGCCGACGTCTACGGGCATTGTTGCAAGTCCGCGGGAGTCATTGTTTGCTCCCGCTCGTGAAAGTAGGCGCGCCCGCCCGCGCTCGAGCTCGGGCAATTTACGCGGGTAATACCGGCGTGTGCGCAGCCGGTTATTGTAACACGGTATGCTCGAAACTGTGTTAAAGCGCGCCGGGATCGGAGGCGATGGCTGTTAAATTCCGCGGAATCCCATCATCCGTAGTCGATGGAAGGTTCTCCGGTGAAAAGTTCCGTATCGCGTGCACGCGTATTGTCGCCGGCAGGAAACGGGAGCGGCGTCGAAAATCAACGAGAACGCGCCGCGCCGGCGGAAGCGAAAGCTCGTGTTTCGGCGCGGTGCGCGGTGCGGCGGCGGAGGGAATGTAATTCCGAAATTCTTTGCGGCGCGGCGGACAAAAGGCGGAGCATGGGATAGGCGGGCGGCGTTACGCGGCCGGACAATGCGGTCGCGAATCTCCATTTCCGTTTATCGCGCAAACGAGACAAATTAATTAAAGTTAGACACAGGCCGGCTACGCGAGTGCTCTCCCCAGAGCGCGCGGACGAGGCGAGCGTAACCGGCGTGGCGTGGCGCGGCGCGGCGTGACGGTGGCCGGCGCGTATTAAAATAACGGGCTCTTTGCTCGGTGTCGAGCACTTTACGATAATTGAAGAGAATTAAACTCCCGCGGATTTCCCGGCACGCGAAATAAACCAATTTAACGTTTCATTAGTCCTCTGGCGGGCGTTTACGGGAAGACAACGGCAACCGAAACCACCTATCGAGCGAGTCGGGTTACGTCGCGTTCGAGAACCGAGCGGAGAGAAGAGCCCAGCCCGACCGAGCCCGGTCCGCCGAAAACCAACACAAAGGACGCGACTCGCGTAATTACGCGGTAAACCGACCCGACGGAGGCTTAACGCATCGAGAATCATTAAATTATATTTCGCGCTCCTCGGTCGTGAAGCATCGCCCCCTCCTCCCCCTTACGGGCATGCCGAGGCAAGATCGTGGAAATGCCGGCGAAGAAAACGGAGGCGACGCCGAAAGGCGGATAAAGTAAAAGCGCGAGAGGGCAGTTAACGCTTCGTCAACACTCATAAAATTTCCAGCATTAAAGCTGCGAGGCTTGATGAGCAGGGCTGGAACTTCGAAACAAGCCCGGAGGTACTACCCGCCGGTGCTTAACACCTGCCCTGGGATTCTCGGTGTTCGCTCGCCTGCTCTCCTTCTTCCGGGCTGGCCTCTTATCGGCCGTTTCTTCGGGCCTCCCCATTCTCTCCCCTTCTTAATTCCGGCATAATATCCCCGATCGTTTCGAAACTTCTGTAATTGTCCGTAACGATAACGCGGGGGGCGTGGACCCCCTAGAAATCGTTGGTAATAACCGACGGGGCTACGGGGATCGCGAAACGCGTTATTTACGACGTCTCCCCGGTTCTTTGCCCGGCCCCCGATAATCGTGTACGACACCGTGCCCCTAATTCGCCACCGTAAACTCGCGTTACGTCCTGCGAACTCGTCCCGCGTTTCTCGAGCGGAGCCGGGGCGGTGGCAGACGGAGGCGGGATGGTTTTACGCTTCGCCTCGCGTCCCCTCTCCCCGACATTCGTAAAATATCCTCGACCGAAGTTTCGCTAGTCGCGCGGGGAAGAAGGGCAAAGTTCGAAACAAGCCCGAGGTGAAACGAGCACGTCTTAACACCTGTGCGCTGAAATTCCCGACGTCCGACCGGTCTTCCAGCTACGCTCGTTCCTTTGCCCGACACGTTACGCGGCTATAGAGACCCACGATCTCCTTTTCCGCCGTGTTTTCCACCCACGCCCCGCCCCAGAAGCTCCCCTCTGGCCATTAGACCACCCTTTACCCACGGGGGTTGACTTATGACGCTGCCGGCTCCGCGCCGAGGGGGATTGAGTAAGTTACCTTGCTCCCCTGCTTATATTCCTGCCTTTTCCCGCGACGAGCGAACGCCGAGTGAACGTCGAGCGAGAAGAATGACCCGGGAACCGGGACAAGCGAGAGGATGGATGCTCCCGTGCGATTAGGTTCACCGAAAGTAGCCCAATTAACCGATAACACCACGATAACACCGTAACAACCCATTCGGATTCACGCTCGCGAACAGCGAAAGAGGAGCGAATATCGGATACATCAACGCGGTTATCGTAGAATTCAGCCGGGAAAATTGAATGCGGCGAAGCTGACACTGCTGAATGCGGTGTCGAAAAATTGATTTACAGGCGGAGCCTTGAATTTTCATTCCGACGAGGCTGCGCGACTCGCGACTCGCGATTCCCGGATCCGAGAAGCCGCCGCAACTACGTATGCATACAATTAACGGCTCGTTTCATTGCTCGCGAATAGGAACGACAAGACGGCGTGTGGGAACGTCAACGAGTAATTCGATTTCCTTTCTGGTGGAACGCATTCGCGAACCGACACGACTGCTTCGAATCCTCGCGAAAGACGTTTCATGCCCGCATAATCTTCCCGTCTCCCGTCATTCTCTCTTATATATCAGCGAACCGGGACGCATCTGACATTAATGCGCGCCAGCACGAGCGAGAACCCTCTTCCCTCGACGACAAGCCGAAACGTAAACGTTTCTCCTGTTCGGGAGATTTCCGGAGTTTTTGCGCGTTAAAACGTCTAAATGATCGTACTTAACAACAGAATGTTGAAAACTTCGTGCAGCAGATTAATTTCAAGTGAGTTCGCCGATCGAATTTTGAGAGGATCAAATAGCACGTTAGTTCAGAGCACAGCTTGTTATGGATACATAAACTCGCACACAGCTCGCATTATGAACGGAAGACCACTTTACGATGTAATCATTATAGAACATGATAGCCTGGGGTTATATGTTTCTAATTAATCTAAGGAAATTTTGTGGCGCATGTGTGCGATATAATAATTGACGCGAAATGAAATAATTAAGTTCGATTTAGTTTCCTAAACTCTAGATAAGGTTTTGAAAGAGCGGCTCAAAATATCCTAGGATTCTTATTCAGAGATAGACATTTTGATGCCGTGAAAACTATTTTTGCGGGAAGTCGCGGTCTTCGGAGTTATTTAACAAAATCTGTAGCCATAACATCGTTGTACTTTTCTTGACAAATGATCAAGGCATTTTGGTCGAGAACTGAACAGTTTAGAAGTTATACTTTTGCCCGGGACGCTCACATAAACGGCTACAGTGCGCCGTCGTTTCTGACTCGCCGGCGAACGGGGAAGAGTAACAGAGTTAAAAGAATGTCTCGCGAGATGAAAAAGGAGTAGCCGCCGCAAGCGGAAACGGCGAGCAGTGCAGAGACACCTTAGCCGACTACTCCTATCCAATGGCACGAGTGAAAACTAAGCCTTGGAAATTTCGTTGGACACGTGTCGCATCGAATAAGCTGTCTGTGCACGGCCCGCCGTTTCTACTTGTAAGGTTCACGCGTGCTCGAAAGTTTTCAAGCTTGATTCTCCTAGGCTAAGCTCCGAATAGGAAAATGTTATTCCTCGGAAGTGTTATTTTTGTAATTCATAAACCAGTGGCGAGATAACGTTGAATTGCAAACAGATCGGTTTAGTCGCCTGGTGCAAACAAAACGACACGGTGTTTAACAACAGCGAATATAATTCTATAACGTAACTCCCTCTGCTAGCTATCATCCAGGAGGAACGTTACTATCAGTAGAGTCTAGAAAAAGTTCCTACACCCTCAGGTTTCGTTTTCAGGAACTGCGACAATTTTAAGAGATCGCAAGTAATCTCTATTATACAATACCGCGTCGGATTCTGGAATACGGCTCGTGAATATGGCTTCCAAGTACCTTGAGAAATACTTACAAAATTGAGGCCATTCAATATAAGCTATTTCGTTTTATCGCCTTTGAAGTGGGTCAATCGTTTTCGCGATTGGACCACGACCATGGTCCGTTGATGTTCACAATAAGTATGAGTTAGCGGAGTTGGTATATTATGGTCTGGCCAATCGCTGACCCTTTGCTTTCGGGCACAATTGACACTGGGTTACGGAACCCGTCGAAATTACGTTAACTTTTTAATTTACAACTATGTAGATCGCAAAGATACATTGATGAGTTGCTTGTTCAATGCGTATTTACTACAATGCAAGTATTGCAATAACTCGTCCGAAATCAGAACAAAGGTTTCACTGTTCCTTTCATAAACTAATATTCTAGGATCGAGGCTTCTACGCTTTCGTTTCTGTTATAAATAAACGTATCACTTTCCAGCGAGTCTTGAAAGAAATTAACGTAACACTACGGTGGCCCGTTCGCAAAATCACTTATCGAATGAAATAAACCGGACGGTTAGAATATCTCCATACGGAATAGCGTTTTGGAGCACCGGAACGGAACGACCGCGAGCGGAGAGCGTCGAGTGGTCGACAGAAGCCCGTGGATCCAACGTAAACATATTTTCCGTTTGTATTTTGACCGAATCGAACGAGTGCGCGCGCGCGCGGGCGACCGCGTGTCCCGTTGGAAAAGCACAGTACACGAGCCGCTGCCCAATTCTCCTCCCTTTGCCTCTTTCGTTCCACTCGAGTCGAGCTCTCTCGTGCGTAATTATAATTGACTTTTGTGCCCGCGGTCGATAACTCGACTCCGCGGGCCCGTATATTAATTATGAAAACGATTGAAGCTGCCTCGGCTCCGAAGAACGAAACAAATTTCTCCCTTCTATCTTCTTTCCTTCTATTTTTTTCCGTTTCGTTACAACGGTGCGGCCTGGCTGGCAGCAGCGAAAAGAGAGGAAAATGCTGGGCAGCAGCAGGCAGCGGAAGCTGCAGCCTCGGGGTAAACATATTTTCTGTTTGCATTCTATCTCAATCGAATCGAGCGAACGATGAGCGCTGCGTCTTTCGAAGTCATCGCCCACATCGGTTTCTATCTGTATTCCCTTCCTGCCGTATCTCTTGCCTCGGCCCGACATCGGCATCGTCGGCTTGCTTTGGGGGTGGGCTGCAGACGGGAAACGAACGGCAGGCGAAATAGGCGATAGTGAATAAAGTACGAGTCGCTGCACACTGTGCGTGTACGTTTCCCGTTTACCACTCGTAATATTAAATATAAGGAAAGATATTTCAATATCGACGGGTAAACACACAAATACTTTCGGCGCTTTTCCGCCACGCGTTTGTTGCCTTCGCTCTGCCCCTCTCTCTCTCTCTCTCTCTCTCTCTCTCTCTCTCTCTCTCTCTCTCTCTCTCTCTCTCTCTTTCTCTATATATGTATATCTATCTTTCTCTCTCCCTCTCTGTCTCTACGTCGCCGTGCATTCCCAAGCTCGATATCTTTGTACATATTTATGCCGAGACGTCTGCGTCGTCTCTGCGGAAAGGTGCGCGGGGAGAAACGTTTCCTCTTCGTGCAGTGACAGCTGAAACGTGCCCTGCCGCTGTCTCGCCGAAAAAAGGCTCTCGCCCCGTTCATTCTCGGGAAGCCGATTCGCCAAACAGCAGAAATTTTCACCGCAGATATTTGCCAACCGTCGCCGACCGTTCCCAAACTCGATATCAACGGGAAACTCGCCGTTAGCCCGACGATTCTCGGACGCTTAATCGCCTCGTCGGGACCACCCACGGACATCGAATAAAACTCGAAAGAGTTTCGCGTGTGCTCGGGTCAGAGCGTGCGATAGATTTTCATCTTTATTCAATTTCGCCCTCTTTGCACGCCGAAAGCCTCTTCGTGAGGCACGACGTTATCCGACGACGAAGACTGGGATCGTTATTCCCCAAGATGCTGTCCCATAGGTATCCTCGCGTACGTTCCACTACATAATAGAAGAAAAGTGGCCGGTATTTTGTTTGCGAGTAATCAGAGGTCGTATTTCATCTTCAGCAATTATTCTTTGCACGCGCCATCGAAACATTCAAGGAATCGCATTCATGTTATCGCGATATTTGTCGCAAGTAATATTAATTGGATAAATAACTCGCAAGCGTATCTTTACAATCTGAATGATCGTAAATTACAAAATTAGTGACCAGCCATTTTGACGGGCTCCGTGAGCCTAGTGTTAATCATGCTAACTACGTGCACACAGAAACAGATACATTGTACAACAATTATCTTTACTAATGTTTGCAAACGATCATATTTCCCTCCCTTCGTATTACCCTCTACAAAAGGGTTTCTTTTCCTGTGGTAGGATAAATGGCACGACACGAAATATTTCAACGAGGTACTAGGTTTAATCCTAAACACACCACACCTCGGGGACCCTCGGTATATGGTAGACTAGAAGCAGGAGACACTCGCGATTACAAGATAGAGTTTGTTGAACAACGACGACGTCGACAACTAGAACGGCAACAACAACGACGAGGCTCGCGTGCGACGACCGTTACTGTGGATTCATAAAGAACCTTCTAATCACCGGTCGGTGTTTCGCGTCGGGTATCTAATTGCCTTTGTCGGCGGCGCCCCGCGTTTTCTGCTTTCATTACCGATACGTCGGGCGACGCATTAAACGCACGCGTTACGTCGCGAAGTTCGCCTCGTTTTTCGCGAGGTTTTCGGTCCCCGGGGCTTAGCGTGCTGTACGGCTCCTCTGGGTGTAACGAGAGCGAAACGGGCGACCGATCGGCGAACGCGAGCTGAATAATCAGAGGTATTCTTCGGTGGGAACGATCCGGTTTCGGTATCGGCTCCGAGGGCAGCAGAAAAGGATGAGCAACGGTTTCCGGCGGCCGGCTGTTCACGGCAATCCGAGTTTTTCATAGCCACGCTAACAACGGGCACGTGACTGGATGGGATAACAATATGACCACGCGTTCCTTCCTGGTCAGCTTACTGGAAATTGTAGATGAGGCTCGATTATGTATTCCGATCGTACGTGATATCAAACCACCTCGGCTTCTCGCTCGTGATGGAGTGTTTTCTGCCCTCGACCCCTTCCCTCTATTTCTCTCCCTCTAGCGCTCTCTCTCTCTCTCTCTCTCTCTCTCTCTCTCTCTTTCTCGCTCTCGCTGCCAGCGTCGAAGTCACGTTCACAACGAAACCCTATAAATCCGCAGGGTCGCCGGACTAGTAGGGAAATATTTAAAGCCGCGTTTGATATCGAAAAATCCGTGGATAGCCGACTCCTTGCCGCGGAACAGGCTCTCGGCGGTGGCCATTAATTATCGGCATTAATTATCGTGGTCGCGCGTTCGACAAAAAGTCTGGCCTGCGATCGACGGAAAACAAAGCCGAGGCGCGATCGGTGTTTACTTTGCGAGAGCCGAGGGGGCGGCGAAACCAGAAGTCGGAAGTGGAGAAACCGGGGTGCGGAGAGGCCGTGTGCCGGCCGGGGCGGAGATCCGACGGGGGTTGAATTATACCGAAGGAGTGACGTCTACGGAGATAATCACACGCCTCGTAACAGCCAGTTCATCATCGTGGGGGTATCGTGCTAAGGGGCTTGATGCATCATGGAAATCGCGCACGAACCGGCCAGGTCAAACTGAAAGTGGAATAGACGGCGTTTGTAACAGGGCTTTGAAACGGATTCCCGCCACCCCCGCCGGCCCTCCGCCCCCTCGGATAGAGGAAGCTTCCACGCCACTTCACCCGCCGCGTTTCTCGACCCGCTACCAACTCAATTAGCGCTAGAAAAACGAAACGAATGAACAGCGGGGACCGCGAGCGAGACGCGTGCAACACGCGCGACGTGTTCGATTCGACCGGCTCATATTTATTTCAGACGCTTCCGTCGAGATACTCGAGGCGGTGAACTGTCCTTCTCGTGCTCCGGGTTTCCACGGAAAAGCTCGCTCTCAAAGTTTCATCGAACGATCGAGCACTCGGGGGAATCGTCGGGCGATTCCGAGAAAAATTTTCGCTGGAACGATCGAATTAAAATTCATAATTCACCGGGCCGCGGTGATTCCTTCTCTCCACCTCCTCCTCCTCCTCCTCCGCCTCGTCCTTCGTCTCTTTGACACGGTTCCGCTCAAAGTTAACCGTGAAACTTGTTAACGAACGAGCCAGGATGGCTCGACCGAGATATTCATCGAATACATCGGACGTGTGATTTTTAAAGAATCCGTGTTCTTTGCCTTTGTTTCAGGAACGCTGCAAATCACCGAGTCAGACGAAAGCGACCAGGGGAAGTACGAGTGCGTGGCGAACAATTCCGTCGGCACCGAGTATTCCAAGTCGGCTACGCTCTACGTGAAAGGTATGACAAAGCCCGGGACCATTCGAAAACGCGGGACAACAAAGTCGGGATTCTTATCGCTGTCTCGCGGACGCTTTAACAAATTCATTACCGGGAGGGGCGCGCGCGGCCGCGTCCGGCAAAGTCAGTCGTTTTCCTGCTTGTAATTAAAATTAATGCAACGTAATTAAACAGAGCGGACAGAGGGCACAAAGGACTCGGGTGCGCGGGATCGCATCGCAAACGTTACACCGGGGACGCGACATTTCTTGCGGTAACTCTCGCGACCGCTGCCTCGGAATTTGAATACGCATTACGCGATATTGAAGCGTTCTTGTTATCCCTCGGACGCTGCGAGGATATTCTCGAAAATCGAACGGAACGCGATACTGCGCAAAATTCGGAGAAATTCGAGTCGCCGTTTTGCTCGTTTGCTCGAAGCGAAACGGTTCGGCGTTATCGGAATAAGAATGCTGCGTCTCGAAATGATGCATCTGATTAAAAATTGTTGAATAGAGTTTTAAGAGCTGATGGTACGAACGTATTTCCTTTTTTGTACCTCCCGTTTTTAAACGGAACTGTATTTCGAAAGCTACACCAATTTTTATTTACATGTTCAATTTAAAATTTATTCGCGGTCTGCAAGTGACATAGCACATCCTGTATAAAATTAACGCTGTCCGCAATTATACAAGTCGCGATTACGACCATAATGTTTTCCACCGTGTTCCACCGAGTCTTCTACTTCGCGTCCGATGCAATTGTCTCGTTCGAAGCATTAGCAGGTCTTCACTTCGCGTTTGTCTTCGTTCCCTCGGCCCTAGCACTGAACGTAACAAAATCTAATAGCGACTTTCATGCGTTGCTTTATGCAAATTACAATTCATTTGTATCTTCGACAATTTTTATAACCGCGTGTACCTGAATAAAGAAACGCAGTCCCCAATTTCCAATGGAAGCGGCACCATGATTTCAATGATCATAAAATAAGATACGTGAAACAATTTGCAAGTAGAATAAATGAGCAAGAATAAACGAAAGAATTTGTGACGGCACAGTTCGGCGAGTGCCGCCAAAGTTCTCGATCCCGCCGCCTGCGATCAGCGAGGTGATGCTGGGTGCGTCCCTGAACCTGAACTGCGTGGCCGTTGGTTCCCCGATGCCGTTCGTGAAATGGAAGAAGGACCCAGCTACGGATCTGACTCCGGACGACAATCTGCCGGTGGGCAAGAACGTGCTGGAGCTCACCGACATCCAGGAGTCGGCGAACTACACCTGCACCGCATCCAGCGACCTAGGGTTGATATCGGCCACAGCGATGGTGAAAGTTCAATGTTCGTATCGAGATGGATCGGAGCCCGCCGCGTAAATCCGCAGAGATCGCATTAGCGGGCGCACGGGGCTCTACGTAACGTGGAACGATCAATCACGGTCGTCGGGTTCCACGGAACGGAACGGAACCGTGGCCTGTGCTGTTTCGATGACTAATCAATCGGCTTATGGCCGTCGCGCAGACACACACTGTGGACAATGCATTTTGCCGGCCAGGTTCCTTGCCCCGTTCGTTCGCGCCGATAGCCGAGCGGTTAAATGCAGCGAAACAAAACCAAAAAATCCACTTTTAATCCCCGCCGATCGATTTTTCAGCTCTGCCAAGCGCGCCGGTGAACGTTACGGTCTCGGACGTCACCGCCACCTCCGTGAAGCTCATCTGGTCTTACAAAGGTTCCGACGAGTTGAAGTACTACATAATCCAGCACAAGCCGAAGCAGGTGAACCAGGCGTTCGTCGAGATATCGGGCATCACGACCATGTACTACAACGTCCGAACCCTGAGCCCTTACACGGAGTACGAGTTCTCCGTGACAGCCGTGAACGGCATTGGGCGTGGCCCCCCGAGTGCCCCGGTGACCGTCACCACTGGCGAGACAAGTCAGTATACTTTCCCAGTGAACATTCGCTTCTCTGTCTTTCTCTCTATCTATCTATCTCTCTCTCTCTCTCTTTCTCTCTCATTATCGTCGACGCGTTAACACCTCACCAAGAGATCCGTCAACGTCAACGTCTCGTCGGAACCGAGCCCGAAGATCGGCGATCCTCCGTCGATACTTCGAGGATTCGGCGCCGCGAGGTTCGCGCGAGACGTCTTTACTCGTCATTTCGATCGACGGATCCGTTCGGGGTCGCCAAAAATCCGCGAACGAATCCGTCGACCCTTTATCATCATGTTTACACATCTGTCGCAAAATACAGAGCGCTCGGTGTTCCAATACTCGTGGTGCCGCGTGGTTCCGCGCGCGAATGCTGGATATGCTCGTGGTTTTCGCGCAGAACCGATCGCGCACCATGATTATCGGCGCACCCTGTGCGGAAACCGCCTCGGAACGAGATGAAAGGAGGAAAAGCAGCGCAACGGACGATTGTTTTTGTCTCTGTCTCTCTCTCTATCCTTGTCCGCGAGCCGGAAGAGCAAGATAGCCTAATGAGAACGCGGCGGCGAGCGCGTAAGATTTTTGCACGTAGATAATGTTTTTTGCACCACGAAAGGAAGAACAAATTTTGACACGTGTTTTTGAGGGAAATCTCTACCTTTTTTTCCATGCTGTCCGCCGTGGACGCACGATTTGATTCATGTAAGTGACAAAGACATTTTTTTTCCACCTGTCCGCCGAAATCCCACCCACCGCCCGCCCACTCACCAACCCTTTCTCTCTGCCTCTCTCTCTCTGTTTCTATTTCACTCTCTCTCACTCTCACTCTCTCTTTCTATCTGCCTCTGTTTCTCTCTATATCTATCTCTCACTCTCTATGTTGCACTCTGTGTTAGTGTTTTTTGCCGGAGCGTATTCGGCGCGGGCGCGTCGCGGATTCGACGTCTCGTTTCGGCCTCTGCATTTTTCCGTCTCTGTCTCAACAAGCCCCGACCCCGTCCGATACCGCACCGTTTCCACCCCCGCCCCGGAGCCCTCTCTGCCCACAAACCCCTAAAACCCGACGTCTCTCCGTCTCTTTTTTTCGGAAAAGAGAAAAACCAATATACGCGGGGAGACAGCACGCGAAATTGCACCTTTCCTCGATATATAGCGTAGCGCACTCTTCACACCTCTGTGAAAATACGAACGAAACCGGCCGCAGAGACCGCAGGCACGGCTATTCGTATTTTCACCGCGCATAATACACCGTTTAACCAATCGATGTCCATTGAAAAATAATCGTTCATCCTTTTTTTCGATAGCGGAATCGACAAATGGAGGTGCCAGTAAGTTCAACCACATACTAAGAGTGTTGTAGAAATGTGTACTCATCTTTTCGTTACTACCTATCTCCGTGTTATACTTAGATTTACCCTTTGATTTTTCTCCGTTCTCCTTTATTTGATTCTTTTTATTTATTTTTTTCGTCGTTCTAATTTCTCGTCTTAGAACATGGTATGTTTTGATCACTGGTAGGAGCACGCGCACACGCACACACTATCGTCGCGTATCGCAGGATCCGCCGGTCAACGGCGCTAGCAAGAAAGTTTAAAAATCTTCGTATCCGACGTGGACATATTGATCTGTAAAGATCCGAGATCATCGGAGGATCCTGCGACACGCAGATTCACACACGAGTACATTTCCAGACACACACGTATGTGTTCGTAGCTAATCGACTGCAATTGCGTCACACATCAGTATCATATAGTTTGGTCTTCCACTTTCACTAAATTACACCGTAGCAGCGAGACACCACCGGACATCGTAGAGACAAATGCGATTTACTTTTCCGTTCTCCTCCGTTCGTACCTGGGACGCGTGTTTTTGGTTCTTATGGTGTTCTTTCCTGGGGGTTTACTGTTCTGTCCCGTGACTAACTAGAGTGGCTTGCCCTGTCCGACCGCGTATCCCGGCAAATATCCGACGGTATTTCTTCGTTCTAGCACCCGGTACTGCGCCACGGCAGATCATGGCCCGGCCATTAAGCTCCACCACGATGCTTGTACAATGGGACGAGCCGGAGACGCCGAACGGTCAAGTGACGGTTAGTTTCTCGATTCCGTCGTCTGTATAGGACGGCCGCGAAGCCGACTGTTTTCTGAAACGACCACAACTTTCACGACAGGGCTACAAGGTGTACTACACGACGGACCCGGATCAGAAGATGGCATCGTGGCTGTTCCAGGTGGTGGACAGTAAAAAGCTCACCACCGTCCAGGATCTAAAGCCCCACGTCATCTACACGATCCGCGTGCAGGCGCTGACCAGCGTCGGACCTGGCCCACTCAGCTCGCCCGTGAAAATCAAAACGCAGCAAGGGGTACCCAGTCAACCGGAGCAGTTGACGGCGGTAGAAATCGGGGAGGACAAGATCAAGCTCCAATGGAGTAAACCGGTTCATTGTTGGGAGAATATCCTCAACTATGAACTGTACTGGAACGACACTTACGCGAAGGTGAGTCTCGCACTCTATTACGCTCCTCTGCAGTGCTATCTTAATCGTTCGATTCCACTACTACGTCCTCTTCTCTTCCACTCGTTACCCTTCCCGGCACTTCCCCGTTACTCGTTCCTCGTGCATCGTCTCCTCCCCCCTTCTCGTAACACCGCGATCATTTTGCACCTGCTCAGCCATGCGATCGCTTGTACAGAATGCTCGGCAACAGGTTGTAGAAAATGTACGAGCCTGCAATCGATAACTGACAGCTAAAAATGTAAATCTTCGCATTCGAGGCCGCAGACAATGGCATTTACGACTACCCGCAAACTAAACGACACGAGGTGCAACCAGTTCTTCACGATCTCGTATAGTCCCCCATATTTCAGCTGATTTTGAATGTCTTCAGTGTCTTTCACATGTTTTTATTTTAATAATTCAGCCGTCTATTTTAAAAGTGACCTAAGTCTATTAGTATCGACTTTGACATATTTAAGGGTTGCGTTTCAAAAAAAAAGATAAAAAGATATACATATACGATACCAATATATCACACTGCTTAAGTGTATCTGAGAAACTTAAATTTACGATTCTTATTAAAATAATAGCAATTATTAATAACATATGCGTTACTGCAATCAATGACAAAAAGTGACAGGCGGACTTTGGTCACTTTCAAAATAAACGCCTCGATTCTGTAGCCTTCATACGATGCAGATAATAATAATATTTATTTACAATTATTTCGTCTATATTAAAATACTACAAATAAATTAGTAAGTACATTTTAGTCACGTTAAGCGAAAAAAATAATTTTTACTGACAGAATCAGATAGACACCCCACTGCGCGCCTTTTAGTCCATGGGTAGTGTTTGAACTCTTGAACTCACAAAACAGTACAGTCCCACGCATCGATCAAATGTTCACCCGTTGCCAAGCACGCGGAATAAAGCCCGGCTAATTCAGTGAATCTTCCCGTTCGTCTATTCTCCGCCATTGAGAACTCGAAGATCTAACCCCGACGTTCGTTGTTGTAATCGGTGCGTTCGTTGGATACAGGAGAAGCATCAACGAAAAATAGGGGTGACGCAGAGCTACGAACTGACGGGTCTGTACCCGAACACGCTGTACTACGTGTGGCTGGCAGCGAGGACCCAGACAGGCGAGGGGGCGACAACGGTTCCGTATCCGGTTCGCACGAAACCGTACGGTAAGCAGAACAGCAAAGACCCAGGAGAAAAGTGGAAAGAGACGGGAGTGAGTTCACGCAGCGAGGAGTGCCGAACAAAGGTCGGTTCGCGGCCGGCCGACGGGCGACCTCTCGATCGGAGCCTGCTCGGATCTCCGAGATCCAAGCGATCCGAGAGAGACGGCGATGTCCTTGTCGGCCGGAATCGCGAATCCACCTGGCACAGCAGGTAGGAGGTGCTGTAGCGCTAGACGCTCCCGCAAATGTAACGTAAGCTATGACCTTCGCCGCGTCACCTTCAGAAGAACCAGATTGTTCAGAGTTTGAGATCTTGAACGGGGAATGGGGCTAACGGGGGTAAAACAGAAGAGAAAGACGGAAGATAGAGAGTATCGTCGACAGAACCGTGAAGTGTGGGAGAGTGAGAATGATTGCATGCGTTGCAAATAAGAAGCCGTTTTGGATGCCACTTTATATATATATCTATATATATATACGTACATATCATACATATAAATTGCACTAAGCACTGCATCGATATATGTGTGCATTTTGGGCACCTCTTTTCATTCTCGATAACGTATGGTTTACACGTCCGTTCTTCGATTATTTATCTTTTTTTTTTTACTTGATTACGTTGTTCCGTTCTCCATATTGTATATTGCGAAGCGAATGGGCACACGGCCGTTGGCTCGCGCCGCCGCGCGAGTCAATCGCTCTCGCCTCTGGACGGATGTTTTTTCTCTAATCACGTAATTTTTCGACTGTTCAAGGATCGACTCGTTAAACAGTTCTTCCTTGATTTAATCTATACCTTCTCTGAACCTTAACCAACCGCCACTGTAACGTTTTCTGTTCGACTCCCACGCGTCAGTCGCCGCTCGAACGTGGCCCGGCGTCGAAGCTCGCCGGACCCCTCGGATCGAAAACTCGCCGGCCACGTTGGAATCGAGACCTCCCGAACTGTCTCGCGGTCTCGCAGACGCGTTCGGAGTTTCCGCGGAATTCCGTCGTTCGGGGAATGTTTTTTCTGTTCCGTTGAATCGGGAGATGGGAATAGGGACGACTAATCCGCGGATCTAAATTCGGCGTTTTCTTTCCGGCGAATACGTCCGAAGTTTCATAGAGTTTCTGTAACCGGTTCAGAGTTGATCGCGAAGTTGTAAGAAGCAGTCGGTGAAACCCAGTTTCGATGGATCTTTGGAACATTGTCTGCGAGACCCATGCGATTTCAATGCGGCCCGGAATTAGTCGCGGAAATTCGTCTTCCCAGTGAACGAGCAAGAGATACCGAGGACTCGAAATCTCGGGCGGCGAGTTTCCGGGATGATTTTCGTCGTAGGGGCCCGGTGGCCGAGGGCACGGTCACCGGTCGCTCGGCGACTGACGGTAAGACCTCCCTGCCCTTGTTCTCGTTTTTGTTTCTCCTGCACCCCTATAACTGAGTGTTATACAGTCCCCGGGGTTCCGCCTCGCAATGTAACTGGACGAGCGCTCAGCCCGACCTCCATATTGGTAACATGGGAACCCCCGCCTGCCGATGAATCGAACGGGAGGATCGCGTACTACAAGCTGCAATTCGTCGAGAGCGGACGCTCCGAGTCGACCGAGGCGACGCTTATCAAATTGAATAACACGCGATTCGTGTTGGACGAACTGAAAAAATGGACCGAGTACCGGATTTGGGTATCGGCCGGGACCAGCGTAGGTGACGGACCCCCGAGTTATCCTATCACGGTCAAAACTCACGAGGACGGTATGTATCACTGACGTTCATTTAACGATCCTTCTACGTTTACGTCAGGCTGCCGAAGCGTGGCGCGCGAAGCTGCGATCGAACTAACATGAGACTGGAAGCGGAAATAGACGCTCTCTCTCTCTTTCTCTCTCTCTGACATACGCACACTCTTCCTCTCTCGCTGTCGTTGAATGATTTAGAGAAATTAAAAGATTCCTGATGAGAGAGCTCGATAAATCCGTGAGTTCTGGACTCCGAGCGCCACGCTTCGCGTACAAAGACAAACTCTTGCGAAGGCGACGTTAATCGCGAACGCCAAGTTCGTCGCGCAAGAGCCAAAAATATAAAAGCCCGCCAAAAATCAGTCCGAAGATATATGATCGCGCGATTTCTCCAGCGCGGATTGCGATGGCACGGCCTGTGTTTGTTCTATCCCGTGGCCCGGCTTCAACCTAACTCTCGATCGGTCATCAGCCACGAAATTCCTACGTACACCGTGTATTAAATGTGTTTTCGATTTCAGATTCCGCTAACGTCTCTACGATATATATATACCTGACTATTCCCCTCAAACTGACACTCAATACTCTCTGATCCCAGCTCTATTTTTACGAAGTTTACGTTTTCTTTTATCACTGTGGTGCTTTAGTTTCTCTGTATTTTATCTCTCATCGACAATGGTTCTGTTCTCTCTCCTGCGTTTCCGTTTACATTGCATTTTTATCGCTGTTACTCTGTATTACGAATCTTTATTTCGTTCACTCGTAACTATTCAACTGTAATTTCTCTTTTGTATTGTATTGTATTGTACAGAAATATCATAAGTAAAATAGCGTTACTCCCGCAACGGGGGCCACTGTGTACCTTTTTTACGTTTCTGTTGAACGCTTTCGAGAAACGAACTATCGCGTCTCGCCCTCAGAAATAGAAAAGAAAACGAGAAAAGAGAAAAAAAAAGTAGAAAAGAAAACGAATGAGATATCTGTAGAAAGCCGAGAGAAGAACGTAAATCCGCGGGAGCCTTTTTTTCGATCGCCAACCGCGGAGATATTGATTTTTGCCGCGCGAACGCAACTTTTGAACGCGCGCACTTTTTTCCGTGTCTCTCCTTCAAAGCTCTTCTGGTCCACCATCGCTCTCCTATCAGCCTATCTGGCCACCCCCACGACTACGACGAAATCCCAATGGTTTTTGATACGGGACACGCGGCACCCACGCGGACGGCACGCGGAATCATGTTGGCCCAACATTTTTTTGGCTGGCGAGATTTTATATTTTTGGAATTTTTGCTAGAACGAATCTCCAACGCATTGTTCTATGCACCCAGATGACACCCCGGTCTATCCCCTGTTGTCCCCCGATTAGTGTGTCCCCAAGAAGATTTTTTGCAGGTGCACGCAGCCACGGATTTTTCAGAAGCTGATAACTAATTTTTGAACTCAGCTAATTATTTAATAATCATTTCACAATTTGTCCCTCTCGAGCAACCAAAGAAAAAAGAAAAGAAAGCAAAAAAAGAAAAGATAAGAGATCAACCGTGTTTTCTAACTACTTTTTACAGGGCCTATAATCGCAACACTCCCCTAAGTCCGTTGCCGTTGGTTTTTGTTGACCCCACCCCCCGGATATAAAAAGAGAAACCCCAATCATTCGAACTTGGATACCCATTTTAACACAAGCTAACTAATACTCTAATTATACTCACTCACGTGTTTTTGTCTTTCCTTAAAGCATTTGCAGGAGGATGATCCAGGTTTTGAACAACTAGTTTTTAAGATTTATTCGCACTAACGTATTATATCGACTGTCTAATGATATGTACTCATTCACACTCAATGTTCTTTCTGGTGGTTACCGTGGTTACGTCTGTAAAGATGTTTCGTTTCTCTCTTTTAGTTCGTTGACTCACTCTTGCCACGTGTAATGAAGATAGAAAAACCAAGCTGACCGTCCCGACCTGCATTTCGCATCATTATTCCCGATACTAGCCCGCGCTAATCGCCGATTCCCATTGGAAAAAAGAACCGGCCGCTAATTCGTAGCAGCCGCGAACACAAGAGATCGCGGCAACTTTGATCCGGTCGCAACGACGACGAACGAAAAAAAAAACAAATAAACCAAAGAAAAAGCATCGTTTATCGGTCGGAAATAATGACTGCGAAACGAGGACGGCAGCTTGCCAATAAAACGCTTACGTATATATATAAAAACTATAGCGTATGTATATCACACACAAAGAATATATATAAAACGCACTTTTTTCACTATAAACATAAAAACATATATCTGTATAATATATATATGTACATACACGGTATACACAATACCAGAGAACGTGCATATACGCGTGTGTATATATATTTATACATATATATCTCTACATATCTCTGATATATAAGGCTCTTCTGTCTTTAGTTAAGATTTAGTTCTACCTATTGTTTGCACATGTTTAGAGCATGCCTTCGTTTGTTTAACGATTCCTCGATCTCACCAAAAGAACTCGATCCCAAGAAATCATCAGATCTCGAACCTCGCCAAAACCCACCCACCCCACGAAACGCCCACGCACCGTCTCTCCCAGCCGCCATCCGATCGAATCCGTGAAGCACACCTGTCTCCCGAAAAAAAAAGAAAAGAAAAGAAACCAAAAAAAGAGAAATCAAAAGAACGTCGAGCTACGTCGAGTCTGCCTAAACCGGCTCCCGAACTACATACAAGTACATACAAAAAATTCCAGGGTTACCCGATGAATGGCATGCGGATGCATGAAGAAAATTTTGCTTTTCGTTTCGACTCCCGATCCCGTGGTCCCCCCCTCTGTCCCCGTTTCGGTACCATCGTCCTGCATGGTGTCACAGTTTTTTCAATCCTCCCCCTTTGGCCACCCGTAAAACCAAACTGGCCACTCTCTGGATCTCTAATCGGTTTAACAGAGGCGCACACGCAGCGATGAGCACACGGGGCCCCGAGAGGAAAAGTTTTCGCCTCGAGCGTGTAACGATACGGAACCGAACCGGGAGAACCGATCGACGCGGCATTTTGTTTCTCTTTTTTTTCCTCTGTGTTTCACTCCGTCTCTCTTTCTATCTCTATCTCTCTCCCTGTTTCTCTAGCTCTCTTTCTATCTCTCTCTCTCTTTCTCTTTCTTTCTCTCTCTTTCTCTCTCTCATTCTCGGTGGTCCGTGGACGCGAGTCGTACGACCAACACGCGTCTCGTATAGGCGGTCGTTTTACTGGGACGCGGAGGAAAAATGAGCGTGTAGGATCCGCGGCGCGGGGCGAGACAGCAGGCGAAACGGCAGCTCTTTTGTCTTGAAAAATAATCGAAGACCTTGGTCGGACGCGAAATCGGAATCATTTGTTGCGAAGAGCATTGTGAAGGCGTCATTGTCGCGGAAAAAGTCGTACGAACGCGTCTCTAACGACGTTCCCTCGAACCTTTTGCACTCGGCACCACCGGTACGCCCAGGATCCTCTTTCGTTTCACCGACCGACCAGCCCCAGTCGTTCCTCTACCCCACGGCCACCTTCTCTCTCTCTTTCTCTCTCTCTCTCTCTCTCTCTCTCTCTCTCTCTCTCTCTCTCTCGTCGACAACCAACCCAACCACCCACCCACATCGAACTCCCACAGTTCCTCCCGCGCATTGTCCCGTTTACGGACCGACCGATCCAGCCGTCCACCCTCTAAGAGCAGACTCGGCAAAGCGAGGCGGAACGATAAAAAGCACTGCTGAAAGCACCCTGCCGTGTAAGCTCGCACATTGTCAAGCACAAAAGTTCACCGTCGTCTATACGTATATACTCGTTCGTTAATGTTATTGTCGCCGCTAGTACACCACCACTATACTTATTATTATCATTCGATCGTTCTGAACGTATTATCGATTCTCTGTCTCTATCTGTCTCTCTATCTCTCTCACTCTCTCTACATATATTATATATATACATTTATATTTGCACACGTGAACGTTCACCAGTCGGTATAAATGTGTGCACGGCGCACCGGTACCAAAAGAAAAAGGTATATAGATACGTCGCTGTATATTTATCTTGTTCTTTTTTTTTTTTAATTCTGTCACTTGGTTAATTAACGTCACTCTGATCGGGCACCGTTGTTTTCGAATTCGCACCCACCACCGCACGCATGTAAAGTCGCACAGAGACACCCGTGTCGCGCACGATCAAAGAGTAGGAATATGAGGTGGAGGAGGACGAGTACTTACGCACCTACGCACAGTGTCGCATTACACACACACGATCACTATATATATATATCGGGCAGACGCACGCCTTTCGCCGTATATACGCAGACACTTCTATATATGATACGTACCCCCTCTATCTCTATCTCGTAGAACGTATTCCACCACCATCACTGTTGAACCGAACGCACCACTTGAAAAGCACCCTTCGCTTCGAATAAACAGCCGGCAGCCTAACAGCACACGCGTGCACGCATGCACGTAGGTCGTGTGCGTGGATGAGAATGTCTTGTGTGCGAGCGCGCGTATTTACGAACCCGAGCCAGCGTGCGTACCCACGCCTCGGTATTTACTCGCTGCGAACCCCGAATCCTATGCCGAGCGTTCCCATGTCAACGTCGTCGACAGTCCCCTATTTTCACCTGGCCGAAGAAATCGGTCGGAGCCTGCCGTTTCACTCGGGGAGGTGATCGCATTATCGGAGAGATTCTGGGGCCAACGATACAATCTCGTCGTCGAATCGAGGCTGGCTTAAATTACTCGATTAAACCGACGCTCCGGCTCCGCTTTCTTTGCGCCGAGTGACAATGGCGGCTGGCCGTCGAACGCGTGGTCGGGTGGAACGTCCGGTATATCGAGGAGGGGTCTCCAACTGTCAATTGTCGCGCGGTGTACGCGTGTATCGTGCCGAGCCACCAGCACTGCGATACCACCCCCGAGAAAACCACCCCGTGCGTCGACCGTCGTGGAACCTGAGTCTCGCACCTTCTCGAGGTGATCTCGAGAGAGAGAGTGCCGAAGTCGCGAGCGATTACGCGCGCGATTCGCGAGGATATTGTTGGCGGGCGGAGCTCGATGCGTCGAGATCACGGCGAATTGGTGCGTGGGTGAATGCGTGAGCGAGTGCGTAGAGAGGAGTACGGTCTGAGAGCGAACGACACGCGACGCGGGGACGTGGGGAGCACGCGGAATAGGGGATGAATTCGCGCGGATCCGGGCTATTAACGCTTTCGGGACGCTCGGAGGACTCGAGATCCACTGGCGCGTCCGTCTGCGGGTCTTTCGACTTTGCTTCGAACGGCGTCGGACGTCCTGAAGGTGTTAAACGACGCGTCGTCGTTCGCCTAATCGCGGCCGCGAGGGTTTGGGGTAGGGATGGGGCACCGCGGGCTATCGCGGTGTACTTCGATACATTTGAATACCAATATCCATACGATTTTCTTCATTGTCTTCATCCATTTAACTCGACGGCCACGAGGAACTCGTGGCGGAAAGTAAGGTGCTTCGACGAGGCGCAGAATCGTCGCTCGATGCGTTTCGCTCGCAGGCTCGGACAATCGAACGTTCGTTTGTCTTTGATACGTTCGAGCCGGTGGGAGGCGCTTTTATTTACTGTCCGAGCGAAACCATCGAGGTACTGGAAGACGTTCTCCGCTCGGATCGAGCACCGACAGAGATCATTAATGCGGTATTTTCGTCAACATTCTATATATTTCTTTTTTTTACACTCACCAAGCTCGTTGGAATGATACCACCATATACCAGCCCTTCTTCTATATTGTCTATATACGTGCACCTTCGTTCTCTGCATGCAAGACACCGACCTATTTCTCCAATCTTCTGCCTCTGTAAGTTACATCGTACCTTTGATATTATTAAATTACTATTTTACTCGATATGTATCGTATAATACGTTCTTTTACATACATATAGATATATATGTAATATTACGTATTATATACATATATTATCATATACCGTATACGTTTTTTTTGTTTCGTATCGTGTATTGATATTTTATATATATATACATATTATACATATTATTATCTTTCTATCTCTCTATCTATATATACATATATATCTATTTATTATTATCCTAGGTATCTAGACAGAGTATATTACATTTGTATATGTATGTATTTCTTTTTTTACGTTTGTACTGGAATCTTTAACGACCTGCGGTGAAAGTCGTAACGTTTTTACGTAGCTTGTAACGTCAGAATATCGACGATTGCGATCATTAACGAACCTCTGAGCTACTACCCCCACACCCTGTTTCTTTTCTATCGATCACGTTGAATCGCCGCTTCCGATTTCCTCACGAACGTATGCACCACCCACACTATATCTCTTCTCTCTATCTATCTATCTATCTCTCTCTCTTTCTATCTCGCTCTATCTATCTCTTTCTCTCTCTTCTCTCTACGAAAGCTCCGAACTCTCCCGGCCTTCTGGATTCCTTCGACTCGATCCGGCAATCGCATCGACGGAGAACCAACAAATGAGAAACCAATCCAGGAATCGGATTGTTTCGCGTACCACGCGGCCACTCTCTCGCGATGTATTCCCGCAACCAATTTAAACGACACGATTCTGCGGCCAGATCTACGTGCGTTATTTTGCGAAGAATTTTGTGATTTTTGCGTGGATGAATGCGCGGGTGGATGCTGCTGGCGAGAAACAAAAGGGAGCAGAAAGAGCGACGGAAATATTTTTTGCCGCGGTCCGACGAAATCCGTCTCTCTACCCTTCTCTCACTCTATTTCTATCTCTTTCTCTTGCTTTCTCTATCTATCTATCTGTCTATCTCTTTCAATCACTCATTTTCTCTCTCTCTCTCTTTCTCTCTCTCTCTCTCTCTCACTCTCTCTCTCTCTCTTTCTATCTGAATCGCTCTATCTCGACAAATCTCTTCCAGGATATAATACAAATTTTTGTATCGAGCTAACGTTTTTTGCGGGTGACTTTTTGGAGCTGCGAGAACAAAACGAAAAAAAAAGCAGAAAAGAGGCAAAACGATGGAAAAAAAGAAAAAAAAGAAACAAAGAAAAAGAAGAGAGAACAATTTTTCCCCCCAAAACCGGTGACTACATACTTCCACCTTTTACCGCACTTGTATCATCCCCCCACATCTTCTCTATTCGTGAATTTTTTACGTGCGTGTACGAGGCGCATCCGCGTGTTTTTTCTTTCACTGCTGTTCATCCGTACAAACGACACACCGTAGCCAACAGAAGAAGATCCCACTCGGTTGATACGTCCCGAAACCACCTTCGTGTCCGAAGCTCCCCCTCTTCTTACGACTTATGGTTTCTCCTTCCCAGCTTTCTTTTCAGTAGACATTTTATCATAGGTCTTCCCTCTCGTCGCCTCGTGCCGCGAGGGAAAGGGCGCGGAAACGCGAGAGCGCGCAAAAACGTTGCAAACGTGCACGCCTAGCCTTCTCTCCCTCGGCTGAAACGTCTCTCTATCTCTCGAAGCGTTTTCCCCGCGAGAAGGAAATAATCGGCCGGGAGCCTGCTCCATAGAGCCGCAAAAAACCAAACAAACGAGGCGTCTTTTCTCTCGACGGCAGGGGGCGCGTGGACATGAGCCTTTAGTTATTTCATATTTGGAGTAGTGATTGCGCATGCCAAAGATAAAAAAAAAAAGATATTCTCACATCTCCCGCCTCTCTGCGACCAACTGCAACCGAGGACCAAGCGATATTTTTCTATTTAACGATCGATTCGAAAGTGAATTTTGTCCACCGACTATTTTCTCGGCAGAGCGATAAAAAATATTACGAAACAGTGCTGAAAAGGGACACGATTGGAATCGAGCGCGTGGGAGGGAGGAAAAGGACGAGCGAGCGAGTGCGCGTGTGACTGTTGTTTCACGAGGAAAGCGCTGTACAGAGATTCATGTACATTGTATATTGTATATATATATTTTTTTGTCTGACGTCTTAAGTCGAATAAGATATACAGATATAGAGAAAAAAATACGAAAAAGAAATATGAGAAAAAGCTCAAAGATATGAAAAGAGATAGACCACGTTTTTCACGTTGATAATAAGCAGTAGTATGCTACCCACTGATATGCCTAAACATACTAAATATTTTATATAACTCTACTTAATATTACGTGCGAATTTGACACGAATTTTTACGAGTTTTTTTTCCCACTTTTTTGGCGACTTTTGGGGCGCAGCTAAAGAAAGTGAGTATCCCTTAGCTCGTCTCGAGTTGTGCCATGAATTTTATACTATTCCTGTTTAATCGTTTTCTCTATAGTTTTTTCACCTTTTTTCCGTCTCTTTCGCATATGTCGTTTTTTACGTTTTCGGTCGCCGTTTTCTAAGGCGACCATTTTGAGAGATATATGTGTCAGCGTAATTTTTTACCCGTATTTTTGTTGCTACGGTCGGCAAGCAGAAACGATCGGAACAAGAGCCACGTATTTTTGCGTACGACCGACAAAAAAACGCTGAGAGTACGCGAAAATTTTGTTTTTTGCAATGCGCGTAGCGAGAACCTTGTGGGCGTGTAATTGATCGTTATCGTAATCGATTGCGTCGAGAGGCTTGAGCGGGAGACCTTTCTCCTGACCAAAAAAAAAAAACGAAAAAAGAAACAATTCATATCAAAAAAAAAATAAAAAGAAAGAGTAACATTTAGATTTATTACATATCTATATATATTTCCGCGTAGCAAAAAAGAAAAATGAAGAAAAAGAACGATCGTTTGGCTTTTCTTTGTCGTAATCTTCCTGTGCTACGCAAGTTTTCTTTTGCCCGACAAAGTAGAGAATTGCAGTTTTATTGTGTCTCGTACGAAGCTAGGTACATAGACGACGCTAAAGTTTTTCCGTTCTTTCTTTTTTTCTCTCCTGCCAACTGGTTTTCGTTCCTCTTTTTCTGTGTGATGCCGACAACATTTCCGGCGTCGGATACTGGACCGTCCATGAGAACACGCGCCATTTATCGCCAATCAGAATCTGCGTGAAACGCGTGTCGCTTTGACAACACCCGGCAAACAACGAGAGAACAAAACAAAAAAAAGCACAAAAAAATATGCGGCGGGAAGAAAGATTAAAAAAATCACCGCAGCACGCCGGGGCTTCGAAAACTCGTTGAAGAGAATGAAAAAAAACAAAACCGAGCAAAAAAAAAATAGAGAAAATAAAGGCAACGGGAGTCGATGGGACGGTGTTTCCGACAAATTATCCGAAGCGGCTTGTCGATGTGGGTAACTGTAAATACACGAAGGATACGTTTTGTTACCCTTGCACGTTTATCGAAAAAACACGAATGCACGATTCTGTTGGCACAGTTTTCATTCCGCACCCAGCACCAATGATCGTAGATCGCTGATATATATATCTATATATATAGTTATACATATATATATATGTGTATACATGCATACATACACCGACGTGTATGTGCGTACACATATACATGTATATACATATCTCTACATATGTATAAAATTGCTTCGTTTCGACATGGACTCTCCAATATTGCCGTAGCATTATCGTCCAACGTAACCGCGCGCTTTGCATCTCGATGACGTATTTATACGGGCGTTCATACATTCGCGGTTCTCAAACCGAATGCAGAATAAAAACATGCATTATTGGTATTCAAATGGAGGATTATCGTGCCGTAGGGACGTAGAGCATGAGGTACTACGTACCTCGTAATATTGTTTGTACGTCGTTTTGTCCGCGTGTGACTGGTGGCATGTACATATATTCACCGTTACTTTTTCTTTATTTATTTCCGTTTTCCATCCTCCGCCGTTTACGTATCGCCGTTCACCAACCCCCGGTTCCACCCACGCGGCATTCTGTTCGTTTCAACGTCCACTCCCCCGTTTACGTTTCTTGTTGCGCTGATTTTTAATTGATCCCACCCGTGGACGGCCTTATTTTTTCGTTCGCCGGAACGAACGAGGACCGATGCGACGCGACGCGACGAATTACACACACACGCGCGTTCGTCACCGCTCTATTTTCTTTTCGTTCTCGCGCGAACCGTTAACGTTCTTACTTTTCAGACGGACCGAATGGACAGCCTGTTTCTCCTCAGTTCGTTGTGTTCCGCGCTCCGCTCGTCGCATTTTCTCCTTTTTTTCAGGTTTTTTCACGAGCCCCCGATTTTTCTTTGATCCCCGTTCACGTGTGATTGAGACCACCTATTAATGTGTACGTGGCCGTGTGACTGCGAGCGTGTAAGAACGGCTAGCCGCGAAGGGCCCGGGTTAATTGCGCGTTGCGTTACAGTGCCTGGAGATCCTCAAGACGTCAGCGCCAGTCCGATCAACTCGACCGCGATACACGTCGAGTGGAAACCGCCGAAATCGAAAGAACAGAACGGAGTAATACGGGGCTATCAGATACACCTTCAGGAAGTCAGCGAAGAGGTCGGTCGCACTGTTCCACGATATTCGACGCCTCGTTTCGTTTCCAACGTTCGTTCGCCTAATCTCGACTGCGTTCACAGGGACAGGAGCTCCTGAACGATCCTATGTGCCGCGACGTGCAGGAAGAAGACGTGCTCGAAGTTAATATTACCGGCTTGCAACCAGACACAAGGTATTCCGTTCAAGTGGCAGCTGTGACGAGAAAAGGAGACGGCGCTCGTTCGACGCCGGTTCACGTGAAAACACCTGGAGGTGTGCCGAGCAGGCCCCAGGTCAACGTAAAGTACGTCGCGAGTCCAAGTCCACGGAATTCCTCGCGTAACCTTTGCTAACGATCGGCTATGTTTCCGCAGAGTTCTACCCAACAGTCCAGGCGAGGTCGAGCTCGAATGGGGCCAGCCCTCCGAGACTTATGGCCAGCTGTTGGGATATAGGATAAGGTACGGGACCAGGAACCAGACGCTCAAGACAGAGTTTATCGAAGGGACTTCAAAGCGCACCTACAAGATCGACGATCTCGGTAAGTTTTCGACTATAGCGATTTAAAAATCGCGCGCCGATCGGAGATGAATCTAACTCTGAATCGACAGAAGAACGGGGGGGTTGACTACGAGTTCCGAGTTGCTGGACGAAACGACCATGGCTTCGGGAAAGAGACGGTGGCGTACTGGTTTAGCCCCGAGGGACAGCCGAAGGGTGCGCCGACGAACCTGTCCTACTTCTTCCAAACCCCGGACATCGTGTGCGTGACGTGGGACATGCCGTTGCGACAGGACAGGAACGGTCAGATCGTCAGCTACGAGGTGCAGTTCAACAAGAAGAACGACCACTCGACGATCATCAATAGGACGACGAACAAAACGCGGGCGGTGTTCACGAACCTGGAGGAGAACACGGAGTACGTATTCCACGTGAAGGCGTACACGTCGAAAGGAAGTGGTCCGTTCTCGGAGAAGATCACGATCATCACGGAGAAGGACATCAGCCGAGCGCCGATATCCGTGAAGGCGGTGGCCACGTCCGAGAGCAGCGTGGAGGTTTGGTGGGAGCCGGTGCCGAACCGAGACAAGATCGTCGGCTACAAAATTTTCTACACGACCACGGCCGTGGAGGACCTGGACGAGTGGAAGCATAAGATCGTCGGGCTGACGGAGTCGGCGGAGCTGGTCAACTTGGAACGGCAGGCACAGTACGCGATCACGGTGGCAGCTAGGTACAAAACGGGTCTGGGTCGGCTCAGTGAGAAGGTGACGGTCACGGTGAAGCCGGAGGACGTGCCTCTGGAACTGATGGCTCCGGACTCCTCCACCCACTCCATGTCTCTGTCCTGGACACCCCCCATAAGACTGAATCCGATGAGCTACAAAGTCTCGTTCGATGCCGTGAAGGAGTTCGTCGACTCGCAAGGCATCACGCAGACCCAGATCGTCCCTCGCAAAGAGATCCGTTTGGACCCCAGCGTGACCAGCACCACCATCAACGAGCTACAGCCCTTTACCACCTACAACGTCAACGTCAGCGCGGTCCCCCGCGACGGCCAGTACACTCCACCCGCCAAGATCACCGTCACCACGCAGATGGCTGCGCCCAAACCGATGGTCAAGCCTGACTTCTATGGAGTCGAGCACGGGGAGGAGATCCACGTGATCTTGCCACAAGCCTCCGAAGAGTACGGGCCGATCTCGCACTATTATTTGATCGTCGTGCCCGAGGACAAGTCCATGGTCAACAGGCAGCCCGACGAGCTCACCGAGGATATGATCACTGGTAAAGACACCAAGCAGGAGAAAGAGAACGCACCCTACATCGCCGCCAAGTTTCCACATCGGGATATCCCGTACACGTTCCACTTGGGCAGGGGAGACATATACAACGGCTACGAGAATCGGAAACTCGAGAAGAACAAGCGGTATCGCATTTTCGTGAGAGCCGTCGTCGACACCCCGAGGAAGGTAAGCGTTAACGATCCCTTGGATGGATTAAATAAAGAGCGGTCGATCAAATTCGAGGTAAGACTGATGTAAATTTTTATGCCGCAGCACCTGTACACCTCGTCGCCGTTCTCGGAATACCTGTCCCTCGACATGAGGGAAGTGCCTCCGGGAGAACCACCCCGAAGACCTAACCCCAACACTCCTGTGGACGGAAACCCGGAAGTTTCAGTGAAGACCAGCGGTCAGGAGCCTGGAATGGTGTGGGTGGTCGGCCCGATAATCGCGGCGTTGATGGTCAGCGTGTTCCTCGTGCTTCTGTTCGTCATTAAGAAGTAAGCATTGAAACCTCTTGATTAATGTCGAGAGACTCTGGCTAAACGAACCAACAATTTCTTGCTTTTTTTCAGACGAAGACAGCCGTGCAAGGCACCGGACCAAGCAGCAGTGACCCGACCGCTTATGGCAGCGGACATCAGCTCAAACCACGCGCCCTCCGACCCTGTCGAGATGCGACGTCTGCTCTTCAAGACGCCGGCGATGTCCTCGCATCCGCCGATCGACATCAGCGACTTAGGCAATCATATCGAGTCCTTGAAAGGGAATGACAATCTAAAGTTCAGCCAGGAGTACGAGTCGATCGAGCCGGGGCAACAGTTCACTTGGGACCACTCGAACATGGAAGTGAACGTGTCGAAGAACCGCTACGCGAACGTGATCGCGTACGACCATTCCAGAGTGATTCTTCAGACGATCGACGGGATGTCGGGAACGGACTACATAAACGCCAACTACTGCGACGGTTACAGGAAACAGAACGCGTACGTGGCGACGCAGGGGCCGCTGCAAGAAACCTTCGGGGACTTCTGGCGGATGTGTTGGGAGCTGAGATCTTGCACCATCGTGATGATGACGAAGCTCGAAGAGAGGACCAGGATAAAGTGCGACCAGTACTGGCCGAGCAGAGGATCGGAGACTTATGGACTGATGACTGTGACGATCACCGATGTGCAAGAGCTAGCTACCTATTGCATCCGGTCGTTCCAGGTGTCCCGGGCTGGCTACTCCGAGAGACGAGAGATCAAACAGCTACAGTTCACGGCCTGGCCTGATCACGGCGTACCCGAACACCCAGCTCCCTTCTTACAGTTCCTGCGTCGCGTCAAGTCCATGAATCCACCCGATAGCGGCCCGCTGATCGTCCATTGCAGCGCTGGAGTTGGTAGAACCGGGTGCTTCATCGTGATCGATTCGATGCTCGAGAGGATCAAGCACGAGAAGATGATTGACATCTACGGACACGTGACGTGTCTTCGGGCCCAGAGGAATTACATGGTTCAGACCGAGGACCAGTATATCTTCATACACGACGCTCTCTACGAGGCAGTGATCTGCGGCAACACCGAAGTGCCTGCCAGAAACCTGCACTCTCATATCCAGAAGCTGATGCAGCCGGAGATCGACAACATCACCGGCATGGAGCTCGAGTTCAAGAAACTCTCGAACATCAAGGTCGACTCGTCGCGATTCATCTCGGCGAACCTCCCTTGCAACAAACACAAGAACCGGCTAGTCCACATCCTGCCTTACGAGTGCACCAGAGTCTGCCTGCAGCCGCAGCGCAACATCGAGGGCTCCGACTACATAAACGCGAGCCTGATCGACGGCTATCGCTACCGCGGGGCCTACATCGCCACTCAGGGCCCGCTATGCGACACCACCGACGACTTCTGGCGGATGCTGTGGGAGCACAATTCCACGATCGTTGTGATGCTGACGAAGCTGAAGGAGATGGGCAGAGAGAAGTGCCACCAGTACTGGCCGTCCGACAGGTCGATCCGGTACCAGTGCTACGTCGTCGATCCTATTGCCGAGTACAACATGCCACAGTATATCCTAAGAGAGTTCAAAGTGACGGACGCTAGGGATGGTGCGAGTCGCACCGTCAGACAGTTCCAGTTCATCGACTGGCCGGAGCAAGGTGTGCCCAAATCCGGTGACGGGTTCATCGACTTTATAGGACAGGTGCATAAAACAAAGGAGCAGTTTGGCCAGGATGGACCCATCACGGTGCACTGCAGCGCAGGGGTTGGGCGAACGGGGGTGTTCATCTCGCTCAGCATAGTGCTGGAGCGCATGCAGTACGAAGGGGTTGTTGATATCTTCCAGACTGTCAGAATACTGCGAACGCAACGTCCTGCGATGGTTCAAACCGAGGTTCGTAGTTTTCAATGTTCAACTAAGTTCAATTTCTCTCGGCGAACATCTCTGGGATTAGAGAACTATTTGTTCGGTTCGAAGACGTTCGATCGTTCTTTAACGGGCCTTTTGCGTTTTTCAGGATCAGTACCAGTTCTGCTACCGCGCCAGTTTGGAATACCTAGGTTCGTTCGACCACTACGCCAACTGACAACCCGACTCCCGCGAGGACAATGAACCGTCGAGAGTCCGCAGGGAACGACAGAGAAACGAGAGAGACGTGGGTGAGCGAGCGAAAATACGACGCGTCTAGTACAATGAAGTACTCGAGAAGTATATAAAATGAGCGGGGAGCGTAGTCTATAAAGAATGATTCCTGGGCATAACGTACCATACTCCTACCTTCCAAGGACAAATACAGTAGAGAAAAGAAAAAAAAGGCGATAACTTACTATCTTCTTGGGCAACTAAACGTAGCAGCCAAGTATCTTAGTCAATGGTGTTGCAGAAGTCCCGAGCATGCGGAGGACTTTCTTTCGTTTGTTTCGAAAAAGGGAACGGTGTCTAACTCGTGCCGTTGACCGAGAAATTTTTGTCCAGAACGTCCCGGTCCGAATAGCGGGACAGGACCGCCGTGGTAGAACGTGTACGGCTCGTAAACGTAGTGAAAAAAAAAAACAATCATATCCGTAGAAGTATTCTTTCCCGAGGTTTCCGTTTGTTACCAATTACGAAGCAGCTATTCAACGGAGATACGAATAAGAGGAAAATAGGCGGGAAAAACGAGGAGAGAACAAGGCGGGAGCAGCTATGATTAAACATATCCGTACGAGCCAGCCTCGCTCGGCTATTTTTTTCCGAGCGGCTCGAAAACTATGGTTGCTCGGCGCCGAGCTAAAAAAGTCTGACGGGGATCGTCGCCCCCGCGATCGTCCGCCACGCGATCGTGCCGTGACAGCTTCGCACGATCACGAGAAACACATCAAAAAGTTCAAACTTTCCTATTATACGTTGGAATACAAAGTGCTTCCATTTCTCGGCGGGAAAAGAATCGAGAGCAGACACACGCGTACACAGACATTACACCGTGGCACACGTTCGTGTAAAAGTACTTATATCGACGCGACGAGAAAAGGCTATTCGGGACACAGAGAAAGAAGAGCAGCAATAACAACACTGCCAGGAATAATATCTCCGTGGACGAGTATCGATATGAAACCAGAAAGAGAAAACTATGCAAATTTCCGCTCACTGACAAGAAAATTACCGTACTGCCAAATCGACAATTATTCATGCTGAGCCCATTACGCACGATAGGGATCTTCTCATTACCTACTGTAATTTTAAGTAGATCGTAAGCGGGTTGTTTTAAGATTAGGGTTATAAGCGACGCCATTAGAACAAGGAGAAGAGGATATGAGAAATAACAGATTAAAACAAGAGCAAATTGATTAATAAACAATACGAGAACTCGGTTTGAATGATGGAAGAGTGAAAGGATAACGGTGCCTATATTCAATTAAAATGCACAAACGTGTATTTGTGCTGGGTTTCTATGAGAACTAATTTAACTAGAAGCACTGTATGTCGGGTTTGCGTACTGTTCCCCCGAGCCCTCGACACCCTCGTGTACAAAGTTTCACTGTAGGCTTCTACCTCGACGACTTTTACAATTTTCCCCGGGACCGGTTCGGCCTGAACCGTGTTTCTTCTCTCTCTCTCTCTTTCTCTCTATCTGTTCCTCTATCTGTCTCATTTACGCGCGCTGCAACTTCGATCATTCCTGGCTCGGTTCACGCAACAACTTTCGCTTGCCTCGTGCTGCTGGAGATTAAACTTGTTTCGCGATATCGTTTCATCTGTAGCGTACGTACGGTTTAAGAGAGCCGTATCGGAGCCCTTAGAATCAACGAATCTCATAATTAAGCACACCGATTTCCAAACGCCGAACGAACCGCCGGAAAACGCGTCAACCAGAGAGGACAAGATCGGTCGATCCATCTCCAGCCCATCAAATCACCCCCCATTGCAACGCTATTACATCCTTTTTGATAACGATAGAAACTTTCGACGTATATTAATTGTACATTGTAATTCGAAGAGTTACAAAACGGTTCGTAGTCTATTGAAGACAATAAGCATGTGCTCGTTTGTATATCTACTGTATCTCGAGGAATCTTCATCGTATTGTTCGGTATAGAGAGGCGTTCTATCGCTGTTCGATAGGGTAGAACGTGAAATTCTATTTACTAAAGTATGTAAGTATAAATAATACGATTACGAGCGGTACGCTCTCCCCCCTCTCTCTCTTTCTAATTCTATCCCTCACAGTCTCTATTAAGGAAGGCTTAATTAATGATCCTCCTCGCTGTTTTTCGGCGTCCGTTCGGCTGGTACAATGCAAATCACAGCACCGAGAAACAATGTCGACATTTACTGTCTCGATCGTTCGATTCTAAACCGGTGAATCGAGCAACCAACGTAAAAACATTCTTTCCGTTTTTGATAGTGGTTCGAGGGTAAGGAATTGTGACTAAGTGTACATAAATGCACCGTCTGTCATTAGCAACATTATATAAATATATAAATATAAATAAATAAATAAATGAATGAATAAATGAATATATAAATAAATGATTAAATAAATAAATAAATGAATAAATATATATAAATAAGATGATCGATAATATATATGTATATATATATATATCTACATACTCGTGTATATATACATAGATATATATTATGAATATCGCAAATGAAGAGAGTACGCATTGAAGAGAGAAATAAAATAAAAAATAGAAAGCTGTGGATATTTTCCAGACTATCGGGATTGAAAGGTTTTATCCGATAAAGCACGTTGTTACATGGATTTCTGCGATTTCTGTTTGAACGCTTTTCATTTCGAACATATTTTTTGATATCTGCTTTTTTAACTTTTCTATGTATGAGTTTTTTACCGAGGCTCTCTACGTACACAAGGTATTTTTTTACACGAGATTTATATCGACTAACTCTGTATTGTACATGCTCGATCGTTTCCGAATGTGCATTTATCATTATCGTCATCCTCGATATACCTATGTATCGTTTTGTTTCACGTTGTAAGACTGAGGGCCATAGCGTCTAAAATCCATTTACAATGCATTCGCAGCACGTACTTGCAGAAGTACTTAAATGGCTCGAACATCGTTCAAAGATCAATTACTAAAAAAAAAAAATCATTCTATCTCTCGTTGTCTATGCGAAACACCGTGGGACATCTTATCGCACGTTGCTGATCTCCGTTAGCGTCATTCATCGATCCGACGCGTTCATTTTACGCTGTTCGTTTCTAAAAATCGTGTTTCCCCCGACCTTGCGGAATCTCTAATTACAAAGAGATCAAATTATTCGCGTTTCGTTCAGTATTATTCGAATTCCCGCTGTCTTGATTCGACCGTTATCATCCGCGCTTTTTTCGTTCGTCCCTACCTCGGCGATATCGTGCTTCTGTCAGAATAACGGATTCGATATTGGTTGTATTGGCACCGAATGATGAACGAAACGGACCGTTAACGCAAATCAAACGCAGTGACTAAACGAGTCTCTCCTCTCTCTTCTACGGGGAGATACGTGCTATTATCGAAGAGTACAATTGGTATTTAGAAACCTACCAGAAGACAACTCGAATACATTTTTTTAAGATATCGATAAATATTGTTATACGTCGTTCGAGACACATCGTAATGTTTAAACTACGGACTTTCTTTAGTCGTTGACAAAGGCTGATTGAAACAAATTTCAACATTCACCGGGAGAAAACAATGACATTCCTCCGAAACCGATAATAAAAGGCGACGAAGTTTTTGCTCTAGAACCGTATTCTTTGCCCAATAGAACTTTTGCCCTTTCGGCGGTAGCTAACTCGATCATTCGACTTTTTAATCGTGTACCTTTTAACACGCTGACGAAAACTGAAAAAAAAAAACAAGAAAAAGTGAAAAAGAAAAACGTAACGTTACGTTAAGAAAAAACGTCCGTACAAAGTGCGGCGATTGCCAACATGGTCGACAAACTTCGTGTTTAAAGTTCCAGACTAAAAAAAAAAAGATGAGGAGAAAAGAAAAATAAATAAAGAAAACTACAATACGTTCGCAAGAAACGAAATTAAACGATTGTATAAAATATATTACTAGTTATAAGTTGGTAGCGATTAAATTGTATTCGATGAATTTACTAATACGAAGAAGTCCACGATATTCGTATATTTATAAGAGTACCGATCGTAACGTGAGATTACGTTTTTTTGTATCATTCCGAGACCTTTTTGTGTATGTTGTACCTTAGCTGCGTGTCTATTGTTAATGTTTATAATTTTTTTATATCCCAAAAACTGTATAGCAATACGTGGTTTGTTGTATTCTTCTTCTTAAACAGAGAAAAGAAAAGATAAGAAACGAGATAAACTAAAGTTAAAAAGAAGGCAATGCAAACTCGAGCGTTTCCCGGAGCAGCAACTCTTTAAATAAATGTAACAAATTACAATCGGCCGCCAATGCTCCGCGCAATATTACGTCGAGGTTGTTCCCTGTGCGTAAGGTCATCGTGAATTCATCGACTCGATGACCCCTCGATAACCGAGAAAGAGAAGGAGGTGAATTAAAAAGACAAAGAAATAAGTCAAATCTAAATATCGTTGAAAGAATGGGAAATTATTTTGTGATACTTTCTTGCCAGAAAGAATACAACAGGCTAAAGTGAATATGATAAATGTAATGTTACTAATTAACACCTATGCAAATTAAATATTGTGTAATAGGAAGTCTGTTGACAAGGAGAAAAATAACGTGTACATTATGTATTGCCTTGCGGCATCAATAAACTAATAACTAACGTAAAACGACGCCTTTAGTTCCATCCTAATTCCGTAATTGGCCCGCGAGAAAATTACAGTGGAGGTGTGACCAGACTACTCTGTCAAGGATTCCATCAAGGATCGAAATGAAAGCTGGATACGCCACAGAAACAAACGCCAACGTTCATAGTAGCAGGTTTATTATATTATTTCGTGACGACTTAGATCTATTGGACAATTATCGTATCGTTATGTACAAACGTTTATCTCTAATGCCGAAAATCACGTGTCTCTCACTGCCTGGTATGGCCACATTTCTCTTAAATAGTAACCGCGGTTTATCAGCCTTATATCACATTAGCCGGTTCGTTTGGATTAGTTGCTGGAGGACTTCTAGTCATCATCGACGCAACCTGTGATAAAACCATAGTTACGCTACACCCCATAACTTACGAATCATAGTTTCACAACGGGGTGCTGAGGAGATCCAGAATACTTTAGCTACCAGAAACTAATAGGCTTTTTAATGACTCTGTTATATCCGATTTAGTTTTGATAATTTCCACTTAAATAATAATCTTGTGGAAAGATAATTGAAGGCAATTTCGAAGGTAAGTTCGCTGGTAGGTAAAGCATTAATCGAGATAATTTATGGGAAGAGGTTTTCGATAAAAAGGTTGTAAGCCAGCGAGAGTTGGGAAACTACGGTCTAAATTAATTTACGAACGTTTTGTATGACTTGTTTCCTTAGGAAATCGCTGGTCGCCCCAGATATGTTGCGGTCGTTCCCCATTTTGCATTTTACGTATCCGTAAAGATTCGCGCCATTCAATGCAATCGCAATGCACACAAGTAGCAGCCACTTAAACTTTAGGCCGAACAAGGCCACCATGAAAAATATTGACCACAACAACGGACAAAGTATCAATGCCAACCAAAAGATACGAGCTTCCGTTGCGTTAATGCGATTCTGTCGGTCACCCTGAAAAACAGGGTACATAGTAGACCTTGTAGAGTAGAAGTAATACTGAAGAGGATAGTTATGGTAGAATTTTGCATACAGTGATGTAACTCTACATTCCTGTTGAATTACAAATACTTTCAACAGGCACAAGTTGCAAACATAAAAGGTGAAAGCCAGTAGTCCTTGAACTGATTTCTATATTTATTGTTCACAAGAATAATGGCTTTGAGTTAATAGGTCATTAGCTTGTTGAGTTCTGAAGCTCTTATGCAAGAGTAGAACAAACCTTGTTAGATTCGAACACCCAATGACTCTTTCCATTGTCATCAACGTAATTCCACCACCTGAGGCCAACCATTAGTCTGCCAGTAATATTTTTGACTGTCCAAAAGTCCATCGATAACAGTAATATGACTGTTACAAAACTAGCTATGAAACTACTCGAGAACCACCCGCACATCATATAAACTACAATTGCAGAGATTCTGAAGGCTAAGTGAAACAGGGTGACATATGGATGTCTAAAATAATTCAACACATCGTCATTATAAAAGCCTAAGCTATAAGTAATCTTACGCATCTATCTTATAAACTATATACTTCAGTCTGTTGGTGTTTTGGTTAGCTTCCTCCTCCTCCCCAAATGCAATTGTATCGTCATCCATTAGTAAAGGGACCTAATAATAAAACGGTGGAAATGTTTAAGGAACATCTAGACACAGCTCTGGAACTACTTGCATCCAAACTTAACTAGCAGACCTAGACATCTATATTCCTAATGTACAGTGTAAGGAAACAGAGAATGAATAAACAAACTTATAACCAAACAATAGATTGATGGATCGGTACGGAACAAGGAAACGAACTGCTATATGAACTTTGCTACGAATATATCTAGAAAACGCTTGCACATATTTTAAAGTCGAATATTATTTAAATACGCAAATATACGTACGGAAATTCACGAACAAACGTCAATAACAATTCTTCCGATCAACGAAAGAACATCAACTTCTTGCGGTTTAATCGACAACGTTCTTATTATGCTCTTATACAAACCGATACGGTGAAGCAAAAAACGATGATGTTAACAAAAACTTGGCGTCAATGCATTGAAAACGAGCTGTATATTGTAATGTACCGTGCACCTACCGATGCAGACGCCATGTTAGCACGTTGACGTTGACGGGAAGGCAACAGCAACAGACGTCATCTCTTCTACACCGATGGTCGAAACAGTGTGTGTTCCCCACTCTTACACCTATAATGTCGAACGATCATAAATTAAAGTCGCATTCAATACAGTAATGGGTTCTACTCCTGCACACCTTCAGACCGCAGCTCGACCCGTTAGGGAGGGTTAATAGAAAAATTTTCTTTTTCGATTGGTTGGCAATTTACTGGCGAAACAGTGCTGCCCTCACAGTCAAAGAAAAAGAGAGAAAAAATTGAGTGAGAAAGAGAGCATGCAATCAGCATAACTCCATGTGGAACAAGTCACACCGACATATAATGTAGCTTGTTTCACTCTACCGTGCTTGCAGTCTTACTGTGTAGGAGTAGAATCCATTACTGGACTTGTTCCTTGTTCTACGTTAACGATTATTGACTCTATTTTTTTATCTTCGTTTCTTTACAACGCAAAATACGGAAACGAATGACTAATTTCGTAGTCTGTTTGCTCTGAAATTGCATTACGATGTTAATAATGTTAAGTGTTTGTCATTATACGTACTTAACAATTCCTAACTATGACGCATAAGCAAGACTAATTTGAATTTCTGTTACATACACCTCTCCAGTATATAATTACAAACTTTTTAGGTTGGTATGGCAGTCAACTACAGCCACGAAAATTCATAGCGTGTTTGATCTAGACTCCATACATCGTTTATGATTCCAGATTATATTTGGCAAGCATTTGCGAATATGTTGAATGAAAAATTGAAAATCTGGTAAGATGTAAAATGTCGTATTCTACACGTTTTTACTCGTGAATTAATAATGCTGCTGGTCAATTAATAACCTAAACTTTTCGAGACTGTGTCACGCAACGTTTTTGGAAAAGTCAAATGACCTTCTCCGAACTTACGCTAACAAGAGGAGGTATTATATATGAAGTAACTTTTATTTATGCAAATACCATGTCATTAATCATCGTCCATCGCAACAGCTGCAAGCTGGACAGTCTTGCGCACTAATTCATCAACTTTATCTTCATTAGAAACTAAAAATGCACTCGAACAAAAAGCGAACCGTCCGTTTGAAGACCGACGATTTGAAGGAGAGTACGTAGAGGGAGCACTCGGTTGTGATTGGTCAATCCGTGTGCGCACCCTGCTGGTCAGTGGTGCAAACTATGCTGCACGAAAGAGCATCATCGGCACCCCGGGTGCAATTAACCCCATTCGAAGAAAGAGGGTCAGATGTGTTAGGTGACAAAGATAATTTACCGCTTAAGTCAGCCGGGTTTCGCGCAAGTATTCCGTGTGATACGCGCGACAATCGTCGCGTAGTTGAAACAGAATCGTAGCGCGAAGACCGCGTGTGTTGGTAACGATAAAACGTCAGCGCCGTCGTGCTCGTTCGCCGTTAGGTTTGTGGTAGTGCGAGAAGTGTATGTAATGTTGATCGCGGTGATGGTGGTGGTTCCTATAAGTACAGGGGATTGAGTGCACGTCAAGTAGATTTCCTGTCCCACGAAACAGTTTGTCGCGAATTGTTCACGTTGCGAAGGATGCGTTGTAGATCTTAAAGTGTCCAGGGACTCGGAGACCGGTACGATGTTGAAAGGTTACTCGCGGATCACTCAGGCGTTGCTGGGAACCTTATTTACGTGGGCTCTCACCGCAGCGGGTGCCGCACTCGTAATCGTAATTCGGGGGAAACAGGTGAGCTTCTTTTCATTCATTTATTCATACTTAACGATACGACGTTCACGGACAATAGTCCACGGTGCATCTAATTTATTGATGCATCGCGATACACTTGATTGTAACCTCCTCCTGGAAGTATTCTAACCTTACCCGGCATATTAACTATCACAGCGCGCATCGCTACCCTTTTGAAAAATTGATTTATCATCGCTGTCGATTTTTTTGTCGATTCGCGACGTACGTGCGAAACACGACGTTCGAGATATTTATCGAAAAGCGCTATCCGTGCGGGAATCTATAAATAAGATCTTAACAAGTGTGACCTTAAAGAAAATTAATCAGTGACCATGACATTTATCCTTCTCATTGTTCTCGATGATTTTCATCTATCATAAAAGGTTTCGCGTTCGTTTTCTTAGAACGTTTTGGCACGTGTAGTCGCGCGCAAAAGATTCAATAGAAAACTTCGAGCAGTCGAGGAGGGTAAATAAATTCAACGTTAAAACGTTCATATATAGAAAGGGCACTTATCGTACAGCTGATTCAATAAGGTTTCCCTCGGAAACATCGTTTTGCGTAGACTACCTACACGATTAAATTTATCTTGTGTTCCTACTGTCAGATATTATATCTGTGTGCAGTATCTCCACAATGTAATTCATAATGATCTCACTAAACAGTGAAATTCGTACAACATATCAGGAATTTCGTTGTTATCAGCCGTCGAATATTTGCTATTCTGGTCTCGACGACAGGACACCAGTACTCGTTAAAGTTTGATTTGATAAGATTACGTGGGGTTTAATATATGCGAGCAGATACTTCGCTTTGACGTGTCTAATAATCTCTAATTTATGATGCACGTACTCCCACCAAACGGAGCGCAATAAATTCGAATATCTATTTCGATTCGATTTTTACGAAGCAGAGGTTTGTCATTCTCGCTTCAAAGTCCCGCGAATTTTCAAATCGCTGTTCGTTACGTAATCGAATGTATGCGAGATTGCGCATTTATCATGAATTAAAGCGATCAAATAACAGATTGATATTTATTGATATGGAACGGCAGACTATTAATAGTATTTAACAGTAAACCTACTTATAAACTTCCTTAGAAAGACTTTCATTCAATACGATTCTTCATTCAAACGTATATATATTATAATAAAGACGACGAAGAGTCAAAATAAATTCATTCTTGTGATTCTGATGAGATCGCTCTTAGTGCACAGTTCATTTATCATCCAAGCGATTACGACGGCGAAATTGGAGGAGTTTTGTTTCATTGAGCTCACCATGTTGGAAAAATATATCGTCTGCATTAAAATGTTATCACGTTGAAGGCTACGTTAATTTGACACGACTTGCGTTACATGTTATCGTGAAATATTATGTACAACAACCGAATTAAAGTGACTTAATTTTGTTGACGATGATAACATTCGAGAGTTGAAAAGCATTTAAGTTGACTCGAATGATGCGTTTCTAGTAATCTCGTCATCGCCGGTCACCGGTGTTTTGGCATTCAACGTGTTAAAAATTATGCGAACATGCGAAAAATTTCGTATTTGAAGTACAACTTGAAATGGAGAAAAATGATGGAAATCTAATCTGTTTCAGCGCAAGCTGTTGGACATCAGCCTAGGATTTGCGGCGGGCGTGATGATAGCTGCGAGTTACTGGTCTTTATTGGCACCTGCTATCGAAATGGCGTCAAAGAGCAAAATTTACGGACAGGAGGGCGAATATGCGTTCGTACCGGTCGGAGTTGGATTTCTCGTAGGGGCGGCATTCGTATACGGGACGGACTTGTTGATATCACTCTTCGGCATTCAGTCCCCTAATGTGCTTTTAGCTATGCAGTCAGTCGGTACGAAACAAAGCCGCAAGATCCTTGCAAAACTAAAGAGTGACGAGGATTTAAACGATTATGATCCGTATAGCAACGTACAGATTTCCAATGGAAAAGTATATACTCGAATTGAGTCGACCACCATCGATGGTATCTCATTTTCTACTTGTAACATCCAATTCTCTCTGTAGGCTTGGAAAATGGGATCAGTTCACGACACACACACACGTGTATCTTACTCTCTATGTGTATAATGTCACGTCCCTCTTCGCTTTTTTTCATAAATAGCAAACGTTTTGGCTGTATCCGGGAATAAGCAGCTCAAAAATGAAAAAGAGCGACTACTATATTCTCGGTTTATATTTTCTATTTAATCTGCTTATTCTTGGTGTATGCACTGTCTTTTGTTCCGTGTCTAATTTTGTTGTGTTCTTTGTATGATAATTGCATAACCTGTTCACCGGACATTTTACTCGCTCTCTTGCATCCGCGATTCCATGTTTTCTTCAACTATGATACTCGAATACTATCGTCTCGTTACAGAGCCGCGCCGATGCGAATTGAGCGAGTACAAATGTAAATTTAGTGGTCGAAAAATCGTCCGATTAACAGGCGGAAGCGTTTATCTTATGTTAGCTGCTTCGCACGTTCGAGTTAGTAGTGTATGCATGGTACCCAGCGTTCGTGCAAAACTCCGTGGAACTTTCAAACACAGATATGGGAAAGCACAGATCACAGACTCTCTCGCAAAGCACACTTGTGACACTCGTAATTAATTGGGTGGTGCACTAAATATTTGCCTACACGGTAGAACCCGGTTTCAACGTTTTATTAACGGTAGATTCCACTGAAAGGCGATTAATTTTTCGGTTTGTGTTTAAAAGAAGTTCCACAATTCTGAGAAACTGATCTTATTAATCCTGCCTGCGGATCTAACGAGCAAAAGACGTGAACGAGATTTACCGGGTTAGATACGTACATACCTAAGCTTTATTGTGCTTTCTATCGAAAGTGAGAACTAACGAGGCAGATAGATCGCCTTGGGTTTTGGAAACGGATGGGTTCTCCCATTCGATCGATCGATATTTCCACGACGCAGTGAATTATCTTGGATACTAACGTTCGCATTAAACCTCCCCGTTTCAGGTTTCAACGAGCAAAATACGCGACGACGACAAATCGCGCTCATTAGCCCGCCGACCGAACAGGGAGAGCCCGAGGTAATTTACGAGGACCTTAACCACGAGCAGAAAAACAGTCAGTGGAGGAGGATACTGTTGTTGGTCGTTGCGATTACCGTAGGTATCATTCGATCGGATTAAAAAGTCATAGAACGAATTTTACTTCGTATAACTTGTGAACCGTGTCTGTAGGTGCACAATATACCAGAAGGTCTTGCAGTTGGAGTCGGGTTTGCCGCGGTAGGAAGCAGCGAGTCAGCGACTTTTGAAAATGCGAGGTAAGATATGCTTGAATTATCTATGCTGCGTAGTGCGTATTGCGTAAGATAAACCGCTCAGATATCAGCAGATAAGAATTACTAAGCGATTATCTTTTACCCGGAAATTTATACTAGAAGAGTTCATACACTGAGATTACAACTGTTCAAACACTTCTCTGGCTATCGATACGGTAGCATCGTAATCCACTTTTTCCTATTTTTACGGATCTTCGCTCGGTAAAAATGTTAGCGAAGCATTTCCATCTGCGTATTGATCGCAATGCGACTGTGTTCCATCAGTGTTTCGATCAAACTTTAACGCGTACATACCGAAATTACTTCCGTAGATTAATCGTGCCTATTCAATTCGTTGCGAGATAAAGCGGTTATAACGATCGCTTGGATAATCACGAGAGTCGCTGCTCGACGTTCGTGCATAAAGTAGGTCACGAAAATATTCGGACACTTTCTATTACGGAAAAAATGTTAGAACGTCGGATCAAACTAGTTGAATATTTTTTAAATGTTAGAGGGTCCAGTTTGCTTAACATTCAGCAAACAAGTTTTGGCAAAAATTACAATTGGTTGAAATAGCAAAAAATAAAATCGTATTTTTTAACTTTTTCATTTGAGCGAATAATTAAACTTGAAACATTCAATTTTGTAGCCGAAAATTTCATCGATTTCCACCAATTTTAATTTTATGCAACAAATTTTGCGTTGATTGTTCAGTAAACTATACTCTGTACATAAAAATAAAACTCAACTCATTTGGTCCTAAGTTTTACGTATTTTTTTCGTATTTGAAAGTATTCGTATACTTTTGTGACCGATTGTACCTCTCGCGTTTGTTAATTTCTAAAATTAGCACGATCAAGGATTCGAAAATTCGACACGGATTCAGAAACTTCGTGCTAGAACCATTCTTCGTTATCAGAGCATTGTACGCGTGAACTTTTATGGATCTATTAGTTATAAATGCTTGCTTAAGTCAATGACTGCTTACTAAAATTGTTAAGGACAGGAAGAAATTTTTATTTGGCTCCTGTTTCTTGAAAACCAATCGTTGTAGGCAATTTAGCGTGCAACCACGAAACAAGAAGAACAAAGGAGTAATATTTTAACTGGAGAACTAAAAAAATTCACACTTCAATCTTTTTATAATTAATTCCCAATCCCCTAATATGTATCCCAGAGCATCAAAATTATTTTCTTTACATTTTCGCGAGGATCCATCGTTTCAGTATGCGAATTAAAATAAATGACACCCCTTGATCTTTCTAGAAATAATTGTATTGTATTCCATACGTTTTCTCGAGAATTTATTATTTCAGCACACGAATTAAAATAAATAGCAATGTAAAAATACTATTTTTAATAAGTACACATAACCCATCGTCGGTCGAAGGATTTCCACGGAAATCCTACGATTGCATCTCGATTGATGGTAATCGTTGCATGCATACCGACCGCGATTACAGTTGGGGAGTTCTCTCCGAACGAATTCCGTCCGCTAGGTGGCAGCAGCTGTCGGCATCGGCACTTTGGTGCCCGGCGCGTGATAGGAGGTCCCCATGAATGAGTTCTATGGTGGTCGGTCGCGAGTGCCAGCCGCAGGCGAAGTTTATTGGCAGCGGTGGGTGCCCAAGGCGAGGGGGAAGGGCACGTGTGGCCCTGGAATTCAACGAGCCCTAGGCGCCGCGCATTCCATTCCAGGTTCCCGCTTTCCCCGCTTCGTCTTGTCCTCCTGGACTTCTCCCAAACTCGCTCTCCTTACAGCCTTACCGCCTTACCGCCTTACGCTTTTGACTCCGAAACACGAACGCGATGTCTGTCGATGACGTACACGCCCGTACAATCGATTGTCCGACGGTATTTTTGTTTCTGAGAGAGTCGATCGCTTCGGCGACAGAACCCTTATTTATGGAGGAAAATGTCAACGATAATCGGCCACCCCCTCCCCTCCCCCTGCATCGTCCCGAGCCACCACTTTCTGCCTTTCTTTTTCGAAGATATCCAATCCGCTCTGTACTTTGCAATTTATTTCCATTCGTTTCTCCATTAACAGAAATCGATTCGCGCATTTAACGTCCTCTGTACATCGTTGCGATCTTCAAAGAAAGACCTCAGTCGTTATGATCACGCGAATGTTCCGGCGATTTATTTAACCCTTAACTGCAGACACGGAGTCTGACAGACTCTACTGTAAATATTATTGCTTATTGGTTCTACCATAAGAGGGTCTAGACGTTTTTAGTTCCCCCAACGTTTTTACGTCACCCCCGACACGTGCAATACGTGTTATATTCATTTTCTGTGTAAAAACTGATATCACGTCCACATTATAAACAACATATTTTAACGAGAGTCTAACAGACTCTATGTCCGTATTGTTGTCACAAATTGTCCGCAGATAAATCGTTTTCTTGGAAAGCAAGTCTCTCCGCGAGCCTGGCAATTGATTTTTGCAAGAGTTGTTCTTTAACCTTTTTAAGGTGTTTGCGATCCGAATCGCGAGTCCTTCCGTCCAACGGGAATAATAGATGGCAGCCGATTAGACAAACGATTCGGCCATAGTAGATTTCCCTTCGGAGGGGGCCGCGTAAGGCCTGAATTCCAAGGCATTCAAACGACGGTGTCGGACGTCACGGGCAAGATGGTCGGTGTCGGCCGCCCATTAACAATCCGTGGAATGAATGGACCGTGTCGGCGTTTTCTTTTCTGCCGCGTGATAATTAAGAAATAGAGGTTGGATTTCTCCATCGGAACGGTTTCCAGTGTGCTTTCGAGCCAGCGAATCCGCCGAGAAAACGGAACGGGTAAAATTGCGGCGCAGCGGCTCGAAAACAACGCTTCTTCTTTGGGATATTTTCGTTCATCCTTTCGCATCCGATACGATAAAATGCGACGCGACGACTCGTTTCGATGCGGCGCGATGCCCATTATCACCCAAGTTTCCCGGTTATGAATGAATCGTCGGTTCGGTCCGAAAGATGACCCCGGCCGATACCGGAGTCGTGCGTTGCGTATCGCCACGCAGTGGTTCGTGCTGTGCGTACATACGCCGTTATCGGTGCGCGTGCTCTTTCGGACAGGCCGAAGGAACGACTGAAAATATTTCATTGAAACGTGCCGTGAAATCCGTTTCTCGCGACGGAATGGAATCGTCGGCGGAATTCTTCCGACAATTAGCCCGGGATCGCGCCTACCCCTGTTAGCGGTCGCCGATTAATTGCGAAACCCTCGAGGGCTCTTCGGAAAGCGATTTCGCCGAATTTCAAGAATCAATAGCTTACAGTTCCGCGGAGAATTCCATAGCGAACACACCTAATTGGGCGGCTCTGTTTCTCTCTCGATACTCGTCGCCGTTTCCGAATAGCGAACCAGTAGGGAGATATTACCGTAAAGATCGATCTTTCCACCCGAGTAATGCGACCAGTTTCGAGGAACGAGAACCGCCGAGCCGCGCCGCGCCGACGTGCGTCGTCTCGTCGTTCAGAAAATCTCTCAGCCTTCAGCATTTATCGACCCAGCATGCCCTTTTGTAGCCCAACTCGTTCGTAACGAGCGGCATTCCATTCTCACGATGATTGCGATTAAGATCGCGTTCGCCTTCGTGCACATTTTCAGCAACTAACGAAACAACGGGCCCGCCTATCGAGCCACTGCGTTTCCTGTTTCGAAAACGCCGGATAAAAAACGATGCTCCCGTTCGAACCTGCGAGGATCGTTCTCTGCCTTGGTATCGACGACCAAGAATCGTTCGATTTCCACGAGCTATCCGAGTCACGGTCTCGATTAGATTCTGCTTACAAGTTTCGCATCGCGTCGAATACCGTTCGGAGCTCGAGCGATTCCTTAGAGGACGAGCATCGTCGTGTCGGCGAGCGAATTTAATTATTTAAATCTAGTTCGCCGAGAATATTTTGTCGGAACGCGACGGAATAATTCAGCGTCCGCGAACACCGCGAGAGAGGAGGCCCGTTTCTGTAAACGGCGCCGAGAACAGAAATCTCGAGAAGGAGATCGTTGCCACCGCGTGTCCCGGTCAAGGAAAACGTCGTCGAGGCTCCGTCATGGAAATGAATTTTTACGTAACGCGCGTTTCTCAGCCGTCGGTTCCAGCGTTGGTTTCAGAGCGTCGGTGCCGGTGCTTCGATCGCCGTGCCCCGGCGCGTACGAGCTGCCCTTTCCTCGGAAAGGTAATTCATTCTCGAGACAGCGGTAGAACAATCCACGAGTTCCGGTCGGGCCGGCGAAAGAATCATGAATGAAACGTTTCGCAGGCTGCAACAGAGCGCGTTCGCCGTTTCACTCTTCGGAGCGGGGCTGACAAAGAAGGGACAAGAAATAGAGTAAAGAAAAAGAGAAAAAGACGCGGTCTCGTAGGTAGGCACGATGGAAAGGTGGGCAGCCGATAGGAACGACGATATTTGCACTCGTAAAACGCTCAAGGAGATCTGGTACTGAGTCACCCTTCGAGCTATGCGGATTTTTCGCGGAATCTGGGTCCGTCGTTTCCCTTTTTCTCTCTTTCCCGGCGTTTCCTCTGCTTTCTTTAGCCCGATCCGAGATTCCCGCCGAGCTCGTTCCTCATCGCGAAAACGCCGGTTTCGGGTTTACGAACCGCCATTGTCATCTTTTGCCGTCGTTTCGCGTGCCGTCGCAGTCGCTCGCGGATCGATCGTTGCGCTTCGGAGAAACTTGGCTGCGTGTTCGATCGTGGCGATGGATCGATGTCGAAATCGGTGAACAACGAAGAGGAGACGTCGCCGCGACGACGAATTCCTGCGGGTAATTCACGGAGCCGCCGAAACGGTGCGCGAGAGTCTCGCTCTGTTTCACGGAATCGAGATATTCGGTGGACGATCGGAGGCGCGCGTGCGATCGAACGAGGTGCGAGAAGCTTGGATTTGCCTAGACATCCTAGACGTTTGCTTAGACGATCGTTCTTCTCCCTTGTTCTTTTTGATTCTAACGCGACGGCGAGGCAAACGAAGGAAACGGCTCGCTTCGGCGAGACGAGGCGAAACAAGGAGAACGAAACTCGGAGGCGCGCAGCGAGAGAGGCCGAGAGAGAAGAAACGAGGGTGAGAGCGATAGCGTGCGTAAAAACAGAGGAACTACGGAGTGCCGGGTTGGCGTGGCACGTAGATGAGGTGGTGCTATGTTAAACATGGCGCCGGACAAAGCTGCCGACGAAACCACCTCATTTCAGTGCTATCCTCCTGCCTGTCTTATTATATACCGACCCAGCAGTGCTCACCGCACCGCGGCCCCTCTCTGTCCCCTTGTCTCGACTCTTTCCTCTTGTACCCTCCCCGCTCCCACTCCACCTTTCCCACCTTTTACCCTTTCTCTCGGGCTCTATCTCTGCGCCGTCCTTTTTCGACTTCAGGTTCGGACTCTGGCTGCCTTCGGACTCTTCCTTCTCTTGTCGTTTACCTTCGAAACGTTCTAGCGCCGTCTACCGACTATAAGCGTCTCGAGGAAGAGCCACGCGATAGTTCCTAACTCGCTTAACCACCGCTGAATACCGGTGCACCCGTCGCCATCCGTTGCACCCGCAGCGCCGCGCAACCAACTCCGTCGCCGATAAATATTTTTTCAGGATAATCGAAGCTCCGCTGCCTCCGCGACCCATCTCTCTCGCCTAACTCGAACAGCCTAGCGCCGCCGATCCTAGCGTGGTCGATCGTCCACGGCTGGTTAACCACGCGTCGAGTAACGCTCGGACTACCACCTCGTTCTCTCTTCGAGGATCTCTCCAAGGATCTCTCCCTCCCCCCTCTCGTTCTCTTTCTCTCTAAGCGTCGTGGATCCGTTCCATGGCGAACGAGAACGCCGCGGCTCCGTTCCCTTAATCGTCGCACTTTGTACCCGGTGCTTATCACACGCGGAAAGCCAGTTCTGGCGTGTGTTAATAACGACGGAAGTCGGTTACGATATAGTACTTCCCGCTTAGCCGCCGTGCATAGTATTATAAATGCACGTGCGCGGTGGTGGCCACGCTGGTCGCCACTCGGAACCTCCTACTATGCACCTCTGCGTACCGAGCGGTTCGTTGTCAACGGATTTTGCACTTTGGACGATCCTCTAGCTCCGCGAACTCTCCTCCTTGGGAGCAGAAAATTATATCGAGGAAAAAGAGAAACTGAACGCCCGTGCTGGAAGGCCGTAGGCGTGGTCTGATCAAAGTGGGCGGGATCTACTGGCCCCTGATTGTTCCGCGGAGCCGCCACAATGTCCATCCGTATTTAGATTTGGAATTTGCACGGTCCTGTAGCTCCGAAAGTCAGCGACCAGCTCGGTCAGGATCCTGGTAGTCGGAGCAGCTTTATTTGCCGCGGCTCTGTTCGCGGGTGCGCGTGTAATCATTCAGGCACAGCCGTTCACGAGAGAAAGATTCTGAGAACCGGACTCGCGAGACATTCTCTAGGCGAAGCGACACGCCGATACTTTTCTCGTCTCGTGTTTCGCGTTCCATCTGCTCGTTTTGTCCGGCCTGCGTCGCTTCCTGGTTTCCCCCGGAAGCGTCGCGTCGGTCCCAGCCCGATTTTCAGGACCCGTCCGGGAAATTTCCGGCAAACGGTGGAAACGGTTCGACAAGCGGATAGGGCCCCGAGACGGGGCGAGCTTGTCTGTTATCATCGCGGAATTCTCCCGCTCGTGTTCTCTGTCTTCTCTAGTCGCCGGGATTCGTTTCTCTTTCTCTGGCATCGGACGATGCACCGGCGCGCACGGTGCAGCGACTTCGCAATGCTTGGAATGCAGCGGCATTACGCATGCGCGCCGCGTACCTTACTCGGAACAGACGAACAGCCGGATCCGTTATGTCCCTCGACGACGACCTCAGGATCATCCGCGCAGACTATTCGACAAACTAGCGTCTCTTTGCAAATCAAGGTATCGGGACAGCCGGCGGAGAGCCGGTGGCCGGGCCGGGGCCCGTTGGTAGCCGCCGCGGCTACCACCCGTTTCTTCCTTCTGCGTCCGCTTCGACTCTCAGCTCGACTCGGCACGGCTCGGCTCGGCTCGTCGCCGCCACCGCCGCCGCCACCGCCGCCGCGGTGGACACCTGCTTTCGGAATCTCGCTCCCGCGAACGTGTCCTCGATTCACCGAGCCTTCTTACCGCGGAATGCGTCGCAATTAATGACGAGATCAAGCTCAATATGCATCCGACGAGTATCGATCCGAGGCGAGGCGCGACTCGATGCGACGAGACGCACGTGCAACGTCTCCGACTGCGTCCTCCGCGGCTCCGATTCTGCATCGAAACGCATACCGCCGTTGCGAAATCGTGTCGCATCGGTTTTGGACGCACTCGATACTCGGTGCTCGGCCGTGTCGTCGTCTAATTGCGAACCGAATCAACGAGAAACGTCAAAAGTTCTATACGCTCGTCCGTAACGAACGTGGAAGGAGCTCGGAGGAATTTTCGTCGAGCGTATTTACGAGATTTGACATTAGGAGACGCGCGCGAGCGCAATGATGCCGGAGATAATGGAGAGAAGAGTAGCGGGGTTGATCTTGGTCTTATGATTTTATGGTGTTAGGCCGTGGCTGGTGGCCTCGGGACTCGGAGCCGAGAAGAGCCGGAGAGCTCGCCTTGGCGTTGGTGGAATGCGGGACGGGCAAATCGCGGTCGGCCCGCTTGCGCCTCGTTCCCATGCATTCCTTACTCCCTCTCTCGTTTCTCCTCACTCTCTTATCTCTGCACCCCCTCCTTCGCTTCTCTCTCTCTCTCTCTCCCCCTCTCTCTCTCTCTTTTTCTCTCCCTCTCTCTCGATCTCTCTCTTCTCTCTCGGTCCCGCTTGCTCTCGCTCGCTCCTCGACGTTTTCTCACACAGAGCCGCCTCGGTACGTGTACGCTTGTCTCTCGTCGCGCATCTCTCTTTTTAACGAACCGTGTGTATACGGAACGCGTGTTCGGAGCGTACACGTTCGTGTAAGGACACACACGTAACAGCCGGAGCCTCCGTCTCGTTCCTCCCCTCGGCGGCAGCCTGTGCCCTCTCTCTCCGTCTCCATCACTATCCTTCGTCTATCTCTATCTGTATCTTTCAGGTTCACCAATCGCGTGGCCGGTCCCACCGAGAGAGAGATTCTTCGTGTTTCCTTCAGGACCATTCCTCCTCGTCCTTTTGCTTCTCTTCCTCCTCCTTGATTTCCTCCTACTCTTCGGGGCCGATATACTTCCTTTAGAAGCCGACCCGACACACGGAGAGAAGAAGTCCTCGTTATGGTATCTCGGCCGATCGAATTTAGCTCTGCTAGCTGCCGCGGCTCCACGCTGGTACCGGCAACGTCCGAATCGATAGAGTTCAGCCTAGCGGATGCGCGGATACCCGAACCCGCTGCAGACGTTCCTGGCCCGTCGCTCGCTTTTCAGCATTCCGGAAACAAAGGACGCCACACGGTCGTCGGCGTGCTTTCGTCCCGTATCGTCGAGATGTTTCCTCGCTCTCAGGAAAAATCGCGGGATCGAAAAAGAAGAGGCTCTCTCGTCGTCGTCGTCGTCGTCGACCGTGTCCTCTTCCACGGGTATTCGTACGGCGGAGGATCCCGGGGAAAGTAATTTACGATCCTTCGGGTCGGTTGCACGGCCACGAGCGCGAGGATAGGTGTTGCCACGTAAGGACAACCGCGGCCTTATGGAATGCAAAATGGCGACCGCGGTGCGTTCAACGAAGCCACCCGGGGACGCCATGTTGGTACACAGAGACCGGCCGAAGTGTGCTGTTATGTTCGATAGCCCGTTAAGTTGAACGATAGCGGCGGCCGGCGGCCCGCGAACTCCCCGGATTCCATTATTTTCGTCAACAAAGCGAATTTTTATGGGGCCCCGTTGGTCTCCACCGTTGGTCCCCGGGAGACCACCAGGCTAGCCGTTACCGCGTGATCGAATATGCGTGTATAACGGTGTGGCCGTGATACGAGTTTGACTACGGCAACCAAAACACACGCGTGCTACTTTTTTTATGGGTACCAACCAGTTTGGTAAGATCTCTTTCTTCCGCCGGGCCCGGAGAAATCTTCGATTTTCGGCTCGAGACAGCGCGACGCCCTCGCGCGGAATTCCTAGACCAACGTCCTATCTGGTTTTGCCTTCGGGACCAGTCCGTCTCGATAAGTCGGGGGCCCGGCGACGAACTGGAACAAAGAGTTTCGGGACTTTCTTTCTTCCGATTCGCGAATCTCCGAGGTGGCCGTGCTTTCTAATTCGGAGAGCGGCATCGTAGAAAGAGGAAACGGAGATAACGGCTAATGGGTTTTTAAAACATTGCTTTGGCACACGCGCGTCAATCGAGATAATCATTCGTAAACTGCTAATTTTATTATCAACGCTCCTAGGAAACCGCCGCCGGTAGCCGTTGCCAGTCTGTTCCACATCGATACTCGGGACGATTCGGTTTCGTAGAAAGGGGAAAGAGTATCGTGTCCCTTGGAGACGGATCTCTGGATCACTCGCAGAGGATCCTGCGATACTTTCTCCCGGAATCTAAGCTCGAGTAGCGAATATTCTCGGCCGTCTTCGTCTCCCTCGATTTCTCCCGTTTAAGCACTACTGCGTAGACTCTGCCTCTTCTTCGCCTTTGGAATTCAGCAAAATTCTTAAGAGAAGATCAACGGTAAAAGCTACTCTAGGCAACAGGGGTTGAAGACGGTTATCACATCGGTTTCGATTCTTGAAATAGTTATGGAGAACCGAAAATGTCTCGTAACTAGACTGCGGATTTTTATGCGAAATAAAAATTGTCTGCATCATTTGCGAGAGATAGAGACCAAGTAGCAAGTTCATTTCTTCCTTTAAAGATTTTAATAGATTAAAAACAGTACGCTGACGTCTAGGAATGCTTTTGTGCTTTACAAGTATTATTCTTCGATTCTTTGTTTCGATTATATATTAGACAAATACGCAGATGTAAGTAGTCGCACTTAGTAATACAAAAATGTTACAAAAATGTGGTCACATTACACGCATTTTCGCTCCAACTATAGAATTCATGCTTTTAACACCTGAAGAAAATACAGTATATTTATTACATAAAATAGCACCAAAACCAACAATAATGAAGACATAAAAATCGATACAAACCAGAACCGATACACCTTACAACAGTTACGAGATCTTACCTCCTTAACTGTTTCAGAACCGATACAGAATAGTTTGAAACGGTAATTTTTTTGATACGTTTCCAATCCCTGCTGGTTAGGTAGCTGAAGTATATTTCAAAGGCAGAGAAGAGTCCGGTGTCCATGAGGATTGCACGAAAAGTCGAAGAGACATCGAAGAGAGTCGCTTCGCGATCGGAAGCGAAGTCGGCTCCTGGTCGTCAGCCTAGCTGTCTGGTAGCACGGCAGACGACGGGAGTTAGCGACCCTGACCGTGGAAATCAGAAGAAGAACTCGGAAAGGAAAAGAAACCGGCCGGCAGGATCGTCGGCTGGGAAGGAGGTAGCAGCCGCCGTAGCTGCAGCGGCGGCAGCATCGGCAGCAACAGCAGCATCAGAAAAGAAGAGAGGACCAGAAGCAAGGAGAATCAAGGGAGAAGGACGCGCTCGGTCGAAAGAAAGAAAAGTAAGAAGGTGAAGAGCCCAGGGTGTGGAGGAAGGGGACGAGATCATTCTCGGAACTCGGGTGACCTCCCCTGGCGCAACTGGCGAACAGCCGGACCCGACGGGTTAACTGTACAACCACTTATGTACCTCGATGCTATAGGAATGCGACGACGATGCCGTCCCATGAAATAACGCACTACACGCCGCGGCATGACATACCATGTGCTCTCGGGGGCCCTATACGAGAGAGAGCGCGACCTATACCGGTGATCCTGCATCGGAAGGAGGAGCTCTCTCGGATCGCGTCATTCATTCACCTGCTCGGGGGCCACCTCGCCGTCTCCTCTCTGCCAACACCGGGCCCCGCTGATCTATTGTTCCTTGGAAATTCTAACCGTTCGCTCGATCGACGATCCTCCGCGTAACATCGCGGAACACCTCGCTTAATGTCTTCAACGTCGGGTGCCGAGCTTTTTCTGCTCGTCTCGCACCCCTCTCCTCGTCTCTCTCTCCTCCTCTCTCTCTCTCTCTCTCTCTCTCTCTCTCTCTTTCTCCCTTTTTCTCTCGGGCTCGCTCGCTCTATCCACCGTGGTCGCGCGCATTTACCTTCGGAGTATATTCAACTTTTTCGCCGGGCCCGACGTGTTACTTTTTCCTGCCGCCTCCCGCCCCCTCGTTGCCCCGTGTCCGCTGAATTAAATTCCGTCTATGCGCGTCTCCGTGAATCCTTCTGGCTCGCGGACGAAAGCTAGGCCGTCCGAGACCTTAGTTACCGCATTCCTGCCGCCCGAGCCGAACGTTTTTCCGTCGTTCCCCAAGTTTACCAGGTATCCCGATCGTGTACAGCCATTCATTCGGACGGTATGTCTTCGCGGCGGATCTCGGTACCGTTTCCCCGGTGCTCGGCAGAATCTCCGATCGATCGATCCGCGATCGGAAATTCCGAGCGACTCGTTCCCCGTCCTTTCTGTCGTCACCGTGAACGATTTTAGGTGGCAGGTTCGTTTATTACGCTAGGAACGTTTATTCTCGCAGCCAGGAAGGAGCCCGAGAGAGCAGAAAGTCCGGCCGCGATTTAAAAGTCTCGAAAGGGGCCGACCGGTGCAATATGTGTCTTGTCTGCACTCGAGTGTTACGTGTACGTACACGATCGTGTTGGTTCATTCACCTGCTGCGTGGCTCGCTCTCCTGCGTTCCCTCCCCTCTCGGCTTCTTTCGTTCAGTCTGTCTGGCTCCCTTCATTATGCTCCGGCGTGTTAATCCTTGAACCATGGATCACGATCGCCGATCGGCTCACGAAGTCGCGCGGAAAACGGCCGATCGGAGGACGTCGCATTTCCATTGGAAAAGACGAACCGCCGCGCGATCGACGTTGATTTTTCCGCGGATCGAACGAGAGAGAGAGAGAGAGAGAGAGAGAGAGAGAGAGCGCTCATGAATTAAAATGCCTCGGCAATAAATTGTTCGCGGCCGAGCTGGCTCCGCCATTAAGCTCCGCGGTGGATCGGCTCCGGAGATCGGTCGTCTAGGAAGCCCCACAGCTCGGCCAGCTCTCTCGCGGCCAGATGGAAAAATCTAGAGAATGTCGAAGCCGTCAACCAGTTTCAAGAACTCACCGCGACCGCGACCGGGACCGGGTGGAGAACGTGCAACTTGGCTCGCGCGGACTCACCTTGGTTTTATTCTTATTCTTATCGGTCCCGGGCTGGTCTAGCCGGCCGCGGTCGTTTTCGAGCCGACGCGAGCAAGGCGACGCGAGGCGACGCGTAACTGTAAATTAAGCTAAACAGCGGCCGGCTTCCGCTTTTGTTGCAGAAACCTCGCGATCGGCATCGGCATCCAGAATTTCCCGGAGGGTCTCGCGGTGTCTCTGCCGCTTCAGGCCGCCGGGATCAGTACCTTGAAGAGCTTCTGGTACGGCCAACTGTCCGGGATGGTCGAGCCTATCGCCGGCGTCCTTGGCGCAGCCGGAGTCTCGCTCGCTGAACCTGCACTGCCTTATGCACTTGCCTTCGCGGCCGGTGCAATGATCTACGTGGTGATCGACGACATTGTCCCGGAAGCGCATTCGAGGTAAGTGGAATCCTGCGTTTGCATCGAAATTGCGATAATTCGCGACGCTTTTAACCGGTCCCGCGCGCTCTCCGTCCTTCCTTCTCTTTGTCCTGTTTCGCTCGTTCTCTTTGTTCCCCGCCTGTCATCCTTCTCCGGTATGAATTTTCATCGGGACGCGAACAACGTCGCCGGCTAAGGCCACGAGGAGGATGTCTATCGGTGGCAGCGTGCGCGACGTATTCGGGAACGATTACGGTACAATGGCGCGTGACGGCACCGAGCGCTGTAGTTAGCGCGGCGTCGGTAAAACGGACGTGGCGAATTTCTTTCCCAGGGCCCGACGGTCTAGCTGAACAAGCATTGTCATTATAATTGGCTTCTTTTGTATTTCGTGCGATCTAACCGCCCTGCCCGGATACCCGTGCGCAGACCCGTGTACACCGTATGCGTATGCAACAGCGCGACGCTCCTGAGATAGTAGACCGAGGCCCGCTCCCTCGGGAACCCTCCCGGGCCCCGGAAAACACAAAAGTGAAAATGGATCTCCCCCTGCACCGGCGGACCGTTGCTCGACCTCCAAGACCGGCGCTCTGCTCTTCGGCTCGGCTCGCTCCTTCCTTCTTTTCTTTTCTTTTCCTTTCCTTTCTTGCCGCCAGCCGTGCGATCTTTTCCAAAAGAGCGCGACAGAGACAGACCGATCGAGGGAAGAAACTACAATGCCCGGCGTCGTTCGCTTTGCTTTCTGGTTTAGCGGGCCGGCGACCAAGTTTCTTCGGGGAAAGGCAAATGCCTCCGATCCACGCGCAGATCCACTCGCGCGGATAACTTCGAGAGGCTTGCCTGCCAAGCTGGCTGCAAGTTCCTGCAGACGCCTAGGGGTGCTAAACCCTCGCCGCTCTGAATGGACCTTAGCTTTCGAGAAACTTCGGATCTAGACAAGGAGATTCGAAATGTAGGCTCGTCCGCCAGGTGTTCTAGAATAATAGTAATAATGTTTGTTCATACGTACACCGGGTGTCCCGCATTTTTACGTGCTTCGGCAGTGTGTTGTACGTGGAAAAATAAGATGTTACGTAAGAAAACGTCCGCGGGCGATGTTCAGTAATTTCTCAATAAAGCGTTTATGAATTTCTTTTTCTTAACATTTTAGTTTTCTCTTTACTTGCAGAACACACTGTCGAGAAATATTAATTATAAATAGCGGAAACCCCTTTGTTAAAAGAAGTTTAAGAAAATTTGAAAGCAATCGAAAGAGAGAAAGAACAGAACTATAGTGTAATAGAAATTAAAAACAAAGATAATAATGATGATAAAAATTAATGGTCATAATGATAAAAGTAATAATAATGACAATAACAAATGATAGTAACATCCGTAAATGTACGGAGAAGGACATTATGATGAGTACGGTGAAAATAAAATCTCGATAGAAGAGATGATTCGATTCTTAATCTTCTATACGAATAAGAGATCAGATACAGTATACTATTGTTGAAGGGTCATTTATCAATTCAGGGTTCATTCGCTTGTTCTAGAAATTTTCCCTTCAGTAATCTCAGACAAATGTTTCGTTGGATCGTGCATTACCTTTTCACGAAACTTGCCTGGCTAAACCAACGACTTTGAACCGAAACGCCTAAAAATCGTAGCCCATTCCGCAGTCGGCCGCGAGGGTTCAGCCCTCGAGTCTCTCCGGCGCGATCTCCAAAGGTGATTTCCACACCCTGCGAGATCGGCCGATATCGAAGAGAGAGAGAGAAACGCGAAGGGACAAGGACGAGAGAAAGTTTGCGAGATCCGGGAATCGGCTAGTTTTCGTAACGACCGAAAAGAGGGAGGGGGCCGGTTGTAGCCGGGGAAGGGACTTCCCGGTGTTTCGGAATCGAATTTTTCCCGGTCGTCGGCGGCTAGTTTCGGAGGCCGCCGGATTCTTAGAACCGAGGTCGGTCATTTGCATGACTCTGTGCTCGGTGAAAAGGAATGCCTCTCCTCGGTCTCGAGCCTCGTGGTATTCCAGTTAAAAGCGCTCGCCTACTTTCCTCGGGGACGGGATCTCTCGTGGTGGGCCGGATAGGGGACGAGTTTGCTTTGGCTTCCGTTCGGTTCGCGAGATAAGTCGTATGCCCCGTCGATCGGATAATTCGCGGGTACACAGAGACGAAAATTGGTTTCGACGAAACCGTTTTTCCCGATCTCTCTCTTTCTCTCCGTCTCTCCGCGCGGTTCTCTCTGTCGGACGATCGCGCGACAAACCCGAGGAGGGAAGAGGATCGTGAGCGCGGGCGGTCTTTCGTGGTGCGCGCGACGAGACACGATAATGGCTAATAAAAATACAAATTTCTGAGCCATTCCGAAAGGAGGTATTTACCGCGCGGATATGATTGATGTGGTAGAACGCCCACCGAAACACAACAGCGCATTTCACCGGCCGTTAAAATTGATGGCCGTGTATAATTTACGAAATCAACAAGCCGTGACGTGCAATACCGGGTACCCGCGGCGCGTATGTGTTCGCGTGTACGATCCGTGTGTGCTTAATCCCTACTTGCCTCCGCGAAACCCCCTTTATTTCGCGCCGTACCGATGCTCCTATCCTTGCCGAACATTGTTACCGAGAACGATCCTCGCCTGTCCAGGCGATCCGAACTTTTCCAGCGCTCTCTTTCCTCCGGCTTGGTTTCCCATCGCTTCCTGCTTCGTCGATCGTACTAATCGACGATCGCCGGATCATCGACCCAGTCCAGAACACCGTCTCCGCCTCTCCCCGGATCCACCTTGTCTCGATGGATCGCGTCTCGATGGAAAGCATGATCCGCACTCGATCCACCGCCCCCTGCTCCGATCGACCAAAATATTCATCTTGCTTTCTGATTGCAGTGGGAATGGCAAACTCGCCAGCTGGGCAGCGATCGTCGGTTTCTTGGTAATGATGTCCCTAGACGTGGGATTAGGCTAGAACCCGCGTGGAAGCTGTCGATTCCTCGCAACGCGTCAATCAGGGAAAATTCTTAATGAAAATAAACTGTCGTTCGTCGCGGTGCGTCGTCCGTGCTCCCGCGTGTTTTCGATCTCTCGATTCCAGGTCGTCCGATCGAGCCTTGTCTACGCAGAGCGAGAAACGAGTTCGCTGGAAGCGTTCCCGCGTCATCGAACTATCGAAATTGTGTCTTCCATGAATCTAGACTTCGTTGATCCGGCGCAGAGAGTCAATTAGATCAACGAGGCGACGACCTTCGGCAACGCTTTAGAAGTTTCTGCGTCGCAGTCGCTGCAGCACGCGCCACCAATGCAGCGGAGGGCTCCGGTCGGACATTGGAATCGGTTCTCTCTCTCTCTCAGGGAACAATTGCGCGCACCGCGGTTTTCCGTGCGAAAATTCGCGGAGGTCGATGCACGTCGTCTCGTGCCGCAGACACTAACGCCGCGCGCATCGTCGATAGCCGTAGAGTATTGCAATTCCCGCGGCAGCGTCGAGATAATCGCGAGGTAATTGCGCTCTCCAAGTTTTCCCCGTCGTCGATTCATCGGAATCGGTAATCGATCGTTCCCCGAACTCCGAACGGCGAAAGAAATAAACAAGAAGAATCGCGAACGACTCGCGGCACGGTGTCGCCGCTGACTCTGACGAGCACCGAAGTCGTACGCCTCCTGAAAAATTGATTCCCCGCGGATCGCGCGCGGCAGTTTAGCCGCTGAGAATAGCGGCGCTCGTTGAGCTCGTAGAGTTCAATTGTTTGCATTTTAACGCCTGTCCGCCGTCACGATTTTCCCGGAGAAGATCGTCGGCCGCGATTCCCTGTACTTTTCCGATACGAACTTCGTCGGAATCGGCGAGAGCAGCGTGTGTCGCCGGAATGACATCTCGAGGTCGCGCGACGTCGCCCCAAGCGTGTCGGGTAAATGCACGCAAATTTATTACGTTACGCGCACCTTTCGAATCGGCCTGTGGCTCGAGATTGATACGGCGACGCGTCCCATAGACGCGCGAACGCGTGCATTCAAGGAGACGCAACGCCGCAGCATCCCTCTCGACCTGCACGCTCGCGTCCGCGCGAAACCGACCTCTTCTAGCCGCGCTGTCGCATCGGGTTCGTTCACTTATGCTTGTCTCACTAATCGCACCCACCGAAACGATTCGCCAGCAACGGAGTCGTCGTCGTTCTAGTCGTTGTACGAGGCGAAACGCGTATCGATCGCCCGTTTCGTTGCATTCTCGACGCTGGACACTTAACATGTAACACATATAGACTGTATTTTCGTATTGTCGTGATTTCTATTCGGAAAGGACGCGCGCGTACGCCGCGCGAGAACGATGGACACCGGTATCGAGGAAGCAGCAGCTTTTGGAAAGATCGCGAAGCCACGGGATCCCGGTAAGAACGTTCCTACTGCCACGAATGATCCTTTGTCAGCCGCTGCCTCGACGATCAACGACTTAAGCTCGTTGCTGCTCGGGAACTAAGGATATTCTCCCTTTGGTTTATATTAAACCAGCGCATGTGGAATGCTGTACTTTAACTAAGATCGTTTCACACATTGCGAAACCTTTCTCTGCTAGGAACAGTTTTACCATTTTGTTTGTACGAAGCGCAATAAAACAGAAAAACCACGTTACGAGACCGGAAGAATTCCTTGCTCCTCGCCCAGATCCGGTCCATAGCGATTCGCATTTTCCGCAGATCGCTAACATCGACTTTAACGACGTCTTCTTGTCTAGAGCCTCTTTTTCTTTGCTCCATTAGGGCATTTGTTTCATTAAATCGGTGGATTGTATGGTTCCGTGCTTTCCCATATATATTTGGCAATGTATCAAAAGTGCAAGCAATTTTTTTCACGTATCCTTATATAACGTCCTTTCAAAGAAATGTAGCTGCACGGCCGTCATGATTCCGGTCGACTTGTTCATCTGACACGAATCATCGATGCATGTTTTTAATTAGCATCGATATAGTTATACTCTGAACTAGGGAGAAGTCAAAATTCTTAAGAAACACGAGACTGTCGACGCTTTAAATTTCCGCCCCTGGCATATAAAAAAATAATAAAGATCAATATTTACCGAAGCCATTGGTTAATATCATAACCGTATCCATACTGATTAAAAAGATTATAATTGCGCATAGCTTCTACGATAATCGCAATTTTCGCATGAAAAAAATGACCTCGCGCCTTTGAAACATTGCCAAACACATGCGCAGAACCAATAGGACCATGAAATCCATTGATCTAACAAAAAGAGTTCCTTGAAAAAGTGAAGAGCTCTGGACCAGAAGAACCCCTGAAACCAAATCCAGCCAAAATCGATGTTCTCGATCGAGCAGCGATCGAAGCGAGTTTCGCAATCGAGTAAGATAATTGGGAAGCGGATGCAGCGGGTGCAGGGATCGCGAGGGTGAGGCCCCGGCCGATAGTTAGCCAAGTTTTCCATAAGGTAAGATTCGGTGCAACGAGTGTGCAGTATCGGCGCAACCGACGACGCAACCCCTCGTCTCGCGTCTCGCGGCGAAGTTGCATAACCCAAAGAGAGTCGAGGCATGAATGGAGCCGAGCGAGAAGGACGGCTACACCTCTCGGTTTCCCGGTGCAACGAGTCGACCCGAATCTGGTGGGGGATGTCGGCCGAGAGAGAAACAGAGAGAAAGAGAGAGTGAGAGAGGAGAGAGCGAGCGAGAGATGCGTCTCGGTATCCGCGGCCGGGGAACGGAGACGGAGTGCAACGCCGGAATGAACGGACGACAAGGAGAAGAGAGAAAGAGAGACGCGGACGGAGGAAGGAGGAGAACGAATCATACACCGTACAGAAATGACGCAGTGCTCGACAGAATGCAACGAGTGAGCGTGCAGCGGGAGCGACGAGGATAGGCGCCGGAGAGAACTGCAGCCGGGACGAGAGGCGCAGAGAAAGAGTGAGAGAGTGAGAGAGAGAGACGAGAGGCTGGCGAACATTCCTGTGGAACAGAGAGACCCGGAGAGTTTCCTTCCTCGCCGTCGGACCAACGGGGACGGGAACTATCTGGTGTCGTGCGGATAGAGGAAGACGGTGCATCGAACCGTAGTGCAGAAAAATACAAATATCCCTCTCGAAAAGGAAGGTCGTCGTCGAACAGGGTGAACAGAGAGACGGATTCCGATGCATTTCGATGCAGTCGCGATCGAGAGGGCCCGGCGGATCGAAAGTGTTGTCCGACGGTGGTAAAAGGTGACAACCAGGTCCGGAGGAGACGGAAAGTCCGGCCGACGAGGAGGAAGAGAGAAAGAGAGACAGAGGGACGTGGAAACAGACGAAAAGTACGATGGTCGCGAGTGGTGCGGTAATCGGTCTGCTAAAGTTAAGGGGATGGTCACGTGGTGTGTTGGTCGTCGTTGTGCGCACGGTCGGTCGAGTGAAAGAGGAAGGGGGACGCGGGGGGTTACGGGCAGCGGGAGAAGGACGAGGGAACAGGGGGGAGACGCGTTGCATCGGAAAGCCGGAGGTGCACCCGTCAGCAGTCTTACGATGCACTTTGCCCTGCGCGTCTTCGATGCGGTGGCGCACGTGCGACGCGACTCGACACGACACGACTCGACGCGACGCGACTCGACGCCGCGCGACGCCGAGTTTTCGTCGCGACGCGCGATCCAGACTACGGGGAACCACGGCACAATAGCTCGTCGCGAACTATAGTGTTGATACACACGGCGACGAGAGGTTCGCTTCCGGTTCTGTGGCTTCTCGCGGCGCACACACCGATCCGGAATCGGAACCGTATCCGTTCATCGCTCCGGGAGCCGTATCGGCCTCGCTTTCTTCCCGTTCGACGGCAACTTTTCTCTATTCCCATCGACTCCGTTCGATCTCGATCCTCCCGTCGTCCGCGTTCGACGATAAAGCCTCGCTTTTCGAAACGGTCGCGCTCGGTCCGCGGTGCATCGTTTGCGTGCCGTTACGTAACAGTCGCAGCCGAGTGCTAGGATGAGTCCCGTTCGAAGCGAGTCCACCGTCCCCTTCCGGTCGCTGGTTTCCCACTGACGTTTCGCATTGTTTCCCTGCTCCGTTTTAATTTGCTCTCTCGGCCACGTGTCGGAATGGCGCTGCCACGTCCGGCCGTCGAGAAAGATCGTTAGCGCCGACGTCGCGACGACGGGCACGACCGAACACGCCGCGTGAAATTCGTTATCCAAGGTCTTCCCTTTTCGGAAGGAACGGTATCGCGGTTTCTGCCGTCGATATCCATCCGGCCGCAGCGACGCGGCCGACCTTTTGACTCCGGCCTCCGTCCTCCCACCATTCCCACGTGCCAACGAACTTTACGACGAAAAGTAATCGGCGACCTCCGACTAGTGTGCCGGAAGTCGTAGGAAGATGTCAATTTCCACGGCGTTATCTTGCAACGAACCTTTGCCAAATAAACGGATAGAGCGTGGTGACAGGTGCACCGTTTCCCGTCGATCGGTATTGCCGCACGATCGGCGGCGACCACGCTCGGTAGAAAGTTTTCGAGGAAGACGTTGTTCGCGCGGATGGGAAACTAAGGATATCCAGGAGTACGCCGTTCGCCGGAAGCCTGACGAGTGAGTATAAACGTTTCCGTTTCCTTCCCCGAGTTTTATCGGTTACGCGACGACCGGCCGTTTAATTTCGTTATCGAAGAGGAAATAGCAGTTGTCAGTGGTCCTTCTCGTACACGGATTTTGTTGGAAAACGCTCGTGGAAATCTGTACCTCGCGGATGATCTGGCACGGGTCTGCTCGAGACGGGTTTCCACCGGAATTCTTTGTTCGATCGCCGAACGATCGAAACGCGTCCGGCGGGCCTTCGCGTTAAGTAGGTTAATGAATAATCGTTCCGTGCAACGACAAAGTCCCCCACCCCCGGCGCGGGGACATTTGGCAGTGGCACATAGGCGCGTTTCAGCTGTAGGTGTACGCCAACAAAAGCGTGTGGGTTTATATATAGAAATAGCAGCGACGGAACAGCACCGGAAGCGAAGGAGTTCCGCCCAAGCCTGAAGGGTCACCGCACTTTGAAAACCGAGATCCAAGACTGTATTACGTCCGCCTGCCGGAATTCCATCTGCGTCTTTCCCGCTGGAGCTCGCGCTCTATCGTCCCGCGATATCGTCGAACGCTTATCATAGCTAGGGGAATTCAGCGATATCCCCCAGGTTGTTTCTTCCAGCGTATCTTTTTTTAATGTTTCGAGTACCGTTGGCTAGTTCTTCCGCGAAGTCAGCCACCGAATCGAGCGTGTCTCGAACGACGGAAAACGCAGGAAAGAGGATGTCGAAGCTTCCGATGCGATCCTCGGCTCGGCGGAAACAATGCCGCCGTTCCGGGGGCAAGTTTTAAGGTCTCTACGGCGCGCGAAGCGTTACCCTCGTTAACGCGGCCGAAGAACGTTTCCTCCGCTAAACGCGTGACTTTATGAATGAAACCACTACCCGTCGCAGGCAGTTTGTACACGATGCCAGTAGTACTCGCGTTTACTCGCTCGTTCCACGTAGGAAGGAAGTCGCGGGCGAGTTAGTATTGTCCCTCGCAGCGGCGGTGAGCGCCGACCGCGACTGGTCAATTACCCAGACAATAGTTCCCCGGCAGGATGCCGCATTCAAGGAAGTAACTACGTCTGCAGGCCATCTACAGGGTGCTTTTAATCGCGTCGATGTCTAATGTATTATTCATCGTTTAATTAGATACCTTCGAATATCCCGTAACGAGCTCCCTCGGAGGCGTCGCGAAAATCATCGCGCGGACGAACGATCCGCGAGGCGTTCGCTCTGCGCGCCCGACTTTCTGCTGCCTTGCTCCGAAAAAAAGCATTAATTATTCGAGCCGGAGGGTGGGTGGCAGGTAAAGGGGGTTCGTCGAGACGAGCCGCGTTCCAAGTGGCTCGAAAACAGTGTCGCGATGGGCCGCGTCCGATCGAATTCTAGGCCGACGACTGGCGAATCTATTTCTAAGCGCGTTTCTATTTTCTATTTGCATGCGCCAGCGTCGTCACGACAATTTTATACGTCTGCGATATTTCGAGGAGTCGGCGCTGCCCTGTCGCCTCTCCCGGCCGGAAATTCATCGATTCTCGCAACCCCGATCTCCTCAACTTTCTCGATCGACTGCTCGAGGGACCTGCCCGATAGTAGATCTCCTATCAGTAATTGGAAACTATTTCGTTTCATTTCTTTTCATTTCATTGATTTACATGTTTGAGCATTTTTACAATAAAAGAACAAACATATCATAGAACATACGCTAGCAAATAATTCTTTAGGACCGAAGAGAGCGTATGTTCACCTCGGATATGAATGCAGCATAGTCATGGTGCGACCGCGAAAACGGTTGAAATTCTTTCGGATTTCCCGGGCTCGGCGATTTCGCAGGGAATCGACGACAACAAAGAATCGACCGGAAGATCCGGAGGCTCCCGCTTCCGCTGGAAGCTGGCCCGTGATCGAGCAATTACCTAGCAGTGCGCGGTGCGCCGATTAAGCATACGGTATTGGTATTCTCCGCGCGAGCTCCGCTGCGCTCGTGCGTTTCTGGACATCTGGACCGCGATAGGTGCAGTCGGAGTTTATCTCGCGCACGTACCACGCGATTCCGATCGATTCGTCACGGAGCTCCGGTTGCGTAATCGATCGTCTGACGCAGTTTCGGGGAAAATCGAGATCCGGCCTGGGCTCATCCCGCGACTCCTGAACCGCGTCAGGGACGCGCGTGCTCGCTGGGAAAACACGCATCGGTTTCGAAAACGCCTCGTTCATAATGCATGAGATCTTTATGGGCTGGGTACAAAACGAAATTCACCTCGACATTGACTTTACGCAAATCGCAGCCGCATTTCGTTGACCCAGCACTCCGTAACGTTGGAGCCTAAACGCGCGTTCCGAATCGCGCGTTGTCTTCGAGGACGTTGCTTCCTCGATTTGCCGTATCGACGGGTCTAGGCCCGGGCTCGATTAGCAGTCGAACTCGCGTTTCCCGCGGAAAGAATCGATTCCATGATCGCGAGGTAGAAGCTGTTGCACGCTCGCTCGCTCGCTCGCTCGTTCGTTCGCAGGTTCGCGGAGGAGGGCGTCCTGTCCAATGGATTTTTACTGCATGCTTGCTAGGCGTGACGCTCGCAGGCTAGACCAGCCAAATAGAGACAAAGTCTAAGACAAGGAACAAGGGAGTCAGCCATTTTATGACACGGCTGAGCCGTCTCGTCTCGCTGCCATTAGAGCGCGCCACGTTCAAGAGTTTTGATGAAAAATCCTACGCCACGGTTTTATAGTCGCGGCCGCGCTAGTTTCGCCGAAGTAGTCGCTACCGAGCGGTTGCGAACCGGAGCACCGAACTCTCTCGGCGAGCTCGATTCGACTCGATTCGACTCGATTCGAACGGTCCGCGTCGGCCGCGTAACCGGTAGTGCGTCCCTTTCCGTCCCGGCAAACTTTTCACGGATCCTCCGCGGCTCTCCGGAATATCGGGATATCGGAGCAGAGACGATCATCCATCCTAGCCGCCATCAATCATCGGATCTCCATCCTCGAGAGTGAGTTTCCAGTCGCATGTTCGATCCACTTACGCTCGATAATGCCCCATCTTTTCAGCCCGTAATTTCCGTGTTTTCCGACCTCGTGGCTTCCCCTTCCCGTCGGGCTGGTCGCGCACGCTTCACGATGTCGCGAAGGTGGTAGACAGATGAAAAGAGAAGCCGACGGTAGGAGAAGGGCGGGCCGGAGAGAGACGACCAGAGAGAAGGAAAGAGAGAGAGAGAGAGAGAGAGACCTGGCGAATAGAGGGAAGGAAAGAGGGAGATGACATGTTACGCGGGGATAAAGAAAGAAAAACGATCGGGCCGGTATGGGAGCGAGACAGACTAGAAAGAAGGGAGCCACGGGACGACGGCATGCGGCAGCGGGGGGAGGGAGGGTGGCGGCCGGAGGAGAGGACTGGGAAGGGGGAGAAAGAGAGAGATAGAACAGGGAATCCACGAGCGATCGGCTGCCCTACTCAGTCCTCCTCCGTCTGCCAGTCGGTCATCTACGGTTGTAAGTTTGACAGCTCGCGCAGCCCTTACGTCACTCGGGCTTTTCGACGGGCTCGCGCTTCCGCGAGTCGACAGTGTGTCCCCTAACAGTGTGCCTCTCGTTATAGTCCGCGGACGAGCTCCAACGGGACACGCTCCGACAGCAACGGTGTCGTCGCACTCGGCTCGATTCGATCCGTTTCGTTTCGATCCGAGCACTCGCTCGTCCGCTGGCCGTATCCGCGTCTGTTCAATTGAGTGTCCGTTGAGAATCACTGGGAAACACGTCGGGCATAGCGGAAAAGGTACGTGCCAGTAAGCAGAGTTCGTTTTAGAGATATCGCTTCGACGAGCGTAGAACGATAATGCGACGTTAACTGTCGCCCGCGAGCCAAGGTAACCGTCAGCGAATAGGCGAGAGCGCGTCGCACGATAAACAGAGACCTAGCTTGCTCGGTACTCCGTCGACGTCCGCGTCGCGTTGTCGTCGCCGCGACGTCGCGGCTTGTTTCACCGAGTCGCTGCTGCGTAAACGATATATCGCGAAAACGGAGCGCCTCTCAATACCGTTGGAATGCGCCTAGCCCACCGCGATTTGGATTTCCCGCGCTGGCCCGAACCATCGCGGGAACCCCCGACCACGTCCGACGCGATTTTCTCCGTCGAAATACTCCTGGATCCCTAATTTGCACGCTCGAGACGCCTATATGCCGATCGGCGCCGAGGAAAATCCGCTTGATCGCTCTGCGATCGGAATTTAAAAACGAGGCCTGTGCGGTGCAGCTGGATCACCGGGCAGCGATTTCTAAAAGAATTTAACCTTTGATCTATCGAAGTCTACGCATCGATTCAGTTATTTAAAGATCTAGGCAATCCTCCATTGCCTCACGTTCGTTTGCCAGTTTGCTAAGAATCGGTGCGCTTCGAAAGTTCATTATAGATTGAAAGGATAATTCCTCGTGTAAACGATGTGGGTCTCTTCCAAAGTACAAGGATAAAAGCAATAATTTATTTATTTATTTATTTATTTATACATTTAGTACTTATCGGACATAGTCCTTTACATATTTGCAAAGTCGTGAACATATAAAAGTACGAACAGAAAACGAACGATATTGTATAAGATGGTAAAAGAACCATAAGGTAGGAAGGAAAATACACTGGAAAACGAAGCCTATCCTAGTAGAGTTAATTAACAATTAAGAATTAATTAACAGCAAAGATCCCTTTGGATAACAAACAATAGATTACATGCTATCGGTTAACGATAGGAGTCGAAAATACACGTTGGGGTAGAAAAGAAATCCCAATGTTTGTAAAAGATGTTAAAGTTTCTAAAGATACTGTTTAAACCTTTCGTTTTAAAATAATGTGATACCCGGTAGGCGTTTGAAAAAATTCTGTCCAAACAGGGCCGCCGGTTTTCCCGAATTTCCCTCGATCGTCCGAGTCCAAAGGTACGATCGGATCTTGTTGTGACGTTGCGCGCATTGACGCCGATCTTGGCATCGATTAGCGTTAATGAAGTTTGAGTGACGCATACGCGCATCATCGATGATTAAAGCGTTAATCTTCAATAATCAAGCCGGGTAGCTGGTTGCAGCTCGCAGAACCGTGGAAAAGGCAGCAGAAACGGTGCTCCATCGGCGTATCCGCTCTCGAGCGAGTCGATCGGAAGCGTATGCTCGTCTCTATTTCGCGTGTCGGTGAACGAACTATGGTCCTCGAACGGTAGCGCCGATCTCCTTCTCCGGATCCGCTCGCGGTTTTCCTCGAATAGGATCGTCGAAATCGAAGCTACCAGAAGAACCACGCTGGCATTCGCACGGTACGTGTGCGGGTGCGGGTGCACGTGCGCGAGCGTGCACGCGCCGAGGGCCGCTCGAGAGCGCGCGCGCGCGTACCCGTTTGATCTCTGTAAATGGCGCAAGTATGTCCGCGTATTATTAAATAGATAACGACCATAAATTCGGACAAGTTACATAAAGGCGCAAAAGTGCGCGTTAAGGTTCGACCGTTCTATTTATGTAGCGGCGGCGACCGGCGATCTAGAGGCCAGCGGTTCTCAATCGCGATCCGCGGCCTCTGATCGCGCGGATCGACCCGCCTCGAATAACACGCCGGAGAATGCGAATTCCGCGGCGTCCGCGATATTCTCTGCGTCCATATCCTTTGTAGTTTCCCGAAATAGTGTTCGGTTGTTCGCTCACTCCGCGTTGGAAGCGAATTTTCAACGAGGCGTCGCGTCGCGTCGAAATATCGCCGAGCGTGTACGCTCGCTCGCTCTGCGATAAACCGTCGAGCATCGCTGGCCGAGGAAGTCATCGAAACCGCTGTTTCCGTTTATCGTCGCCCGTATGTCTATTTGCCTTTTATCAATTCCAGAAGCGATAATTCCTCTTCCAAATTGCGAGACCGTACGGAACAGGCCGAACGCGAGACCGTGAACGATTTAGGCGTGCTCTCTTACGGTTTTTTCCATCCGATAGACCGTCGAGGGTTCAGAGGATGTCGAGTCTTTTTTTCCTCCGAATAGGAACCGGCCGATCTCTGGAGTGTCGCGCAGTAGATAGTTCCGCTTCTGATCAGACCCAGGAATCTCGTGGCGCCCGCGAGCGAGCAGATCGAGGCTCAATGACCATCCGCCTTGCAACGATTCCGCCGCGGCTAGGAAATTTTTCCGTAGCGCCGCGTCGCAACATTGGCGCGCTTCCAAACGAGCCAGAGCTCCTAGCTTCGTCTATTTTCGTTGATACCGATCTTTGTCGAAAGGCTGCACTTGCCGTCGGCGTTTCTGTCGGCGGAAAATCGTTTCCAATTACTCGTTCCTTTTCGGAGCAGTTTGGCCGGCGCGGGGGCGGCCGGGAGTGCAGGCTCCCTCGAAAGAGGGCCAGCAGACACCGTCTGCCCGGTAACCCGACCAAATTCCTCTCTGTAATTTACACACACGTGACTCAAGTGTCATCTCTCTGGTCGACTGGCCGGTCGGTCGCGATGCGCTGCGCTGCGCTTCTCCGTCTCGCGTTTGCTGCCCTTTTGCATCGCCGCACCGTCGCGTCGTCGTCGTCGCGTCGTTCGTTCCTTCATCGGTTCTATCGCACGGCGAACGCACCGACGCGTCTCGCTCTGTAACACGTCGCATGCAACAGGTATCTGGCCTGACGTCACGATTGCGGGTCGAAGAAAGAAGGAGCGATGCTCGCCGCCGCGGGAAAGAGAGGAAAGAGAGACCAACGCAGCCGGCGGCGGCGGGGGTGGGAGCGAACGATGTCTCGGTGTAGTGGTGCCAGTTTCTGTCGGTGGACGGCGACGTCGGCGGCGGCGGAATCATGCATACACACGAGTGCAAGGCGGTCGCGCATGACTTTGGTCGTGCAGCGCTCTCCTCCCTCCTCTCTGCCTCTCTCTCTCTCTCTCTCTCTCTCTCTCTCTCTCTCGCTGCATTTTTATCTTTCGGTTTTTCTTTCTTTCACCAACTCCCGTCTCCGTCTCTCCTCCCGCATTGTTCCCAAAGAAAGAAAGAGAGAGGGGAGAAAGAGAGAACAGGCCTAGCAGAGTTGTGTCACCGCAACGCCCTGTTATGCGACTGTTATTCAACGCGCTCGCGGAAATATGCGTCGGAAACGGAAGACGCCGTTCTGGCTAGGAGCCCTTCCGACCAGCCCTTAACACAGTGCACTCACGGTGCACTATGCCTCCCTCGTGGAGCTAAAGTAGAATCCGAGTGCCACGTCGAACGCGGTTCCGCGAGCAGTGAATCATCGCGCGGTAAAAATCTGCCGGCGAGACTATTTTTACGAGCGCGGGAACAATTATCGTCAAAGGCGCATCCGGTAGGGGAATTCCAGTGACTCGGAAACGATCGGGAAACCGATGACGATCCCCGGGAACGCCTCTGAGAAACGAGCAAAGATCTCTCTTTCTCTGGCGTCTCTCTCGGCGCCGGTCGGTTGGTCGGATATGGTTCTTCCTACTCGAAATTCGGCGCGCGGAATAGGCAGAAAAGAGAGAAGAGGAACCGTACCTGCTAGGTGTAACGGGGTGCCGGTAGAGACGACCGCTGCCACTATGGGAATTCTAATTAGAGATAATGACGTCATTAAGGTCTGAGCCACGACGAGACGAGACGGTCTGCTGCGCTTACTGTACATACTGCATACTCTATTCCGAGTGCAGGCGTACTGGTGCGCCTTGCACACACGCGAAACGAGTTTTGTTCGCGGCTGCGTGCTCTATCGTGCCGATGCACGCTCCTCCCGTGCGGATGCACTCGAAACTTTAGGCGAGAAGGAACACGCGGCGCGGCGCGGCGCAGCTGCGCAACGCGCGGCGTATCGCGCGCAGTAGAATAGACGACTTTACGCGAGGAAATTGCGAGAGCCGGCCGCGCGGGGCTCGTTTTATCGGGAGAACGGCGTCGGCCTATCATCGAATGCGTGACATTAATTTCAATGTTATTGAAGCATACACGCCGTCGTGTCTCGCCGTCGCCTTCGCCTTCATTCATTCCCTCCTCCTTTGCTATCGTAAATTGTTTCTTATCCCAACGACGCTCCGGCACCGGGCGTTCGATCTAGGTTTCGTGAATAAGAGTGTCCGGCGATACCGCAGAGATTTATGTTCGATTCCCTTCTCTTTTTCCTTTTTTTAAACGATATTTAGCAACGTTTCGGTACAGAGTCCACCGTGATAGCGGCCGCAATAGTGGGAGACGGAGTCTCTACCGATCTTCGGAATCCCTAAATCCCGGAATGGATGACGGCCTTCCTTCCGTCATCGTCGATATCGATCTTCGGAGATCGTGAGCGTTGTCCTTTGAGGCAATCTAGAGCGGCATATGTCTAGGTCACCGGTAGCTATCTAGGGGTTAGAATCGAACTGGGGCCGAGGGCATCATTGTCAGAGCTTAGAATATGAACCAGGTAGAGCAAGGGATTACCCTGCAGGGCACGCCTTTTCTATAGAGTCTCGTGCTTCTTTTCCCAGCACCTTCTGCTCTCCAGGTCAAGCCCGGGGCGCCGCTAGCCTAAGAGACCTAGAGACCCTCTAATAAGGGACACGCAATAACGTGCGCGATCCTGATCGGTGCTGCTACGTTTAGACAGAAGTAATGTATGTATGTATTTAGTACGACAGGACTGTGTTGTTATTTTATTTGGTCGAGTTTACTTCGTGTCCTCGTGTTCGCACGACATATGGACGTGCTGAGGAACGGCGTCCGACGACCCAACTCAGCCCTTATTGCGTGTCTCTAAGGTGTTCCGACTCATGCCGGATGGCCGACCGGTCTGTTTCACGCGGGGCTGCGCGTCGTTTACGATTCTATTTACGATAACGGCGCCGGCTTTTCCGAATTCCCGGCGTTCCTCGGCCGAGAAATTATGCGAGAAATCCGCCTCGGGGCGCGAGAAGAAGAATCCATTCGCGTGGCGGCGGCGGCGGCGGCGGCTGCGGCGGCGTGGGTTTTCAGGAAAGCACCGCATACCAACCGATGACCCATCCGTCTCCTCTTTGTGCCGCGATCGTCTCGCTGCTCCTCCCGTCTCGTTGCCTCTCCGGGCATCGTCACGCGACAACTATGCGCGAGTCGCGCGTGTACTGCTCGGATTGCGAAATTCCCAGGGCCGTGTTCGGGCGGATCGCGAGCGGACAGAGTCCCACCTTCGACCTCCTCCGTTTCATCGCGGGAAACGCCTCCGTACCACCATCGAAGGCTCCCACAGCAAATCCGCGACGAAGGTTTCGCCGGCGGTGTTCTCGATCGTCATCGCCGGGTTCGACTGGGCCGGAAGGATTGAGATTTCTCGAAGGAGCGTCGCGGGGCCGAACGCCGGAGCGCGGACGGACGCCACGCCGGAGTTCGTATGGGATTCGTGGCGAGTCGCTGCTAAACAGGACCTTATATGGCGCAAATATCCCCGTGGCTCCTCGTCCCGTGGCATTCCTTAACCTCCTTCCCGAGCGAGATATTTCATCGGCGACTCGGGAGTTCTCTCGTTTCTTCGTGCGTCCACCCTATCCGTTCTCCGTTCGTGGGAATCGTTCGGTCGCTCTGCTCGGGGAGCATCCCGATTCAGCCACGATAATGGACCATTTTCGGCGGAATAGTTTACTCGCCTCGACCACCGGAGACTCCTCTTCGCGACGCTGCGACTCGTCCCAGTTTCTTACGACTATCGAAGATCCTGCGCTCGCGAGACCGTCGAGACTTGCACTCCGACAGGATTTCGCGAGATGGACATGAAAGCGGAAGAGCGCGATGGAACGGCGACACGGTTTGAGCACCGCTGGCATGCCTAGACGCCGCTGTTGCTCTGCTCGGCACCGCTGTCGCGGTTGGCTCTTTAAACTTTAAAAGCCAACGCGCTGCCGCTGCCCGCGAAACTATTGACGATCGGACAGGGCCGTCGCCGTCGATCCGGAGGATCCCCACCATCATCGAGAGCTCCGTAGCTCCTTTCGAATTTTCTCCCCACCCCGGGGTCCTCTCGGCGCTCTGAACTCTTTCGTTCTGTGTCGGACGCGGCGCGGCGTCTGCTCGATCCGATCCGAGGCGATCCGATCCAATCCGCCGCTCTGGATCGCGCTCCGACGACGACAACTTCCTTTCTCCGTTTCTCGGCTGCTCCCTTCCCCCCGCAGCCTCTCTCTTTCTCTCTCTCTCTTTTTCTCTCTCTCCTGTCACCTCGCTCTCTTTTTCTCTTCTCACTCTCTCTCTCTCTCTCTCTCTGTTTCTCTCTCTGTGTCGAGAGAGGCCCACGAAAATCGCTCGTCCTCGTGCACGGGAACCTACGCCTTGCAACCGCACGGTTATGCAAAACAATTATCAAGGAATGCGGTCAGCTGTTCCGAGACGCGCGCGGGTTGACGTCATATGCGGTTAACGCGTGCGCGAATTCTTGCAGGCTCCCACGCACGTGCGTCCCCGCCACACACGCGACCCGCGAGAAACCGTGCACCCTTTCTCCCTCTTTCCCTCTCTTTCTTTCTCATTCTCTCTCTCTCTCTCTCTCTCTCTCTCTCTCTCTGTCTCTCTCTGTCTCTCTCTCTCTCTCTCTAATTCTCTCTCTGTGTATAAGTGCGTCGAATCTCTCGCGCCCTTCGTTTCCTACAGCCCGTTTTCCGCCCCGCCGCCGTCTAATTAGAGAAACGCGGCGACGTCTGCCGCGCGCGGCCACTTCCGTTTTCCGCTTGCGTAACCCGCTCCCCGAGACACGCCTCGTCCTTGAAAGTTTTACACGTGCCGGAATCGCACCGACGACTGTGAACTCGTTCGGCGTAAACAGACCGGCGACAGGGCCAGCCCGTTTATCCGCGATTGACGCTCATCTCCGATCGGACCGAATTTGTCGCCACGCTATCCGAAAACCCGGAAAAGATCGGCCGGAGCCGATGGCGGCTCGATCGGGCGCTGCACTCTGCGAGCCACACTCGAATGCCGATCATTAATTGCTACACAAACACCCGTATCGCCGCGCTGTGTAAATATTTCCTCGCCACACAAAGCACTGGCATCGCACAGGCGCCTACTATCCTTATCGAGCCCACCTCCCACCGCATCCCGTCCCGTCTAAGCGGACTTTAATTACACCGATAATCGAACCTATTCCACCGCGGTCTTTGTTAATTAATGTCCCGTCCGGTGGATACGCTCGCCGTGGCTCGCCGTTACAGCCACCCGAGCAGATTCGGCCGCGCTGTATCCTCCCGTCGCCTTTTCGGGCAAATGCGAGCGAATTGCCAATGGTAACCTAGATTCGTCATCGACAAAATGGCTAAGCTCGCATTCTGCTGTTTAGAAGTCTTGCGAGCGAATAATCTGGAGGTGTCTTTCTTTTCATGCTGCCGTGAGTTAGAGTCTAGCCGCTAGACGAATGTCGATCATGGTCGAAGTAGCAAGGTACATGTATTACTCTTACAAGGGAAGCCTCTGAAGTCGCTCTCGTCGATCGGAATGGAATCTAATAATGTGATAGATCCGTCTCTGCAGCAAGTGTAACTGTAATATTAGCCGCAGATGATCGGTCAATGTTGAGAAACATTAGTTGAAAACGGAATTGAGCGAACAGCGATCTGATTAACGATTAACGATTATAACTTAGTATTTAATACAACATGTTATAGATTAGTTGTGACAACCAACCGGTTATAATCATTAATTAATAATCAGTTAATTTTTGCTCAACTCTAAAAATATGCAGAAATCCTGTTCAAATCCAGTCCCAGGAATGTTTCCACTACTGTATCTTTCTTCGCAACCTGATTGGTCCAGAAAGTTGGTTTAAAAACTGTCGCGAGACTAAGAGACCATGACTTACCTGCTTGCGTTTTATCACTGATATGATTCTTTAGGCGAAATCAAAATTTCCTACATCGATTGCAAGAAACAGAAATGAAATAATAAGGTGTACAAAATTATATCCATTTATGTCTCCGCAATTTTATATTTCATCTACTCGTTCTTGAAATAAATGCGTAAGATCTGCAGTCTATTGATAACTTTCTCTGTCATGGTTACATCGACCTACAGGATTTCTGCAGATATAAATCTATCGCTCTGTCAAAAATCATAGCAATCGGCGAGGGTCGCTTCCACGGCTTCCCTCGTTAGACATTCGCCAGTTACCTGAACGAATAGAGTACCCATCGGAGACCGCCTCGTGAGAATCTGGACTCGTCGTTGTCCCAGTCGGGCCCGGTCTCCGTGGGTCTTTAAAAAATTAGCAAAGATAGGTCCGCGCGTGGGTTCGTTCAACTTTGGCTGTCTCGAGCGAGCACACGCGGGAATATTTCTCCGATCCCCCCTCCTTTCGCAGATCCCTCTTCCTTTCCTCTAGTTCTCCTTCCGTCTCCTTCCATTCACATATATAGAGGAACGTTCCGCCCAAGCGACTCGCTATTCCCACCTCCTTTTTTTCTCTCCTATTTTTCCTGCCGCTCGTTATCCACGAGAGATGCCCGAGGCTAGCCTAACGATCGCGTTCGAGCTTGGGTTCGAGGTACACACGGAAGTTCGCGCACGCACGTTTTCGCGTATTTCGTGCGAAGGTTACCGGTCCACGCGTGTCTCTCTCCCGTGTTTTCTTCCGCCGCTTCTTATCCCCTATCCGTGATTTCTCGTCTCCGTTTAGACTTTTCTCTCCGTCTTTCTCTCTCTTCAAAGGCTGCCGCGAGCAGTTATCGTCGCCGTCGCGACGATGGAAACTTCCTAGATGATTGTTATTACCTTCTGCGCGGCGACGGCGTATCACCGGTGTTTAGATAGCACGAGGTTGAGGAACGCGCTGTTCCCACAGGTAGACGCCTATGCGTCGCCGTGCGAACGATCGCTTAATTGCACCATAGATATATCGCGATAAAGAGGTCAGAAATACGTCTGCTCCGAATTGAATCGTCGACGAGAACGCTCCTCCAATTTTCCCCGTAGAAAATCCACTCGTGGCGAGAGCATGGCCGGGGAGACGGTTGGACAGGCGCGATAAGGGTGGCAAGAATAATTCGCATACCGGCGGTCAATTAGCAATCAAGATTCACGAATAGATGGATTCGGCGATCGATGCGGCGGCGGTTCGGCATGAACGCGTGTAGCTCGATAGCCGTGTACGCGAGTAGCGTGTTTGTTCCCTCGTAATCGGCTCTCGGATCGGCCAATCAACGTGGTCCTATTGCTTGGACCAGCACCGAGCGTCGGGGACGTATCTAAACGCGATACAGCTATAGTGTGTGACGCGAGGCAGCGTGGGAACTCCTTCGAGGCTCAGGGGTTCTCAGCAAGCGAGCCGTCGAACCGGAAACGCGTCTCCCACTGTCGCTTTCCGGGTCGCGATCATTAGAAACGGCGAACGAGCCGACAAATTAGTTTCTGCTCGCGTCCACCGAAATATCCTACAGTTCGGATTAGAGGGAAGAAGGGCCTCGGAGAGAAGGGTCAGGGAAGGTTCCGGGGCTCGAGGCCCGAAAACAGAGAAAGAGGATAGGGCGGTAGCCGACCGGACGTGCGAGCGTCTTCGTCTCCTCCGGTTCGTGCTTTATTTGCCGAGTTTTTGCCGTGTTTTACGAGCGCTTTAGCGGCGCTTTTTATTGCTGGGTCACTTCACAATGCGCCATCACTGTGGGCTTTTTACAGACATCCTTTATCTAAGCGGCAGTATCGAGTGTGTGGGTACTTTGCATATGGGCCGTTATATAATGGCCGTGTACACGCGTACAGGCTCTTCCCAATCGCGCGTCCGATGCACCGGCGCTGCACTCGCTCGCATACTCGCTCGCTTCTATGCCAGTCCCGCTTCCGTCGTTCTTTTTTCGTTTCTTTTGTCGAGCCGGCATTGCGGACTGCGATGCGGCGAAACCAGCCCGCGGTCGCTCCGCATTAATCGATCTCCGGGTGTATTTTCGCCTGACTCGCTCCGTCCGCTTTTGCACCGGCCGGAAACGCAATGCGAATCGTTCGAGTGCCAAACGCCGCGAATCCCGGTGTTCACACGTGTCCAAAACTGCCGAGTATCGAGCCACGAAGCTTTACTGCCGGTACGCTTCGATTCCGATACGACTTGTGCTCCCCATATGTGTGTGCCCAGATTCCTCCAATTTGTCGAACCGATCACTTTACCCGTTCGACGACTTTATGCGAGACTGAAATAACTATTAGGTTTTTACTCGGAACACCGCGATGCATTGACGCTCGGACGACGGAACTTCTCGAGAAATATCTGACCAAGAAGAGTGCTTAGGATCGTTTACAATTTTATTCGCGAATTTATTTCGATATATTTTCACAGATATTCCTTCTGAAAAATGAAATTAATTGTCAGTGAATAAAAAGACGAACGATGATACGCTCAATTCTGCTTTCACACGCTTCTGATTTAACGCGGTTTAGAAAAATAAATCCAGTTCCCTTTTTACACGATTTCTATCGATTTAGCACGGTTAAAAAAGTTTTATTTGACCTAAATTTTAATACATAGTAAATGTAAGATGTCTTTTCTACGTGGCTTTTTGTGGAACGTACCCACCGTTTAAAGACAGAATTCGGCGTATTTAAGTGCATGCATATTCAAGTAATCGAAGATTTCAAGCAAGTACCGGTTTTCTCCGGCAAGGCACTCGATGTTAACAATGAACTCGGCGAGCAGAGGTCAACGAACGCGAAATTTGTACAGGTGAGTCCGCGACGGATTGCTTTCAGCAAGGAAAGGAGACAGTGGCGCGTTGTTTAACGTCGTATCCGTGCAATCGGTCGATGGTTCGAGCCCGAAGCTATTTATTTATGCGGTTGCAGAGCGCTAGCACGAGCTCACGAGCTCGCAGGCGTGTGCGCGCGCGCGCGCGGCCGAGCGAGCGAGCGAGCGAGCGCGACCGAGTGCTTGTGACTCTGTCGGTGTGCGTATCTCTGCGTACCACGTCCTGTGCATAGATCGTTCCCTCTTTCTCTCGCCATTCAGAGACTCGCCATGAATGAACCGCAGACTCTTCGTTCTCTCCGTAGTAAATACTTTTTCCCACACGTTTACCGCAACAATGGCCACCGTTCAAGGTTCGAGGGTAAACGCGAACACGTCGGCAACTTATCTGTCCATCTTTGTTCGATCGCTTTTTACAGGTTTTCTCGCGACTGGTTTTTCGGTTTCGCTTTCCCATAGATCGTTCGAAAAGAAGTCGTGATTTACTCGTATCCTTTCTCTCGGCTCGACGCGGCCCGGAATCGGCGCGCGTTGTTCGCTGGCGCGAGTATGCGAGCGAGCGAGCGCACGTACGCGTTCGTTCACGGTTTAAGAAGGGTTAACGAACTCCGGTTTCCTCGATAGCGTAACATTCGTGGGTAAATGCTTGACGAGTGCTCGCTGAAACGTTAACTAGACGCCCGATCCTCCCGTTTATCGGCCACAAAGGATAACGGTGCGTCCCGTTGGCAGGGACGTGCGAAAATCGCGACCGATACGCCCGCCCGATCGATTTCACGGGATCCGGACGCGATCCTCCTACGATCCGAACACGCTCGCCTAATCTCTCGGCCATCGGGATCTCCCCCCTCGGTTCTCTAGCCCATCCAAGTGAATTGGGACAACGAGTGTCTCGTCGCCGGAGAATTCGAAAATAAAAAAGCAACGATCAATCCCACCGACCGACCGACCGACCGGATGATCTGCCAGCGTCTTTTTTGGCCGTATTGTAACTGGGTCACGCACTCGTCTCGAATCCTTCGTCGCGGCACATGCGTGCCTCCGTTTCCGCTCCTGACGTCACTTCCCCTCTCCCGCTGCGCGCCAGACAGCCGGCAATCGCCTCGTTGCCACCAAGATAGGCCCACGCTTCTCGTTCATCCGAGGCGAGCGGATCAACCGGCGACGTTCCTCTTCCGAATGGAAGGAGAAAAACGCGTAACCGGGAAAAACGAACCGGTGCGGGCGCCTTATTTTCACCGTTAACGTTCGCCGCGCCGATATCAGTCGGAGCGCAAATAACTGATAAAAAGCATTGCGTCATAGCGCCACCTGCGTCGCCAACCAATATCCCAGTTGCGTAAACTGCCAGCTAGCGTGTACGCGCCGTGTGCGTTCCCAGGAAATCGGCTCGCGTGTCCACGCGCCGCGCGAAGGAAGCCGCGGAAAGCGCAACAGGTCTTTACAGATTCCGCGATCCGCCGAGTCGACCTCGTGTCTCGAATTTTTTCTTCCGCCGATTGCGGTACGATGAATCCACGATAATTCTTAGAACAAACCTCAGAATAAATCTACAATAAATCTCGGAACAAATCTTGCAATAAATATCGCATGGATTTACGCTCGGAAAGGCCCATATTCGATCCCGGCGGCGTCGAAGGCCGTCGTCAGGTCGACGGGTTCGCGGTCGATTGATCGGCCAGCGTCGATTTCGTAATCCCGCGACTTCTGGTATCGGTATCCGATTCCGATCCGTGTCCCCTGGCCCCATCGCGCCACTCTTCCCCTCTCCGTCGTTCTCGGCTGAATGGAGGCGTCGGAGTTCTTATCGGCAGTCGGAGGGCGCGTTTACGTCAGAGCTGACCGCACCGGGAATAGTTTCGTCCGCTGGCAACCGGCGACGATATCGCGCCCGGCCGACCAATCGTTGTTCCGCCGAGGTTCCGTTTCCTCGTATCGCTTAATGTCGCCGACGCTATCGCTCGCGCTAGCTGGTTGGACGGAACGAGCGCGATCGCCGCGTCCTTTCGCATCCACGCACGACACGGCCAGTCTCTTTAAACCCATGCGCTGGCCTCGTGCTCCCGCCGAGTTTACCGGTGCTCCCGGGGAACCACCGGACGTTGCGAAACTCTCTCGAGAAACTCGACGAGTACGCCGTTTCGAAAAACGGATCGGGAGCGCGGAACCGTCTCCTCCGTTCTTTGGAATTTCACGGACGGAGCGGAGTCGAGAGCGGATCGAGGCCTCGTATCGCAATCGGGCACGACGTGCGTGTCCGCCCACTCGTCTCCGCCACACGCGTCGACGCTCACGCATCCTCCCTCTTCCTCCTGCTCGCGCAGATTCGCACGATCCGATCGAACCCGACCACCGATCCGCTCCACGCATCCGCGGCCCCTAACTCGCCGGATCCGGGAAGATCGGGCTTCACAGACGTCATTAGAAGCGAACGGGTCCAAACGCAGTCCCTCCGATCGTCGTCGAGTGTTACTAGATCGTGGATCTCTGTGCAAAATAAAAACTGTTTGCACCTGTTACGATACAGAGGAGAAACTTGAAAGTATCGTTGCTTCTTTAGTCACTGGACTAAATTAACTGCGACGAACTTAGACAATTTTTATTTTGCATAGAGATCCGCAGTGTATTCGTTACTGGAATAGATTGGAGTTAGTATATCAACGTTGTTAAGTGCTGTTAATCTCTCTACTCCATCAAATTACAGATGGTAATTTTTCTGATATGTGAAATCCGCAGGTAAGTCAGCCCTTTGCAGATCAAGATATTTGTTCTTCTAGATAGATTACTATCGATCGATTTCTTTCTAAAACCCATTCGAGTACATAATAAAGATATCAGTGCGGCGATTACAACAGATTTCTCGTTCGATTTCGTCATTTGATAGCGCAGTAGTCGCTCGCTAGCGCAGTAATTCTTGTTCTAGGATCCGAATTAGAAAAAGGTTTTGTCTTATACATTGAAGGCTGAAACGTGCGAACGGAGTTTAGCGCGCTTGGCCGAGCAAAGAAGTTTACAGGGGGAAGTAGCTGACGAATAGTTATGGTCCGTATAATGCATGGGATTATTAAGTTTAAATGCAGCCAGTCTGAGAAAGCCGTTCCGCGCCCCTCCGACAATGCGCTGTTATATCTCGCGCATTTAAATAATGGGAAAAGTGAACAATGTGCGCCGATCTTTTGTAATGCGCATAAGTCAATCGTATGCTGGCATCCAGCGAAATAAAACGTGCATCCCTGACGCCGTCAATTTGTCGTGGCAGAGAGGTTCGCAGGTTGAGCCGAGGCTCGAGGTAAAGAAACTCGTAAACGGGAGATCGAGAGGTGTTGGGTTCAGCAGGCGGGTAACCAACGATTCGAGAAAGCAAAGCGACTTCCGGTCGGCGCGGGTTCGCAGCGCGCTGCGGATGGGCCCGCGTGTTTCTGCCGCGTGGGAGACAGAAGAAGAAAGAGAGAGAAAGAGCGCCGGCTCGGTAATGAATGGATTAAACAACGTGACGTCACAGGATGGATTATATAAACGGTGGTGCGCGTGACATCGGACGTAGGAAGGAAGTTGGCTTCCTTTCGTACCTAGAAGGTATTCGTCCGCCCGGTGCGTCCGTGCGGCGCGTGCATGCGTATGCATAGGCCGGCGCGCGTACGCAAGCGATTTCGTAGCGCGAGAGGGGTCGTTCATTTAAAAGCGGACAAGCTCGGTTAGAATCCCAATGACGACGAGACGCGACAGTGCCGCCCCTTTTAAAGCTTCCCTTCGCCGACGCGGCGATCGAGCAGAGAGCTCTCTTTTCTCTCCGTCGACGTCGCTCTTTCTTTCTCTCTCTCTCTCCTCTCACCCGGGCCCACCGACGAATCAATTTTTACCTGAGAGCGCTTTGATCGCTTGTGCACGCGCGCTACAGCATCTCCTCTCTTTTTGTTGCAGATCGGAGCAGCTTCATCGACCCGAGGAGAAGAGACGGGTGTCGCTCGATGGCTCTAGCAGGACTAGACGGCGGTTCGAGACGACGGGACGCGCCGCGACGGTTTCGATTTTTCCGCGCGAACACGCGTGCTCTGATCGAGCTGTCTCGCGCGTGCCAGGGCCTAGGAGAAGAGGTATGCCTTCCCGGAACAGAAACGACGCGGCGACCGCGTCCAAGCTCCTCGTCCCGGTATATTTTCGAATCGCTCTGCATCTATTTGACCGATGCAGTGGAAACGGAGGGCCGCGGTCAGACGCGACACGCACTGGACGACCCAGTTCTCGCGGAGCTTGTACGGAAAGATCCCCGAGCACGTGTTTACGGATCGAGACAAACACGGCTCTCCTCCCCGTCTCTCCCCGTCTCTCCTCTCGGCCCCTCCCCGCGTCCCTCTCGGTCCCGCTCCCGCCCTGATCCTCCGGCCGAGGTCCTCTCGCGCGGATATTAGCGTGTAGTCTGGGAGCCGTCTGCGGGTCGACGTCCGAGGACCAGAAATAGAAGCGCCGCGACGCTTGTTACATTCCGTCACCTACGATCCGCTGACCATCCCCGTGCAGACCGGCAGCCAGCTACCTAGCCAGCCTGCCAGCTCGCTCGCTCGATCGCTCGCTCGCTCGCTTGCTCGCGGTGACCGTTTCCGAGACACTCGTGCACGCGTGCTGGATTTAAAACGGTCACGCGCGTGCAGTTTTAGCCAGCGCCGAGACGGGTTACAGCACCGATCATCCGCGCCGCTCTCCTTCCGGCCCAGACGATCGTCGATTGGAACGCGAGCGCGCATGAATCTTTCGGCGACCTCTCTCTCCCTCTCTCCCTCTCTCTCTCTCTTTCGCGAGCAAGTGAAACGGTCTTCTTCCTCGTCGTCGTCGACGCCGGGATTCGGCGACGCTCCTGGAGTCCTCCCGATCGGTTTTCCACGGAACCTCGGCAGGGATTACCGCGAGGCTGGTTAACGGTCACCCTCTTAACTCGAAAGGGCAGGTGCGTAGTCCGGTTTACAGAGGGAAAAGGGCGGCAGCTGCTCGTCTTAGACGGTTCTGTCCCCGAAGGAGGGGGAAGGAAGACGAGGAGAGCGTAGAAGGAAGGGATGCGGTTCGCTGGCAAGGTAAACGATATAATGGGGACGTAACAGTGGGTCCTTTTCAGAGGCAGATGTCCTGGCCGAGACACGTGCCCATCCCGAGCCCCCTTTTTCGGGCTCCCGGTCCTCCTTTCTTCGACGCGATTAGACCGAGCAGAGTGCTGGAACGCGAGCTGAAAACTCCACGAAAGGGGCTCCTGCGGACCTCTCGCGCTCCGCTCTCTCACACTTTTGATCCTGCTCTGTCTATCGCGGGAGCTTCCGTCTTTTCTTCCTTCCTTCCTCTTTCTCTCTCGCTCACTCTCCCTCTTTCTATCTCTCTCTCTCTCTCTCTCTCTCTCTCTCTCTCTCGTGCTCTCTATCGGCCTCGGTCTCTTTTCTTTTCTGCTCCCGTTGCCTCCTTTTTTCTCCCACCTAAAGGGGGACACCAGCTGCTGCTCTCGCTGTAGGATCGCACCGGTGCAACCACGACTCTGAACACCGTCTATTGTGCTCCCGCGAAAACTTGTCTAGCGAACACCTCCAGATATATCCAAAGGAAGTCCCGATCCGTTCCGCGACCCGCAAACCTTACTCTCTTTCTCTCTCTCTCTCTCTCTCTCTCTCTCTCTCTCTTTCTCTCCATCTCTCTCCTCGGCGAGGAACAGCCAACGGACGCGGCTGGCAAAGGAATCGAAAGTTTGCGGAGCCGGTTCTGCTCGGTCGCCGCGAGTTCGATGGATCGAAGATAGAAGACGCGCGCGGCCAGGCAAATTCCTTCAAACGGTCGACGCGCGCGCGGTTGAAAGGTGCATTCAGGATTTCGTGGAAGCAGCCGGCTCTCCGGCTCTCCGTCTCTCCATCTCGCCGGCACTCGTCTCTCCGTCTATCCCCGGCTCGCTTGTTCGCGCGTCCGAGCGATCTCGTTGTCCGAGAGTCGCCGTGCGACTTTTTGAATCGCTTTGCTCTCACGCCGAGACTATATACCTGTATGCGGTAAGACGCGGTTGCCATAGTCCGTTGCATACCGGCAATCTGTCTCGGGTATTCCTATTTCGATGTTACACGACGGCGTTGCCTAACGACGTCGCGATCGCGTAAATACGGCGCGACATTGCGACAGAACGTCTTCTGGGACTTCCGAATTGTTTGCGGAAAGCCGGAGGAGCGTAGGAACGGTGCCAGAGGATTCGTGAGGTCGGAGGTGTCCGCGATTAAATATTGACCACTGTATTATTGATCCCCGGTAACCGCGTCGCACGGCCAGGACGAGCAGTGCGCCGCATTATTGTTGCTCGGCGTACGTCCGTCGATCGACGCTCGTCTCGAAAAAACAGAACGGTAGCTGCTGCTGCTATTATTGCTCGGCAGATCCGTGCCAAGGTCTCGCTTTCCGTTTTATTCTCGGATCCAGACACGCCGCCACGTGGTTCTCCGTGATATTAACGCGTTTTTCGACGCTTTTCCGACAGTTTCCCGACGCGTCCTCGACGGTCTCCCGACCGAATCCGGCGGTAATCCAGAATCGATCGCGCACTCTGGCCGAGCGATACCCTCGGGCTGCGATGCTTTGAAGGCGTTTGAGAACCGCTGCGGTCGCTTCGATTCTTCTGCAACTTCGTTCGACCCGGACGCAGTGACCCGTGCCAACGATGATCGATCTTCGCGATTGAAGTACCGTCGGATCGGACAGCCGAACACACCGTTGCGATCCTCTTCTTCAGCGAGTCCGTCCCGTCCGAACGACGCGTCTTGTTTTTCCGACGTCCGGCTCGATTGGTTCGATCCGAGCTCTATTTGCCTTTCAACGAGACGAACCTTGCGCAAAGCCGGCGTGAATATCGAGCCGCTGCTCCAATCATCGTTGGCTCGAAAACCGCGCGGATCTCTAGACCAAGGAGAGATCTCCCGTCAACAAGGAGCGGGGCGCTCTTCTTCCTCGGCTCCCATTGAGCTATTTGCTCGCGACCGGGAAAAACAATGCGATTCGAGGCGGCGACGCTAAGTCGGCCGCGAAAACGTGCCACGCGCCTCGCCGGGCCTATGAATCGAAGCCTAATCCATTATGAAGCGGCCCACTCTCCGCGGCGCATCGCATCGCATCGTAACACGTCGGGATTGACAATGACATAACGCACACCACCGCGGAGCGTGCTCCATTATTCATCGGGATTATCGATGAATTATCATATTAAAATGGCGGAATCGCAGCCTTGAAACGATGACTTCTCGTCTCCGGGACACCTTGAGCGCCGGAAACGTGTGCGTCGACGATCCGGCCGGGCCCGGCCGACAAGGACACCTATCCGCCGTCGAAGAAGAGTAGCTAACGATCGATCTTAATCTTTCGCGGCTTTCTCCGAGGTGGATCGCCGGCACGGGACGTGATCCTCGGTTTAAAGGGGGTGCGGTGGCGTCGGCAGAACAAATGACCGAGCGAAAAGAGCAAAGAGTTATTCCGAGACGTCCCTCTCCTGCCCGCGGGGCCTCGTCACTTTTCCCCGCGCGTACAGGTTTACCCTTTGGTAACGCATTCCGGCACGATCGCTCGAAGAAGGCTCGCGACGACCGACTACTCGCCGTCAATCGGTCTCCTCGAGTGTCGTAGAAGTACGCCACGAGTATCATCGTGCGAACGCCGCGCGGAATACCAAACGCGCGCGTTCCAGAGGAATGCCGAGAAGCGGAGGGCTCGCTGCGGTTGGTACGATCCTTTCTGCGGAGGCTCTCTGTCGGATCGACGAGACGAGGCTCGTCGTCGTTATCCCTTGACGCCGGCCGACACACGGATCTCAATTATTTTCGTCAGCGGCCTCTCCCGCGATCGTTCTCGCGATCGCTCGGATATTTCAATGAACCTGCGCGACTCCTCGCACACGGTTTTCGAAGTTTCTGCAGTCTCGAGTAGTCCGCCGGCGACGCGTCGATACTAGTAGTAGGCTGGTCGCTGGGCTGTCTCCCACGGCATGGCAGGGCGACCGCATTCCACTCGCAGACCCTTTCCACCGCCACCGGTGCTGGGTGATCGACCCTAATCGCCAAATTCGATCTCGATTTATCGTCGCGCCGCTTCCACGCTCGAGCTTCGCGCGTTCTACCGAAAAAGAAAGGAAGAAAGGAACGCCGCTTCTGTACTATTATCCGCGTTCCCCGGAACCCGTGGGGGTCCGTCGAACGCGAGGCGAAAAGCGTGTCGGATATCAGGGGAGAAAGATTTTTCGAAGAGAAGAAACGAGATCGTGGTGGCGGAGACACGGCGCGGTGTCGGGAGCGGTGGTAGTCAGCGGAGTGGAAGCCGAAGATCGGTTGGAAGACGGCGACAATAGCGGCGGTGATAGTATTATTAGTAGTAGCAGTATAGTGGTAGAAGAGGCACGAACCGGGCAAGGTGGTAGTAGGTAGTAGGTGGTGAAGCCGGTAGGTGGAACACGACGGTGATTCGGTGAGCAGCGGATCGACTCCCTAGAGATACCGAAGGGAAAAGAAGAGGAGGAAGAAGAAAAGAACGAGAAGGCGGAGGAGGAGGCTGGTCAGGAGGTGAGGAGGCAAGAGTAAAGTCGGAGACTGGACTCGTACCTGCATTCCATTCCCACTGGCCGCGTAGGTCCTTGTATAGGTGGTCGTCCTCCTCCTTCTCTTCCTCCTCTTTAGCTCCTTCTCCCTCTCCAGGGGAGTTCTCGCCGGTCGTTCCCTCTTCGTCTTCTTCTTCTTCCTCTTCTTCTTCTTCTTCTTCTTCTTCGCCTCCTCCTCCTTCTTCCACAGCTTCGTCCGAGTGGTCGTCGGCCGTATCGGGTCCCGGTTACGCGATGAAGACGTCCCTGCGCGTGTTCCGCGAAACTTTACCAAATCTACCACGAAATCGCGCGCGCTCCTTCTCCACCCTCTCGCCCCTTCGTTCGCGTCCTTCGGCCCCTCCCGGTGTCCCCTCGGCTTCGGCTACCAAACGCCGCAGAATTTTCAGTTTATCTTTATTCCATCTGGAGCGAGCAAGAGAGAAAGAAAGAGATAGAGAGAGAGAGAGCCGCCGTTCCGATTCCCCGTCGATCGGATCGACCGTTTTACTTAATTCGACAAAAATTATAGCGTCCCACGGACTCGTCGTTCCGGTCCTACTTTTTCGCAAACCCGCTCTCCGCTCCGATTGGCCGCTGCTTTTGACTTCGTCTTCTCTAACTCCCTCTCCCCGCGCGCCTCTTCGGCCGCCAACCGGATCGTCATTTCCCGAGAAACGTCTTCGGAGATCGAAGGCTCCTCGGGCGAAGGAGGTCGCGTAGAACAGCGACCGCAGGATCCGATCTAGCGCCTTTTATTCCCGCGGCGGCCGGGACCTCCGCGCCGCGTCGATCGGTTGCCACCCGGACGGTCTCGAACGTCCATACCGTTCCGCCATCGTCGCCGCGGACAAATATAAACCCGTCGAGTTATTCCAGAGTCGCGATCCTCTTAATTAGAGCAATTAGCCGGTCCAAGAATAGCAGGATGACGCGTTAGCGAGCGCGAGATCGCGCCAGCTCCGCGTTGAGCTGCCTCTAGCCGCGGTGAGTCCCGAGTGATTCATTTGCCCGAGCGCAATTTCGCGTTTATCGGACCGTTTGCCCAAGCTTCGGCAAACTTTCCGCCGAAAAGTTTCGCCGCCGAGTCGTGGCTTTTCAACTCGGTCGCGGTTCCCCGGTGCTTTCGGCAGCGAAAGTTCCGAGCCGCGAACTTGGGAGCGGGTTCGCGTTACGCGACGACGTGCCCCTGTTGCTTCTAAACGCGGCTAAACCGGCGATGCGAGCGAAGCCGTTCTAGCCGGTCGTTCGTAGAAAGTTCAGCAACCTCTGGCAGGCGTTTCGTTTCTTTGGTTCGGTGGCCCTCTTTTCCTGTCGCGGCTTTCGATAGTCGCGCAGGCCTCGCGCACCGCCGCGCTGCGCTGTGCCGCGCCGCTTTTTCGATATCGATTACAAGTCTTTAATCCAGCCACCGTGGGAAGTCTAGCAGGCTTCTTGTCGCGAGCCGTTGCATCAGCTCGTAGGAGCACCAATAGCGGCGGGATACGCCGCGAAAGATTTCTTTTCTGGACGATCGGTCTCCTCGGGAGCGCGCGCCGCTCGATTCGGTGGCCTAGGAGCGAGGCTCGGCAGGCTTTTCGCTGGAAGCGGACGTGTCGCGAATTCTGTCGAATTGCGGTGAACGGTCGCCGCGGTGGTCGTAGGTCCGGTTGGGTGGCCTATTTTCGCATAGTTCGCGGCGGGTCACGAACCGGAGAAAAAAAGAAAAGAAGTGCCGTCGCCGCGCCGCGCGCGAGCTCGTCTCGTGACACTTTTCGAAGTTACGGTTCTTTCGGTCGGTGTGCGTAGTTATTCACAGCGCAACTTCTTCCTTCTGTCTTTCTTCCTCACTCTCTGCCTCTCTCTCTCTCTTTTTGCCAGCTCCTCTCTCCCTCCCTCTTCCTCAGCAATATTTTTCTCCTCCGTTTCCTCTCTCCCTCCAGCGGCGTCTCGCTCGCTCACAGGCCCGCTCAATTACTCACTCTGTCGGTATGCCGAGAGAGAAGCGAATTCCAAGAGTGGCAGCCTTGTCAAGGTGTTCCTCGCGATCGGTCTTGCATGGAAAAGATCCGTCTTCGCAGCGCGGCCCGATTGCTCGTAATCGATCGAACGCGATCCTCGGAGGAGACGGGAACGCTCGCGAATCGCGATGCAGCCGACGTCGTCGTCGGCGCCAACCGTGACACGAGCTCCTCCAGCGTGTTATATAATATCGATCCTGTTAATATTTTTTCGGTCGAACCGCCGTTGCGTCACCGTATCTTCCTTTTTCCTCCGCGGTAGCTACGTCATCGTCATCGCCGCGGGACGCGACAGATTTTCAAAAAGTTCGCAACGAGACACGGACGAGCTCTCGCGCGCTTGCGTTTCGAGACAGATTCGATCCGCGCGCGAAACGGTCCGAGGCGATTCGAGTCGTTTCGAGGCGATCCGAGGCGCACCGGGGCGACAAGACAAAAATAATATCGTGAATCACGAGTAAGCTCTGACGAGACCCAGATAATCCCCGAACTCTCTTTTTGCCCGAGGCTTCCTGTAGGCCTCTCTCTGCTTATCGAGCCTCTAAAAGCGTTTTGTACACGCAGCGCGATGGAACGCGCGTACCATAGACGCGTGTTCGCCTCCATCTACGCGTCCGCACGCGAGATTCTCTGGAGGGGTCTGTCACGCGTACAAATAGCTGACCTCGCTTCGTCGCCTCTATCAATGGCTCGACGCTGGTCTGAATGACTTTTACGCCTCTTCCTCTTACTACGCCCTGACGCGAGCTTGCCCGCGCCCGCTTCCTCCGATCCAATTTTCCTTTCCCTCGAGCGGGGGACCGTGGGACGACCCCCTTTTCTCAGTGTCCTCGAGAAATTCCCCAGGGAGTGGCCCTTCTGCTTCACAGAACCTCAACCGTGTCCCTAATTGCATGCAATAGATTCACAGAATCTAGCGTACGGGAGCAGTGCATCTCGAGTTCCTAGAATTAATCGACGTTGATTTAAAAAATATTGTTCGCAGGTCACTGCAGCGGCTGTAGCAGCTCCCTGCAGTACCGGCCAAATATTTCCCTAGATGTTCTTAGCGTTCGTCGGTAACGCAGTACACAGTTTTAACATCGGTCGACCGTGTACCAACAGTCGCCAAGCTACCTATCGTTCGTAAAGCCGATCGCTGTCGATACGCCGCCGAGAGGGCGTCCGAGTCGATTCGCGTTGTCTCGTTCGATAGCTCGATACGCTTTGAATAATTGCGCGCGATTAATTTTAAATAATCTGCTCCGTTCGGCGATAAGACACGCGCTGGAAGAATCCGTCGTCGTTTCCACGGAACACAACGATCCTCGCTCGTTAATATTTACGATTCGGCTGACGAGGAGCAACCGCGTTAATTAGATAAAACTAGCGGTCTAATTCTCGGAAGGATTCACGATAATCGGCGCGGGATCCGTTCGGCGTGTTCCCGGTCGTTACGATATCGGGCAGCGTCGCGCGTATCTCTCTTAATTTCTGCGGTAGCCCGACCTGGTTGACATCGGCGACGGAGGACAGTGGCCGCGATTGAAGCGAGACCGGCCGATTCCTCCTGGTCTCCGAGTAACTCCGGAATGCTCGCCGGCCGGCTCGCGGAGTCGAAGGCTCGTTGGTCTCTCGATTCCACGGAATCGCAGCAGGGTCGCGGGGTCGCGCGGTATCTTTATCAGAGGTTCGTGTAACCGTCAGCGCGTTATCGGCCACGGCTGATAGCGCACGTGCAAAATAGTGTAGGCCTACCGATCCTCACGTTCCGCGGCCCGTCGCCGTGTACCCGCGGAAGGGATCGGTCTCGACCCGATCGCCGGCGATCCTCCGCCTCCTCGGCGATCGCGGCCGGCCTCGTTCTTAATGATTCGCGATATCGCGCCGCTCGTATCACCGCGGAAAAATCGGAGCGTTCTCTAATTAGCGAGCCGAGCAGTCCTGAAAAAGACGCTGCCCCGGTTTAATCTTTCGACAGCCAGGTTGACCGTGAGCCTGTTCTATCCGGCGCGCCGCGAGCTTTCGAATCGTGGGACTCCTCGGTAGGAACGATGAAAACCTCCCAAGTCGACCCGACGCCGGAGGATCGATGATCGTTTAAATATCACCGATCATCGTTCCCCGCATTCCTTCGGGTCACGATGATCCGCCACGCTCTCGTCCGCGTGGCGCTCTCGTGAGACGGTGAAACGGGTCCGAGACCAGGCTCCGAAATCGAAAGCACCTTGGAGCCAGGGCGATCGACGGGATTGCGAAAGCCGAGGCGCGGTCATCCCTGCAGACCGGGAATTTCGGCGTCTGGCACGCGTCTAGGCGTTTATTTTCGGACGATCGCGGAATAACTGGTTGCGATACAGTTTCGGCGACGGTCGTCGCGGAGATCCGCGGCGATCCCACGCGAGCCGACGACGGACCAACGCTGGCCAAGGTGGCGAGGCATTCATTAACCTAACCACAGCACACCGTCTGATTGCAGGCTACGCTCGCACGCGCGTGGGTCCTGGACGCCGGGCTGGCTAAGACGAAACTGGTTTTCACAATGATTTGACAGATGGATATGATTCTGAGATCATTGTGAAAGCTGATTTTGTTTGCGAATCAACGGGGACGCTCGGGGAACGTGTCGCCGCTGCCGTGATCGCGCGGTAAGTATCCGACGAGAAAGCGAGAACGTTCGCGAGCAAATTGGTCCCGGGCCGTGGTTTCCGGTTCACCGTCCCGATATAATTGTTGGGTAATAAATAAATACTCGGACAAAGGGGGCTCTGTATCTTAATCGCGGCTGGTCGCCGCACGCGCCACGAAATTTATGGCTCGAGGCGCTCTCCGGAAAAAAGACCGAAGTCGTTGGAAAGAGTCCCGAGGATGCTTCGCCGAGGAAAAAACGGGATCGCCGATCGTCTCGGGCGATACTTCGGTTCGTGGAAACGCGAGGATCGCGCGGATCGCACGGTTACGTAAGGAGCGGGCACAATCGCGAGCATTGTCAGGGAAAATGGGGAAAAATGGGGCGGCGGCCGGTGTCGAGCTTTCTCCGCGCGGCGGAGGGACGCGGATTCTGGCCGCGCGCGCGGTGCCGATTCGGTATCTGGAGCGCGAACGAGCGATGCGGTTTTTTGCCGGAATTTCCGGTAGTGATTTATCAAACAGGAAAGATCGTATCTGACGGACGAGCAACGAGCTGCAAGAAACTTCTCGTGGAGCAGCCGGGAGAGAAAGACGAGCAGGAGGACGGCGGAGGCGGCGGAGGAGACGACGACGACGACGATGAAGAAGAAGAAGAGAAGGAAGATGGCTCGCGCGAGTGTTCCAGCCGCAGCGATCTCGCGCAAAGAAGCCAGAACGATGCGTCGCAGTACGCGCAGCTATCCACGCTCGAGCGCTATCAAGTGTCAAACGAACCGAACGTAAGAAAAACCAAACGGTCTGCTGCGAGCCGCGCAGCCACGAAACTTTGAGGGAACGCAGCCGGACAACCGAGAAACTCTAGATGGTATCCGTGACCGTCTGCTGCCCGGGCGATCCTCTACTCGAGCACGGATACCAACCACCAGCGCCACTTTCGACCCTCTTCGCGCGCGTCACGATCCTGACAGCTCGGGGAAACGGCAACAAGTGTCCTCGAACACGGGACGAACCTTCGTCCTTTTTCCCTGCCCCCTTGGCCTCCTCGTCCAAGATCCATTCCCGCTGGGATTCCAAGCAGTCGAAATTTTCAGGAACCTGTTGCCGCACGGGTACTCTTCTTTCCAGCTAGACGAGGGCCGATATCGAGGACTAATAAATGCAGTTGTCTTTGCGGTTCTGCGGCGAAGCATCTGGGACCGTCTCGAGATAACTCGGAATTTAAATAGGTAAGTTGTAATGTGCAAGGGTGCAAGGCGCTGTCTCTCGGTATATGCTCGAGGAACATTCTCTGATTCATTTACTTCCACTTGCAGATCGCTGGTGGAACCTGGGGATACTAGAATACTTTAAAACCGTCTGGAGGCCCGCAGTGCGGAAAGGAGGAGGAACTCGAGTAAACTTGGCCCAGTTTATTTGTTTCCGTTCGGAGGGGCAGGAGCTCGTAAAACCTCCGCAGCGAATTTCGACTCGGATTTCGAGCCGATAGTGATCGTTGGCAAACGATCCAGGAAAGAACGTTCCACGCAGGAGGTTTATTCCTCGCTCGGCGTTATTTTGACAGGGTCGCGAGGAAATTTATCGAGAACGGTCCGGGGAGGTGGTGGCAACGGGGTGCAACCATGTTTTGAGCTATTAGACGAAACAAGTCGTTCGTCTTTTACGAGCGGATCGCGCTGACCCGGACCGCGTGCCAGTGGGCCACTCGGATCGTAAATCGGGTCATGCTCCGGAGACTCGGACGGGAACCCGTGGAAATTATTACTTCTCTCGGAAACTCGACCGACTCCGACTCGGAAATGCCCTTTGCGGTAGGGCCGGCTCGTGAAAGATATCACACCGAAATATAAATAATTACGGGGCGCCACGAGCTGCTATGAAACGGGTCGCGCAACCGGCATCCCTCGAATCGAGTTTCCATCGTTATCGGCCCGAACGCGACTCCCCCCTATCGTCGCGAGCGAAAGTGGGACCTTTACGAGCGGGAATGTTAAGCGACCTCGTAAAACCGTCTGGGCCGCGATTTTCTGGGAAACTCGTAAATTCACCCGGCCACTTGTACGTTCCCCGGCCGTTTCCCTTCCACGCAACTCTTCTCGATTACCCCGACAGCCGTTCCACAGAAATTAGACCCGCCACTTTCACGCCCCCTTTTTCATTGTCACTCCGCAACCACTTGTGGAACGGCCCGATATAACGCTATATTATTACCTCGGCGACAAACAGTCCCACAATCTACGTGTCAACTTACTCCGATTTTTCAGAAATTATATGACCACTGAATAATCTTTTGGAACAATTTCCTTTACCTTTGTCCTAGTACCAGTACATAGTAATATTACCGATAGCACCGATACAGTTATTCGGCGATCCTCGATCCATACACCTCGACTAGAACATAGAGCGTATTAAAATTAAGCAATTACCTGTTTCAGACGAGTATACTCGTCACGATGAAATATCTTGTGTTACGACGAATATACTCGTGAAAAGGGCCAAGACGAAATAAAGCAAACGAATAAAAAGATAGAAATAATTATTAGGAAGAAACTGTATAAGTGCGAACAAAGTATTATTTTTTACTATTACTTCATTATTGTTTGCTACACAGTTTAGGTATACATTTTTCAAAGAGCTTGTAACAACTAATTCGTTAAGTATAAGCACGTGTGCTGTCGTCCTCGATGGAATCGATCTGTAAAGCGAGCCGGGCCGCGATTCGCGGAACCAAGGGGTTGGAGTCGTCGAAGCGGGGGATGATTAGGTCGGCGCTCGATGATCGGCGGCCGGTGCGGCGAAAGAATGATTTCTTTGGTCGCGATGGGTGCACGTGCACGTGCACGACGCGCTCTGGGCACACGCTGCCCTCCTCTCGGTCTCGTTCTTTCGCAGCGCGCGGATGTGCGCACCATCGCACACGCGATTCGCTCAACTTGTCGGAGAGCCGCGAGGTCCGGCCGTGTTCTCTCTCCTTCTCTCTCCCTCCCTCTGTTTCTCTCTCTGTTGCTTCAGCTTGCGTGCCGATCTCCTGGCCCTTTTCTCTGGTCTCGCGAGTCGAGGGCAGCGTGGCCGAGCTTTTATCGGGACCGAATCGCCGCTGGCCACATGTGTACCGAGCAAAAAGTCCCCGCCTCGAGCCTTCTCTCTTCCCTCTCGGTCTTTGGCCCTCTCTCCAGCCCTCTCTCCCTCGCGTCCGTCGATCTCTCGCACGGTCGACGCGAGCGCGGGTGGCCAGCCAGGGAGATTTACGAGGATTCGGTCGTCACTGCGGTATTCGCGATCCAAACGCGGAAGAGGGGCACGATTCGGCTCGCCACCGAGATGCCTAACCCTTTGGGCCCTGCGCGACGCCCGGGACCTTTCTTTGTTTACCTATTTAATTACGGATTAAATAAAATCCTTTGGTATATCATGATCAATTACTTGTCCGTGGGTTCTATGTATTTGTGAAACAAGTACCTGTAATCTAACCCTTTGCACTCGAAGCCATTTTATACGACTTAGTACATTTTGTGCATATGAGTCTTGGGACTCATAAAACGGTTACAGTCTTAACAATCTTTCAAATAGAAAGGACTTTAATAACGTCGAAATTATTTTGGAACGCGACGTAACAATTTTTAATTGTGCCACAGAGTCGCCATTCGAGTGCAAAGGGTTAAAACAGTAGAAAGCTAAGGAGCATTTAATAGCGTCGACATACTACTTCCAACCGACGAAATTGATTAAAAAAACAATGAAACTTCTAAGTAACTCCTGTTTCTTGCAACAAGTGCTACAAATGTATATTTTGCATAAAAATCAGATTATCAGTTAATCACAGGTAGGTGGGATATTAAAGACGTTTCGTCCAAGAGTAGTCCCCGAACAGAATAAATCCATCAGTTTACGATATTCTGCAGACCAAAGTTCCAGAACGAAATGCCAGATAACATGGCCCTACGGCCCGCACTCGGAGCTGTATAATTCGCGCAGTCGTCGCCGTTAGAACAACCGAAAGTATCGGGTTGCGAGAAGTATCTGACTCGATATCGGCGCGAGATGACGCTCGGCAACGCCGCTGTCAGGCGTCGTGCTCTTGCATCATGACCCCGAAAGACCTCTCGGTTCGTTGGCAAGACAATACCAACCGGCCGATAAGTTGCCCGATCCGAAAGAAACAAAAGGAAGGCGGAGGGAAGAGAAGATAAAAGGCGTCTTCGACTCTCGGCGGGACCTCGTCGATTTCGCGTGGCCCAATTTTGCCGGTGCCGGCGATATTTTCGCCGTCGCGAACCGCCGAACCACGTCGATCGCACCGACGTCGATATCCAGCACGTCGGCCGGCTCGCGGAACGATATCCAGTTGCAAATTACAATAATAGCCGAGGACATTGCAATCGGAGCTGCAATTAGTCTCAGTCGGCGGTGCTCGCGAGAGTGAGGGACCGGTTTATTGTGGTCCAGAGTTTATCGTAGGCGATTATTCACCGCGACTTCCGATAGAGACGCGCCTCGGAGCCCTTCCCGTTCGTTGGTCCCGCGAAATTGCTCCACGAGAGGCTTTCCAGGGATGTCTCTCTTTCTCTCGGACGTCGCATCGAATGGTATTTTAATCGGTAGGTAACGGGCGAGGGTGCTCCTGCTCGTCGACAACAGCACCGGTCGCGTGGAGAGCGCTTGAGAAGTCGCAGAAGCCTTCTGGCAGCTTCCTCCCTTGCCCCCTTCTCTCCCTCTTTCCACGATTCTCCCGGTCGTTTTCCCCTTTTGTGGCCGAGTGTCGATCCTTCGTCACCGTAACGGATCCCTCTCGACCGGCAGAAAAAATCGTGGCGCGTGGAATTTTACTCCGACGTCCTGCCGCGAGCCTGACACTCTCTCATCCTTGTAATTGACACGTTACGGGTCTGTAGAGCGTCAGCCTTTAAACGATCGTCTAGGAAAAACGAAGAGAATGTTCGAACTCTAGACCGTGGATTTAGACTTTTCGCATCGTATGACAGGCAATGCGTTTTATTGGGGTTTCACGACCAAATTAGATTACGGCGACGCCCGTCGCGTGATTTTATTTATAACCAGAGCAGATCTTTGTGCAAAGTAAAAATTATCTTAGCTGAATGCGACACACACGAATCGAACAGAAATTTCTTTCTTAAATAATTTCAGCGAGTAAGAAAATAATATACGTTTTTAAATTCTCATTGTTTTAAACTCCGCCTAACTATTTTCATCATAAATGCATAAAATCCGTATTCTATGACATTTTCTCTCAGACCAGCAATTTCTTACAGTCTTTCTTGTTATTTCAAGCCTTCCAATTATGCGAAAATATGTAAGAAGGTATTCCACCGTATGTTAATCGAATTATATAAATTCAATTCCTTTTTGTACAGAGAAGAATCTAAGCCAATTAATTTATTTATTCCTTCATATATAGAAATTTAAAATAAAATTGATTGCATGAGCACCGCAATTGCGAATTTCGGAAGGGTGCGAAAGGGTTAGTATCGTTTAATATCATTATCACTGCGCTTCCTAAAGCAATAATGATAAAAGGGCAAGGGTTCGCGTCCCGTGCTTATCACGAGGGGGGTTTACTGGGTTCGCCGATGCGGATACGTCGAGGAAATCGAAAGATAGAGCAGTATCGTTCGGCAAAGTTGAAGAGAGAAAGAGAGAGAGAGAGAGAGAGAGAGAGAGAGAGAGAGAGAGAGAGGGCCTGCTCCGAGCGAAGAAAAGAACGACGACGCACGGTCGTCTTTCAGACGGCGTCTCCCGGCGTATCTACGATCGGCGTTGGACGACGTCGGCGCAAATTCAAGACGAAAAACGTACAAACAGAAGGATTCTTTCCGAGAAGAAGCTACCGGCGGCCTCGTATCGCGGATCACTCTCTGCCAAATGCCAATTATCTTTACCCGCCGCTGGCAATTAAGTCCCGAGGTCGAGGGAAAGTATCGGCGGGCTGCCTCAATTTCGCCGAAAGGGGAAACAGCCCTGACACTCGGAACGATTCTATCGGATTTTTATGCGGACGCCCGGCCGACGGCCCGGGGATCGTCTCTAGACTTCTACAGCTCGCGTTATTTTCCATATGCTTCGTAGACGTACACTTTAGAAAAACGATCAATTAACAAGATCGCGCGTAGTTCAACTTTGGACGCGCGGAAAAAGCTGTGTTTTCATCGACACGTGTGTCAATCGCCTCCGGTTTAGCCGATGAGTAATGCGAGTCGCGTAGCCGCAATAATTATAAGAAGAAACCAGCCGACCTGTCTGATCAGTGTCGCTTTCATTCCACTTGCAAGGTTTATCGTATTCGCGAAACTGTTCGCTTAATAATTTATTTATCGAATATATATAGGAAGACACTCGTTAGTTATAAAATTATGAAATAAAGAGAAAAATACAAGACGAAGAAAGATAGAAAGAAAGATACAGAGCTTAGATATAATTTAACATGATAATTCTCTATTAACTATAATAACGATGTTGAAAAGAATGTAATATATAATTGAAAAAGATCAATGGATAAGTGCACACTATTTAGAATAGAAAAATCGGGCCCAGGCTGATAGTCATGAGTTATACGGACAAGTTCTTTAGATCTGAGATGAAATATTGGAGCATCCGGGTGAAATATAATAATCTCCAATAATGCTATAAAATCAAGGATCCCGTTAATGGCTACATGCAAAGATACGTCGCATCCTCTCCTCCTCAATTCCTTCATATTGTTGCGTCGCGATCCGATACACCGGTGACTCGAATAATGTTTGAAAAAGCGACCTTTGCCAATTCCTTCGGATCTACCTATCCCGGTCGACGATAGTTTATCGATAGGGGGCTCAGGTTAGGCGCAGGCACTTTTATCGGTATCTGTCGCGTAATTACCATGGTAACGCGACGATAAAACGCTACTCGTGTTTGACTTGTTATTGAACGTCGAGCATGGGGTTCCTGGACGGGTCCTGCTCGTCTATGGGTATGCAGACTCGGTGGAATTCACACGTGGCCATCTCCGCGCTATGTATACCGTTCGATTAGATTTCTCGATGTCGCCCCTCCTCTCCCCGATCCGCGTCTCGTCGATTTCCATCGCGGAGCAATTGGTCCGACGTTAAATGGGGCTCCGATCGATTGCGAACGACGCGAAAAATTGATAACTTTCAGCAAATAAAACTGTTTTTAAAAAAGAAAATAGATAGACCGATGCTCGAGCCTTGTATTTTTGTATTTTTCCTCGTGGTCTTCTTCTCGTGTTCTTCTTCTGCGTAGATAAACTAGTTTCCGAAGCGATTCATTCGGATTCATTCGGCTATCAGTTTTCCAACCGAATTAATAAAGCGCCGCGAGATAATCGGCAACGATCCGTCTCGGCGAACGAGTTATGGAGAACTTTTAAATGTGCTAATTGCCGCGCTAATTAGGGTTACGATTACGTGAGCGCGATAACCGTTTATCTGTCGCGCGTACAGGGTTCGATCCTTTTCGGTCTTCCCGTCGAGCGACGGGATTAACCGTCGAGAGCGCGCTGGCTCGCGATAAATGAAAATACAAGGGATCCACGGTGAACGAACTCGGATAATTTTATTCCCGCGATCTCGGCCGCGATCGAAGGGTTTCTCGAGGAGATTAGGCCGATGTATCTCGGGGCCCACGTGGCTCGCGACGAGATTCCGATGAATGGATAGCAAGGAAAATATAACGCCGCCCGATAATATTACAATCGGGACAGCTGTATGGGAGTTTACAACTCTTTGTGCGCGAGGCATCTATGCGCTGAATGCCCGAACTGTCGAAATTTATCGATCCTATCTGCCCCCCGGTCGAGCAAATATTGACAGGGCACACAGAAATCTAGGAGACGACAACACGACCCCGATTTCCGTGCGTTTTCCCGAAAAGATCCGAGTAAAAACGGTGAACCGTCGATCGGGGACGCGCGATCGCTTCCTCCTTCCGCGTGGATCGTTCGTTCCACGATTATTTATGGATTCCAAGATTAATCTCGAACGAGCACCGACCGCAGCGCCGAGGGAATTAATTATGTCGCGGGACTCGTCGTTATTTATTACTGAATATACCTCTTTGTCCCCTGAATTCGTATCCGGTCCGGCTCCGAGGGAGATTTCGAAAGATTTTCGTCACCGGTTCGCGGAAGGATCTCGGAAATCGGAGTTGCCGATAAAAGGTGCGCGTCGGAACACGCCGACTGATAAAGATAGAGCCTCCTCCTAGTCAATGGGATCTATTGTGGGGTGACGATTGTCTCTCGGGGAGCCTCCCGATTCACGGAACTCGTGGTTTTCGGGGTCGAAAGGGCTCGCCGACGATTTCGTATGTTTATTTATCTATTTATTTATCGAATATATACGGGAACTTACCCATTAGTTATAAAATTACAAAATAAAAATAAAAATACCAAACGAAAAACATATTTAAAGGTGAGGTATAATAAGATAACTCCAATTTATTAAATTAATATTAATATAATAAATCTCTGCGAAACAGTATAGTAGATGATTGGAAAAATCGAAGGATGTGTGCATACTATTTACAACAAAGAAAACACGATATCCGTAAGTTATATGTCACTATACTACACGTGTAGTGTATTTATTTCTATACTACACTATACTATGCGCAAGATATACTATTTCTACCGCACCCTTCTAACGCAGTGACGCACTTATTGCGATAGGATGTCCAAATTGTACAACCATACTCCAATATCGGCCTGACTAGAGTATAAAAATCTAAGAGTGGGGTGTCCCGTAGGGGTATAGACACTCTGTAAACGTGTCACAATGCTTTTATAACGCTCAACAAATTGTTAGATCGTAGATAAAGATGATACTACCAATGTCGCGTATTGTTTCGACGGCGCTTGGAGTATACATTAATCGTACCAAGGGTGACGTGGAAGGGTGACGCGGTTTCAACTGTTTCCGGAGATCGTTCCCCGACGGGCTTTATCGAAATCTTGACGGACAACGAGCCGCGAGTCGAAAAAACTCGAGACAGCTGCGCAACGATACGTCCGCGCGACGGAAAGCCTGTCTCTCGTCAACCTTTTCCGTTTCTTCTCGTGCTCGACGGCCGGCGAAAAAATCCACTGTCGTTCGACGATGAAAATATGGCTCGTCGATGACGGCACCGTGTTATTTCGGTCCGAAACTGGCTCGCGTGATTTTCATGGTTCGGCCACTCGGCGCGCACTGTACATACTTGGACGCGATCGAAACGGAGTCCGAGTTCGAAGTAAACACGGAGACGTCCGATCGCGGGATCGCGGCGTTTACACGTCGATCGATCGATCCCGCCCCGCGGCAAACTATCCAAATTGTTTATCGAAGATCGACCGGTGCATTTCTGGCGAGCGAGCCGGCCCGTTGAAAAATGCACGCGCGATTAAGAATAACAGTCGGCACACGTGGTCGCCATCTCTCCCTCTCCCTCTCTCTCTCTCGCTCCCTCTCTCTCTCTCTCTCTCTTTCTCTCTCTTCGGCTTTTTAATCTCGAGACGCGGATAAGTGGCATAAAAGTCGCGACGTATTCCCACGTCCCTCGTCGGACGGATTTCGATAAGCCTGTTTGCTCTTGGAAACCTAGAACAGTCCACTCGCGCGGTCCTCCTATTTTACGCCGCATCGCGCCAGCGAATCGCTCAAATATTTAACGCGTCGCCCCTCTCCCCCCGTTCCCCCACGAGTTTTATTATGCAACCGGAAACCCGCGAATTTCTCGGCGGGAACAAACAAGAGGCGGGATAAGGAAGAATCACATGTAGGATATGTTCGTTTGAAAATGCTCTCTTTATTCCTAGAAATTAGAATACATCGCCGTACTTACATAAATTAGCCCTCGACGCGCGCGCGATTGCGATATCATCTCGCGGCGATCTTCTACGCTTAGCGCTCTGTGTATAGGCGGTACAATAAATATTCTAAGTACAAAAGCACGGCTGTCAGCGTAGTAACGAAATAGATTGTTAATATCTGTGAGAGTTACTGACCTATGTGCTTCGATGTGCTGACCGTCGTTCGACCGCCCGACGAGGGCCAGGATCTCCCTTCGAATCTGACCCTAAAAAGACTCGGCGACGGTCTTCTCGAGTTTAAACATACTTTCAATTGCAAACATAATTCTTTGCGAACAGTTATTCAACAGTAAACCTACCGTGACTTACAAGCAACTAACGCGTGTTGCTTTGTAAGACTGACAAGATGGTACTTATTTAGATCTTCCGTCGTTTTTATTATAATATATGCTCGGATTAAGAAATTCATTCGATCATTTTGCTGTGGAAAAAGATATTTATCAATTTTACAAGATCTATGAAGCTTGTCATTTTGCGAGACTTGGCAGGTTTAGTGTCAGCATCCCCGAAATCCGCATCGGTGGATCAGGTTCGAATGTTCTCGCTCGGTCTCTCCAGGGTGGATCCCACGGGTCTCTCCCATAGATCCATGTCCCGCGGCCCGTCCGCGATCGCGTCTCGCAGGTTTATTTGAAGAACGTGCCATACACTTTGGTACGCGCGGCGCTCCGCAAACCGCCTTGCCGGTTTATAGTTCGTGCGTTATATATTTATTATATTTGGATCGCGGCGCGAGGGCACCGTATCGAGCGGTCTGTTTGTTTAGCCTGAAATTCTGCGCTTTGGAATGGCCGGCTGTCATGGAATGATGTCATGGAGCAAGATCGTGCCTCCGGCGTGCCGTGCACACGCGAGCTTCTCGACTCCGTGCCTCGAGACCTCGAGCACGCTCTTTTCGATTATGCTCCGGCCAACGGGGAGGAGGTGTGTGGTGGGGAAGAAAAAGGAGAAAAAGAACATCATAATCTCGTACGCGTTTCGAAAGAGCGAGCTCGAAGCTCCGGCGTTCTCGCTCGCGTGCTCCGATCGACTCGGCCGGGCTCTCCGATCTCCGGGTGCTTAAACCTAAAACTCCTAACGTTAAAACTGTCTCGCATATTTGGCTATTGTGTCGACGACGCGTCGAAATAATCGCCGTCCGAACGACTCGAAAGAGAAGACGCTAATCTAGGTGATTAATTAACCAAATCGCTCCGTCCCCGATCATCCGAACGGTAGAGAGTTCGACCTCGGGTTTCAACGCTGCGAGGCTCGCGCGAACTTTGTCACCTCTACATGTAGTGCGGCCAGGTCTCGATCCCAGGTACGTAGCGTTGGTACTGCGCGTAGGACGTCGACACGTGGGGGTGGTTCATCTGGCCGCCCGCGTGCGAATAGTGCGCATTGTGGCTGGAGGAGATGTACTGCACCGGGGGCAGGGGCGGTTGCAGCTCGTGGTACCTCACGATCTCCTGGGATCTGTCTTCCCAGGTCGTCTCCGCGATGCTCTGCTCCGAGCAGTGCCGCTTGTTGGGCCTCTCGACTTCGTCCTCGTATCTGCAAGCACAAGAACTTGCTACCTATGTCCGCGATAAACTGCAGAAGTCGCTCGCGACCCAAGAATCCACAAAACGCCTTGTCGTTCAATGCCTCGATTATCGCGTCACCTACGTGGCTGAACTATTTTCTTTATTTTCAAAATCCATTTTCACGTAATTTATTGCTAGACAGCGAACCTTTATGCGAAAATCGATTCGGTTCATTGAGGGTTATTTTGATTGGACGATATACTTTGGTTTTATTAAATTTTCAAGGTCGTTAGGCAGTCGAAGCCAGGAACGAAGAAGCGAACCGACAGCAAACTTTAGCACTGAGGAACCTATTTCACCTTCACGGATCCGCTTACCTACTGAACACCCAAGGCGACGGGGTGGTAGTCGGCGGGGGTAGATGCACCGGAGGCACCTGCGGCCGCAGGTACTGGTCCAGCTCGTTGCTCTCGACCTCGCATTCCTGTAGGTTCAGGGGTAGGTTCAACCCGACACCCCCTAATGACCCGAGCCCGTTCAACTCGCTATCGGCAACGTCGATATACCGATAGTCCACGTTTGTAGACTGCTGCTGATGCGGGGACTCGCTCGTCGAGCTGATCACGAGATCCTGATGGTACATGTTGTTCTGCTGCGGCTGATTGCCCTGCGCAGACCAATCGAACGTTTGCTCCGAGGTGTAATTCGACAAATTCCGAGTTTGCTCCAAAATAATCTTTATACTAGCAAAGTCTAGATTTAAAAAATTGTTAAAATTTCATATGCACAAAATGCACTTTGTCACGTAGAATGGAAATACTATAAGGAAAATGACTGTAGTTTTACAGTGGCTTCGAGTGCAAGGGGTTAAATCTATATTTTCTTACAGCAAATCAAAAGAGCAGACGAACAAAAAATATCAAGCCCTCTCATCCCCTAAAGCCAATGATGCGTTCATCAGAGTCCCCCATTATTTCCAATTGCTTCGAGGTAAGAGATCAGAGATCGCATTACGTTCCATCGCTTTCCACGCTCGTTTACCTGATTGATGTAATGTTGACCTCGGGGTGTGGTGGGAGGGGTTGGCGGAGACAGACCTTGGTTCGGAGTGGTCGGCGGGGAGGAGCTGACTCCGCTCTGAGGAGAATTTGGGCCTTGAGCGCCCCTGGGACTCATGTCCTCCTGCTTCAGGGACCTGGACACGTTGTAAGTGACGTTGCTCTGAGACCTCGAGGGCGACGCGTCCCTTCCCGACGGCCCGTTCTGCTTCCGGCGGCGGGGCTGGTACTTGTAATCCGGGTGCTCGCGCTTGTGGATCACGCGGAGGAGGTCCGCCTCCTCTATGAACGGCTTCTTGTCGCTTTCGGAGAGCTGTCTGCAAGCCGATCGATCGGTTCTGATTAGCAAAATCCAAAGACGGCATCGAGACAAGTAAAATTCGACTTTGCGTCGACGCTCGCCTCAACATTGACGACCTGTGCCACCTGTGCGAACGGTGGTGGCACTATTCCGTTCCGTCTGACGGTTCTAGACGTCGTGCTGCCATAATTTGAGCGGTGCGCGAGTCCCGTCGGACGAGGTTCACACGCGGTCTCTCGGCGATTCGCGTATCCGGCATCAGAAGAGGCTGGAACGAGAGCGTTTCTATCGTCCGCGCGATACACTCGAGGAGTCGAAATGGGAGGTCTGGTTAGTGTTTCTGGCTACGAGGAGTCTTAAGGACGCAGCAGCACACAAACACGTCCGCTCGATGATGCGATGCGGCCGAGGTCGAGCGTCGCGGTCCTCAGCAGCTCGCCGCGACTCCGAATCGCCCGCGCGCGCGCGCGCGCGCTCTCTCCACTCGTCGTGCGTTAGTCTTTAATTCCTCGTGTTTATGTTCCCACTGGGCTCGTAAAGCCCCGGGGAGGCCCGATAAGCTTTTCCGGTGCCCGGAGATCTCCAGCAATAATTCCACCAGGTCGAGTTTCGCAGCGTTATCGTTCCGCGCCGTTTCCGGTGCAAGAAACTAGACGTTTCGATGACCGCCACCTGTTTCTCCGTCGATGACATCGCCGCGGCTCTTCTCGGAAGGGTCCACCGAGTTCGAGAGACGATGATATCGAATCGATGCCCGCCGCAAAGAACTTTAAATCCCACGGGGACGTTGGAGAGGTGCTCTCGAACCCCGGCATGAAACGCGCGAGATGTTTTGTCACTGGGAACGGGGGAGCGGCGGAGAGGCCCATCTGGTCAATGGACTTTGCCTCGAGGTTTTTTCGGGCACCGAGGCGGGATCCGACGCGATAGCGGGTCGTGTCGCTGCCTTTTTCCTTGCCAGATGCAACGCAGAGTCGGCCAATTTAGATCCCGAACCACCGACCCTGTTCGATCGCGTTCTACGCCTCGGAGAAAGGTTGACAGAGCCGTATCACCTGGCATGAGCCGATGATAGCGCCGCTGGCAGGTGAGCAAACGGGTGCGAAGAAAATGGCGAAAGTCTTCGAGGAATACGAGGAAGTCCACGAACTGGGTAGGACGGAGTCCCTGGAACCCTTTGCCGCTTCTATTCACCCTAACGTTCCTAACGTTCCCGACAGAATACCCCCTTAGCCGTAGCTGGATTTATTTTCACCCAAACTATTTACGTGAATACTTGCCAATAGACTGCGGACTTTCTCTTTATTATTTTAATTATTATTTATTTTTTTACAGTAAAGTTAGTGGCGTAAATGGCGTAAAAATTAAAAGCATTTTCAAACGTCGACGTGTTATTTTTAATCGACTAAGAAGATTATAGGAAGAACGACTTGGTTTTTATTAATTGCAATTCATGTAGACAAGTTTTATTTCACATAAAAATCCGCAATTTATTTACTAATGGCCGAGTCTGCAATAAATTTTCTAATAAAGAAGTAATAGATAATAATAAATGAAACAGTTGCTTCCTTTTCACCGATTCACTATAATACTGAAAATAAGAGAACTTATCAAGACTATGTAACCTAATTCAAACGTAAATCTGCTAAAAAATTCATTTCTTGATATGCAAATAAATTTTCGTTTCGGGTGAAACACGACCCGGCTTCGGCTTTCGTCCATTAAACCTAAATCGTGCTACCGAGCAGTTTCTAAAAGGCTCTAAAACGGATCGCGCGTGATCAAGATCCAGAATAAAGGCGACGTCGCGTAGCAAAATGGCGGAAGAATCGGAGGGCTAGCCCGTACGTGTCTCGAGGGACTCGCGTAGCAGGGCCGGGAAGATCGGGACGCGTTGCTTCCGTCAGATAAGATGCATTTTACCTGTTCGTCACGAGCCTTATTTGCGCGCGGTCTCCGTCGTAGGGGACTTGACGGGACGGGGAGAGGGGCAGGTTCGGAAAAATTCACCTGACGGGGACAAGGCGTTTATTGTGATCCTTGGGGGCTCTTTATCTGTAGCAGGAACCAGCAGGCAGCTGCCAGCACGCGCCAAGGATGAACCGGGGGATACGTATCTGTTTTCGTTTTGTCGACAAACATCGAGAGTCTAATATCCGAACCGTGATACCTTTCGAGCCGGAAGAAAAAGGAGAAGATTTATTTCCGACGCCTACACCTGGCTCCTTGGCACTCCGCGTATCGGCGTCGATAGCACGAGCAGCCCTCCCCCGTTTGCAAATAATCGCTCGATCGAAGACTAACGAATTAATCTTGCCAACTATGCGGCGAATCGGAAACCGCGGTGGCTCCTCCGTAAATATTATTCGGTTGCGTAATAAGTTCGTCTTCTTGTAAGAAAATATAGTATTCTCTTAAAGTAGACACTTGCAGCTTTTATTTGAGCTAAGTTGCATAGACATAGCTCTACGGGAACGTATTTTAATAACCATCTGAACTTATCCTCTTAAATGATGAGAACCCCATGGTGTTATAGGTCGATTCCTTTTAATTTACCAAAATGATTTCGACATTCTTTTGCAATCTGATCTACCCTATCTTAAAATAGACTCTTCCAGCTCTCATTTTAGCTAAGTCGCATAGGCATAGCTCTACGGGAACGTATTTTAATATCCATCTGAACTTATCCTCTTAAATGATGAGAACCCCATGGTGTTATAGGTCGATTCCTTTTAATTTACCAAAATGATTTCGACATTCTTTTGCAATCTGTTCGACCCTATCTTAAAATAGACTCTTCCAGCTTTCATTTGAGCCAAGATACATAGAAATAGCCCCACGAGAACATATCCCAAAATTCATCCGAACCATTGCTGAACTACCACCAGACTGCGAATCCTTATGCAAAATAAAAATTCTCTACCTCGATCGCAACAAACAGGATTCGAATACAAATTTCCTGTCATCCTTAACATTTTGAATCGGTTGAAAATAATGCAACAGAGCTGTTAAATTATCTATTTCCCCCATAAATGCATAAAATCTGTAGTTCACTTATTACACAACCCAATGAATCTCGCTCGGAATCGGAGCAGAGGACTTCGCCGGTTCGCGCGTTTCGCCGATCGCTCGCGGATTTCGCCGTCGTTCTCATTAGCAGAGATGACTGGTAACAACGCCGCTGGATCGAGACGGTAGAAATTCAGTGGAAGCTGCGATCCTCGAGGACACGGGATCCCGGACAGCGGGGAAAGGTCGGCGTTACCCGAGGAGAAAGACTTCGGTAGCCAGTGTTAATTGGTGCTCGGGTCTATTTCGGAAGGCGCTAAATAATTACTTTTTAGAGGCCGAAATTTAGGGACTGCGCGGCGGGACCGCGGGCTGGAACAAACGTGCTGCGGCCGTGAAATCATCGGGTACAAACACTTCGCACCGACCGCGACCACTGGCAGCCTCGTAAAGTCTCGGGTAACGAACCGGCACCGGGCAGAATTTTGTTCGAACCGCGGCTATCGCGTCGTCGAGGGAGGGAGGGAGGGAGTCGAGGAGATCGTCGGCTCGATCGTCGATCGGGATCGCGATCCAGGTATTGTAAAATGATTCTCCGCGGGGGTCCTTGTCGGCTCGTTCTGTGATCCTCCCGGACCCACTGGGGCAGCTCGTTAGCCTCGACCAGGAAACGGCAGTTCGAACGGTTCGCGACTTTCACGGACAAGGGATCGCCGCCGATTTCCTTTGGGCCGGCCGATCGATCGGGATCGATGGTCACGCGCCGCTGGGTCTGCGTGGCGCCGCGATTTCCGGTTTCCCGGGTAAAAAGTGCACCGGGGAGGCGAGAAAAAGATCGGACCGGGTGTCGCCGAGCAGCAGACAGCGTGGGGGTTCGGCTAGATGTCACCCGGCGGTCCTACCACGTGCAGCCTCGGCGCCACGTGGTAGGAATGTGTACGAGCAGCGCGGGGAAAAAAGGCCGGCCGCGAATTCGCGTTTAAAAATAGGCCCGCGTGCAACAAGTGGTCGCGTGGATCGGCTGCCTACGCCGTTGATTACACGGCTGGCCATGGCGAGCGGTAGGTTCCTCGGTCTTGTCCATCGGGCCGCGAAGAAAGAAGACGAGATTGAAACGCGTTCATGGCTCGCTGCCAGCCGGCAGGCCAGCGCCTGTGAGAATCGGGTTTATCTGATCGCGGGGCCCGCGACACGTGGTGCCGATTAATTTAATCGGGACGCTGCGTTCTGCCGCGCGAATCTTCGCCGCTCGTTTTTCCAACCGCGCGCAGCGCCGGTCGAATCCGCGGAACACTCACCGCCATATTTTCCCGAGACTCTTGGACAGCTCCGCGTTGTGCAGCTGCGGGTACTGGTCGGCCAGGATCCGCCTCGCGGCCTGGGCCCACACCATGAACGCGTTCATGGGCCTCTTCACGTGGGCCTGCCTTTTGTCGCCGGAACCCCTGCAATTCGAGGACATTATCTTCATTGGAAACGGTTGTCTTGGTCACATCTAGGCGCTATCGACTTCTCATTTCTTTTAACACTTAGCCAACCGAATGAGGAGATCTCCGCGTTTTAAACCTTGTCGTTCGATGATCGAATGGATTTAGAATTTTTATGGTAATCTACATTACAATTTCCTAATTTTATTACAATTTCCACGGGGTAGGAATGTAATTTTCATATAATATTATTTATTTCAATATTATTTATTTTAATTATATTTATTTTAATTTAATTAAATTTTTTTAGGTTTTTAACGCGGTCCTTAAAGTGTTCATACTAAACCTACACTTGTCGGTCAAACGACCGGTTTCGAAGTTCTTATTTCATAATTATCGAAGCGACAGATCCGCTTCCATTACAAATTTTTCATATTTATATTCAGGCACGCGCTATTATAAAAATTGCAACAAATTCAAATAAGTTTTATCTTATAATTCTGATAAAACAACATTAGTTAGTCGCTTTTAGACCTCGGTAGGTTCATCCTTAAGGGCTCTGTTACACGCGAGACTACGCGATTGTACTCGCTCAAAGGAGTACATCGCCGATTTTCATCCGGGACGAGGAATCGCTGGTTGACTCGCGCGAAGGACAGGGGTTTCTCGAAAACAGAGTCCTGGCCGTCGGGTGACTTGCAGAAGAAAATATAACCGGAGGCTGCTGTCTTCTGACTTCTGACAGACGGAGCCGCGTTGCATCGTTCTGCCTCGAGTTTTGTAACCGGCGCAGCTACCCCCGGGTCATCCGGGCGAGCCGCCACGGCACGCTTAAAACCGGCCTTAAAATAACACTGCCGCTGCCAACCGGTGACGAGCAGGAATGGACGTATCCCTTTCTTTCCTAGAAGATGACTTCATAAAACTGTTGCCCTCTGTCTCGGACGGAATCGACGTGACTGACGTGATTGCGAGTACCTACTTCTTCCTCGCGCTGTTTTCTTTCTGGAGCCGGCCTCGAGGGCCCCGATATGCCTCGAGACCGGGAACTATCGAATTATGCTACTAGTAGGAAAAAATGAACCCGGATCTTTCGGTGAAGCTACTGCTTTAACCGAACTAGCTCTATCCGGACTAGCGACACTCGTAGGATAGATGTCCCAATTATCGTGACCCCGGATTAAAAGTTTATAGAAAAAGAGAGGTATCGATTATAAATTGACACCTCTTCCAGAATTGAATACGTCGGTAGGTAGATATAATAAAAAGATATAGATCACCAATTTGTGTGTAAGACTTTTCTTCTTCCATACGCTTTTAGCCCTTCCATTTTTCGTTACAAGCGATATCGCAGGTTTGCGAGCGACTCGAAATAAAATCTTGATAATCAAGATATTATTTAGGAGGATAAGGAAAACCTCAATGTTTTAGTATTTATTTACACGTTTGCAGACGATTTAAAAATGTTGTGAGGTCGCCGGCACCCCCCGGGGTGCTTCTAAAGTTAATCCGGGGGCACGATGATTGAGACATCTACCCTAGTCCTCGCAAATCCGAATACATTGCTCGCGAATGATACCTGCGAGGTATCGAGGAGCGAGGGGGCGTTCCCAGGACGAATGCAGCCGAGCGAGGCCCAGGCTCGCGATGTTTGCAGGATGCAGTTTCGAAAGCGCGAGAGGCGAGCGCCGCGGATAAAAACGCAGCCAAGGATTTGAAAACAGGCTCGTGTATATTTCGGCCTCTTTGAAATAAGAGGGGCGTTAAATCCGTGTGTAAACCCGAGGAGCCGTTGGTAATTAGCGCGGGCCCACTAACAAGGGTTTTCACGGCAGTCGCGACTCCGGCGGTTTACCTGTATACGAAAAAAATCGTCGAGTCTTTACACCTCGTTTACGCCGCCTCGAGTACTACTGTCGGAGAGGACGCGTAGGCGTGGCACTGTCAAATGATGCACCAGCTGCAGCCAGCCTCTCGCTTTCTCTCTTGGCCGGTGGCTTGCGAAAGAGGATGTCGCAAGAAGCGAGCGAGCGAGCGCGTCAGAAAAGTCTGCCGAACGAGGATCGGACCTCGAAGCGGAACAACGCGGCTCGGATCGGCGACGAATCGAGGGCGAGAATACGCGCGTGGAATTGCCATGGGCAAACAGGGGAACCGCGACGGGGGTAGATTCTCATAGGATCCATGGGAATTAAAACTAGTCGATTTTATCGGCCCCTATCGCCGGGAATAAACACGGCACCCTTTAGCTACCCCGAGATAACCCCGTGTAATTGAGGGTTAGCGCGATAAGCGCATAGCGATACACTCGGAGGTGCCGGCTCCGGGAGCTGGGGAAATTTTCCGTGGAACCGGCGAACACCTTGTCCACCTTTGCCGGGCTGCCGCGATCGAGGAATTCGGGCCGCGATAGAGAGCGATAGAGAAGCCGATCGAGCGAGACCGCCTCGCCGAGCGATTTCGTTTCTGCGCCATCGAGCGGATTGCGTCATTTTCCTCGGAGCCGTTTCGATTTTATCGAATCGGAACGATCGTCGGTATGGCGCAACGAGACGGCTATTAATTCGTCCCCTTCTTCGATACGCCAGCGAGAAGAAAAAAAGAATCGCGTTCCCCGTATCGCTCGTCCTTTTCGATCTCCACATTGCTTCCCACGAGCGGCGGCGATCGGCGGAAGGGCGGCGAGGCGGCGGGGGCAGGCAGAAGCGACGAGATCGAGCATTAATTAGCTAATTTGCGTTAATTGGCAGCCGAGGACATTTTTCCAGCAGACGTTTCCCAAGCCGAGGAAACGAGTGCGTCATAATTAAGTTAGCGTTACGTATTTTTCAAGCCGCCTCGCGCCGCACCCCGCTCCCGCCTCCTCGGTCTCTTCGACTTTTTCCTCGTGTTTCCCCTTCTTTCCCGAGACGCGAACCTCGGCCGTGCCTAAAACGCTTAGCGGTGACCCCGGCGGCGTTAATGCCTGCTAATACGACTCTCGGCGATTAAAATGGCTCGGGGCTGCAACCTGTTTCTCATATGTACCCGAGGCGGAAGATCGCCGTCACTTTTATTTCATTTTTCATTTCAGTTTCAAATAGTCGTCCGTCGTTTGGAGCGAATCCATCAACGGCGGGGTAGATGCTACATCGAAGAGGAAACTCACTTGATAGCGATCGGTATCTGGGTCCAGTCGTATCCCTGAAGAACCTTGGTGACCGCGGCGCTGATCTTCTCGCCGCTGTTGGCGCCGACCGCCGTGACCACGGCTGCTGCTCCCTTCCCATTGTTCTTCGGGTTACCGCCGTTGTTGTTTATGTTGTTGGCGGCGGCGGTGCTGGCGGCGTTGTTCGAGGACGCTTCTCCCATGACGTCGTTCATCTTCTCGCGGTGGCTTCGACGATCAGGAAACTCGGCGGCGAATGAATTATGGTTTGCTCGACGAATCCAACGGTTTATCTCGCACTGGGGATGCTCATCGTTCGGTGCAACGGTGTCGATTAATCGTAATTACCGTTTTATCATGGCAACGTCACTTCCGTTTCGCGCGGACACGCGGGACCCTCGGCGGATTCCTTTCTTCTCTCCTCTGATCGCCGGGTCCCTGCGGCGAGACGCGACGGCGCTGTGCCACTGGCCGCGTATCGGCCCTCGCGTTTCTCACGTTCAATTAATTTCGCATCGGATCCTACGCGGAGAGGAGCGCAACGCACGCCGGACCGTCGCGACGGAATCGGAATCTGCGAGGCCTCGCCGCGCCGTCTATCTCGCGAGCGAGCTTTCGCTTGGGATCGCGCGAGCCACGGCAATTCTAATCTACTCTTCTTTGTGCACCAAGCTAGTTTTTGCTCTCTTTTCTCTGGCAGCCGCGCTATCGTGCTCTCCGCTGCACGGCCGTCGGGCTCCAGACGGTTCCACGCGAAGCGGATTCTGAGGCTGCTGCTCCGACCGTCAGAAGATTTCCCAGCGCCGCAGCTCCGTGGATCGACGCTCACGATTTCCGAGACGTTCAGCTGCGAAACCGTCGGCCACGGATCTTCATTCTCCGTCGAGGAACACCGGCGACGAACTCACGATTTCCACAAAACTCACTGGAGCACGGACACGGGCGATCTCGGGCGATGCTCGCAGAACCGACGACGGCGACGATGCCTCTCTCTCCCTCTCTTCTTCTCTCTATCTCTCTCTCTTTATATCTCTCTCTTTGCGCTAGGTGCAGTGGATCACTTCCGATTGGCACGGCGTCGCAGGCTCGCGAGTAACATTGTTTGACAAAGCGATGGAGAAACAACGAGAGAAACCGGTGCCGGGCGAGGATGATTTCTAGTTGCTGGCGCGATCGGCGCTCGAGTGAGGTGGTTGCATCGCCTCGGGGCAGTTTCCACCGATTCCCTCCGACGGCGGCTGCTAGTTGGGGGCGGGGCGACGCCGAGGAGCTGGTAACACTTGTTGCTTCGCGATCGTGCCCACCGATGATGCCACCAACCGAACGGGGGGAAAGGGACACGAACGAGGAGGAGAGGACCTCGTTGCCTCCGCCGGGAGCTTTCGAATGCCCGGTCGGCTTGCCGTGTCGGAAATCTGAGAGAACTTCGCCAAAATCGATCGCAATTAGCCGAAATCTTCCATCGAGTCGTTCAAACTAAATTTATTATTTCACCGCAGCATATTTATGTTTAATATTGCTCTCGAAGGCAATTGAAGGAGAAGATGTCGGAGTACTTTTCCGAAATCCGCACTGGTGTCTTCGCAGCAAGATCGTAATTAATTTTTAACTCTCATTAGTAGACTGCGGATTTTTATGCAGAATAAAAATTGTCTGCGCTAATTGCAAGATACAGGAGCTATGTAAATGTTGGTTTCGTTCTTTAATTGTTTTAATGATTTTGAAATGGAGCAATTATATTTTTTAATTTGTTGAATGGTTTGTTTGTTCTGTATGTGTTGTGTTAATTTCGTCATGAGCACAGAAAATTCGCAGTCTATTCATATTATAGTATTATAGATATACTATGTATGCATACATATTATATATAATATATATGTATTATACATTATATTATATTATGTCTTATATATATTATATGAAATATAATGTTTGAAATATATATGTATTGTACATTACATTATACTATATTATAGTATCATGTTATAGTATTACAATACTATAGTACCCATTATTGTTACAGTAGATTGTACTTTTCACGTGATTATATTAATAGTAACATCTCGCAATTGACTTTAAAATTTTTGTAGTACCTCCCTATGTAAAACCAGGTACCCAAGAATTTCAATTTCTCCTATTTTGAGCAATGCATAACAGAATTATAACGCACTCCATTTTTGCTAGGTTTTTGACGTATAATATTTCCAAATAATTCCAAGTAAAATACATTGAACGAGCCGTTTTAAAATATTAATAACATTACGCTCTTGCGAATAAGGGATAAAAATGGCATCAGGTTCTAAGACACGTCGAAGTAGGTACTTTTCCAAATGGCAAGCGGCCAGGAAATCGCGTAAATTTTCGATCGCGACCGCCTCTCCTCCTCGTTCGATCCCCCGCCGGCTATCAGCCCCTCCAGGGGTCCCTCCCCCGTATCACTTATTTCGGAGTCGTTTCTCCTCGCAGCGACAAGAGTTTCCATGGCTACGATATCCTCTGGGAGTAGGACCAATCGGGTTTCTCCTCGCTCCACCTATCTCTCCTCTCCTTTCTCCGCGGCAGCCCCGTCTCGGTTCCTCCCGGTCGTGCTCTCTAGCTCGCTCCCACGCAGGAGCGCCGATTGGCCGGCCGGTCGCTGGCAATTACGACGTCATCAAGGAGGAGCGTGCAATTTTCCTGGCGATGCACCAAGTCGGCTCGCCGTCGATGGTTGCACGGTGCAACTTGCACTCGTCCACGGGATCCCGAGGCGCCCGGTGCTCCACCGACCTTGCGATCGAGCGATCTTGGATCGTGCGACGTCAAAGTCGCCGAGGTCGTTGGAAATCGATTGCAACAGCTGCACTCTTTCACCGATTTTCGTCGAGCGTTCAAATTTCCGAGGCAGATAAAAATCAAGCTAAAACCCTTTCCCTCGGATATCGACCCTCACGAAGCGAGGATCTCCTTGCAGCATTGATATAAAAAATCCTCGATCAGAAAACTAGGTTCTATTACAAATATTATATTTCAAGGAAACGCATCGACGCATCTCGACGTCTTGTCCAGAAGAAGACAGCTTATGCGGTGTACCAATTGCAGGCGTAAATTGTCGTTTCTTGTAATTTCGAGTCCGCCGATGAAAGCGAAGAAGGGGTTATTAAGTCTTGCAAGCAATCGAGTCGATATCAGAATTCAGAGTTTCGAGACTCGTCGTAGCTTTCGTGGCTCGTACGTGGGGATGATGGAGCTTACGCGGTACGCGATGACACGAACCCGGCTCGATGACAGTGCAGAATGTCCCGTAGCTCGTGTCACCGTTGGGGGTCCGTGGAGTTGCGGTGCCCGCCACCCGGGGGGCTACATGTGTCGGGCACCCAGTCGGCCCCCTGGTCCTCTCGTCGACGATCCTTTCAAGTGTCCGACAGAGCGGGTCTCCGGACCGCCGGGAATTACTGAAATCATTATTCGATATCCGCCACGGTGTCCGTCGTCTGTCCGGGATGTTTCCACACATCGTCCCCTCATCCGCGTTTTTCCGTGGGTGTCCCCCGCGGGCGACACCGAGCGGTGTTCGAGCGAGCATCTGCGGAGCGGCACTTGGGGGCGGCGAAGTCGAAGGCAGGAACGCGAGAACGTTTTCGGACGTCGGTTAACCCTGAACGCGCAATAAGAAGAATCCTTGTTCCGGTTTGTTTGGCTTCGCTCGAAACGGACACGAGATACGGGAGTGTCCTTTTTCAGGGAAACGGCCGGCCACGCGTTTCCCGAACGTCCCTGAAAACTGCGTTCTCCTTCGCGGTGTATACCGGGAACGATCCGGAGCCGCACATATTGGCGCCACGTGCGCTTTCGGGATGTTTATCCCAGGAAGAGCAAAATTCCGGCTTGGTGAAATCAATATTATTGTTCGCGGTCGGCTAAATTTGTGATCGCGGGCGAGCGCGGCCGGGTGGTAATGGCGCGCGCGCGGCGGCCGCGCTGCGCCGGGGGGAAAACGGGATCGGGAACGTAAGCGGCCACGGGATGCGGCGATCGGTGCAACAGTGTTCGGGGATGGGACAGATGAGACGTCGACGAAAGCGTCGCCCACGCGCGTCGCCGCGTCCCGTCGTTTTATTCTCGCGACGCAGCGGATCCGCGCGCGAGAGACCGTTTTGCGCCCGGGATGGAAGCCGATCGTCGCGCGAGGCGATCTCGCAGCGAGCTCGGCGTTTCTGCGCGCGATAGACTCGTCGACACCGGGATAAAAACGCGGGCGATCCGTAATCCGTCCAAGTGTCTCGAGCGTTTCCGAGAGGCCGAGCGCACGCGTTTTACGCTCGCGATCGCGCGGCGAGTTAATCCTGTGGAGTGCGAGCGGGATGGCTCCCCCTTTGATCTCGCACAAAAGCCGCCACACGGCATTGACCGTGGTTTATATACGCTCATGTATGGGCCACTGTCTTTGCTAGCTCGCTCATTCATTAAATTCGTTGTATAATTAGGCTCGGCAGAAAGGACGGGACTGTCAACCCGCGGGATCCGTGTGCAGCCGCGCGGCCACGGCGAAAGGGGAGCCCTCCGACACTCGCCCTTGGATTTATGCTCCCAACGACTTTCTTCTTGCTCTGTTTCTCGGCCGCCCTCTTCTCCCCCCAGCTGCTCGTTCCACCCCCACGATGTCGTCGAACGCGCAAAATCGCGCACCGAGACTGTCGATCTAATTATAAAGCGGCCGGGAACGAGAATCCTCGGCGTCACGGTCACCGGCGACACCCGGTCCTTTGGTTTTCCGATTCCTTCGCGCCACCCCCCAGCCAGATAATACAATCTAATCGCATTCACCGACGAGCTTGTTTGCTAGGATCAAATAATCGCGGCGAGAGAGCCGGCCGAGATAATCTCGATTAATAGATTCCGTGGGCGTTATGCTGCTCCGACGAATTCCCGGTGTCGCGAATCTCTTTGGAAGCCGTGCTCGCCACTGGGGACGAGATATATCGGAGGCAGGATCGCGCGAAGGATGCGGCGAGACGGTCCGCGGAGGAGTAGAAAAGGAAGAAGATCCTAGGTGGCTCCCCACCAGGGACAGAGGTGGTCCACGGAACCGCCTCCGCGATCTGCCATCCAACGTTTGGAGCGTGTGCCAGACGTGTGCTCGCCGTTTCTGCCGTTTCTGCTTTCGTGGACCAACCTGTGTGCCTGGTCCTCGGACGAACCTCCACAGCGACACCGGGATGCGCGTCCGTGTCTCTTCTCTTCTCTAGTCGTCAGTCAGTCAGCCATCGGAGTCTCCTTGATCCGCGCACGCCGCGTCTTCTCTCCTCCGAACGGTGCCTCGGGGGATCCTCTCTCTCTCGCGATCGGAGCCGTCGATCCTCGCTCGTCGATTTAATTGTTCGCCAGTCGTCGGCTCGGAAGGTGCGCGCGCGCTCGTTTTCTCCTCTGTTCCGCAAATCCACGAATCCACGAAACGCCAAGCTTCGCCTGAAACTCCAGATGGACCGAGGACTCGGCCGGTGAACCGCTTTCCCGGAGACTCGAGCCGATCTCGCAAAAGATAGAGCCGACAGGGGAGAAGAAAGCGACGGAAGTCGATGCGACGCCGATACCGGTTCTCCTCTCGAGACAACCGGAGGGTCGGGCCATCGATAAATTACGCGGGCATCGAGATAACCCCGGCAGCTAATTGTCGACCCCGTCCGTCCCGGTTCTTTACGATGCGCGGCCCCAGTTTCACGTGAAAGAGGAACAAGTCCGCGATAAAGGAACCAACGATAAACCCGGACGCGTTTCGCCGAAATTCGTTCGGATCCGGATCAGCTCGTACGTCGTCCCGAGGGATATCTCTGGGAGTTTGACAACGAGGATCTCGTTGTCCGCGTCGCGAATGCGGAGAACGATAGATAAGTGATTAACGAGAGGATTCGAAGAGATGGAGCCGCACCGCGATAACGTGTCGTCGGCGACGGAGACGAAAGCCGGACCGTCGACCGGAGAACCCTGCGGCAGCTCGTTGGACGACGCCGTTGGCAAGCTCCTACAAGGTTTTTATTAACATCCGTTGATTACTCTTTTCGTGGAAGCTGGTGTAATGGCTTCCTCACGGATCATTCTTCGCAAAGCTTTTCTCTCTATTCCTCCCGTTTCTCCGATTGAAATTGCGCGATTGTTTCGATTGCGACGTCTTTATTGCGGACCGATTGGTACAAATTATTGTTTTATATACAGTAACTTCATGTGTTACCTTAGTTATAACTAGACTGCGGATTTTACTAATTTATGGATGAAACTAGAAGGTGGACAACAGGAAAACCGTCGGAAGATTTTAAGACCACGTTATTGTCATTTTACTGAATTCATTATCGCATGTCTTTGAAAATATCTGAATTCGAAAATCGATCTTCCACCTCTTGAGTATCCCTTTGATTACTAGCCTTATCTTTCTCTTTGTATCATCTACTGTATTTTATTGTTTCTTCCTCCTTTCTTTTTTCCTTTTAATTTGTTACTCGCACGACTACGTGTAATGCTTTTGCAATATAGAGACTTGCTCCCGTTGCTCAAATAAATATTATTATTATTATTATTGAAGTGGAAAACAACCTTTCATTTAATGCCGATTTCTTGCAATTAATGCAGAAACTTTTTATTTCGCATAAAGCGAAGATTCACCTCTTCTACTATGATTTCTTTGCTCGTTGGTTAGCACCGCCACATTTTTAATAATTTCCCTAAAAGAACGATGGAATTTCTGTTTATCATATAATTGCATCCACATTTATTCCTAGATTTTAATAACAGGTGAATCAACTTTTATTTCAATCTAGAAGAAATACATAAAATTCATATCTAGTAAGTCATGCATGAAATCTTCATCACGAGGTTGCATATCAAACAAATGGGTTCCAAAATTCGTCGGAAATAATTTTTGCTGCGACTTCCACTGTTTTGGGCAGCTTTTAATACGCCGATAATTACTAAAAGCTGTCCAAAACAGTGGAAGCCGCCGCGAAGATGAATTCCGCGATCGCAGACCCTTGGTAGAAGATACCTAACGAAGAATTACCAAGTTGGCAGCTGGCTGCCCTTCCGAAAGAATTCGCTGGACGCGGGATATTTCAGGCTTATGGGAATCGATCGAGCAAAACGAGGCGGACGAGCACGGCTCATGTGCGACGGGGGGCTGTCCTCTCCGGCCGAGACGCGGTCTCGTTTGCTCGGGGATGCTGGCGGGTGTCTTCATCGAGTCGTTTAGAGAGGACACTTTAATTGGCGCTGAAAGCCGGCTTCGGTGGCCGCGCGCGTTCTCAGATTTATCCTCGCGATACCCGGGGCACGGATGGAAGGAAACGCGGCACAGAATGATGAAGGACCGACGGTGGAGAGGCCGCGGGGTCGGGGACGAGGCGGACCGCGGAAAGACGATTCCGAGGAAGATTCGAAGAGTGACAGGTGCTGCGAGCAGAGCGAGACCGCTGAACGCTTGCCACCGACGCTAATTATGCTAGTACGAAATTAAATCCGAGACATCGGCTCGGGAGAGCACCTCGCGAAATATGGAGGAGGGTGGAGCCAAGAGGGCAACGGGAGCTGGGCGTGATTTCGGATGACGCATCGTCTTCCGACTCTCTCCTTCCGAACGGAGACGCAACTCTCTCCTTACTTAGATAGAAGACCGAGAGATTTCTTCGTCGTCGATTATTCGGTGTTCGACGCGGGCCGTCGATCGGCCAGAAGGGGCGCGGAAGATCGATAAGTCCGGCACGTGGCGAACCCGCCGATCGACGACGGAAGGTGTCGATGCGTTGAACGGGTGCCCCCTCGTTAACGAGACGGACGGGCCCGTGGCAACTGTCGGTTTTGTAAAGGAGTTAATGTAGCAAGAGTCGACGACAGGTCGGCATTGACGAGCGGGATGCCGAGACACACCGGTTCATTCAACGGGCCACAACCCCTTATTGTGCGGCGCGGTCGCGATCTTCCCTGAGCAGTCATTCACGTGGAGGAAAAGTATCCGAGTTCCCTCGGCCGAGCCGATCTCATCTCGCCAAATTAATCAATTCGTCGTTAGCACGCGCCCGTCTCGGCCGAACCGAGCCACGGCGATCAACGGATCGTCGAACGGATCGTCGAACGGATCGTCGAACGATCGCGTCGACGCGAGACTGGCCTCTCGGGACGAGAAGGGAGAAAAATTGACACCACGTTTTACAGGATGTTTTTACGCGGCCCCTTTTCGGTTCTACCACGAATCACGCCACGGTTCGACTACCGTTCGCGCGAAACTTTTTCTATTCCCGTCGCTTTTTAGGGTGCGAGCCCTTCCGCGTTTCCACGGAAAATATTCTGGTCGGTATCGGCGAGGACCTCCAGCGGACGTGAAAGGAGCCGACAGAGGGACCGCGTCGGTGAACCGTGTCCCTATGGTAATTAGCTCCTACCGAAATCCTCCGGGCCCTCGCCGGGGTACGCTCCTGGTGACATTTCGACCCACGTGCGCCGTCCCTCCCTCCTTCTTAACGATCACCGATGCGACAATTGGAAGCAGAAACGTACGCACACTCCGAGACGATCCTCCATACGGTCTCTTCCTCGTTTCTCCTCTCTCTCTCTCACACACACACATTCTCCTCTCTCTTCCTTTTTCGCGTTTTTTGTAGTGAACCTTGGAATCTCCGGGACTTTAGTAAGCGTCGCACATAAAATAGATTTATACGCTGGATTCGTTTTAAGGAGAAGCGACTTTATTACCCGGCGTCACCGCGAACTCGTTTCCCACGACGAAACACGCTGTTCCTGGGTCGAGTTTTTACGTCGAAGCACGCGAAATATTTGAAAAAGGGAAGTTCGTCGAACGGCGACGGCGAACGGACATGCGTCGCCGATACGGTTTCTGTTGAATTTCAACAAATAGATTCTATACAAAAATCAATCTAGCAAATAGTTTTTAATTTTCTGATACGTTTTAATCGTAAAGGCATGCGATAATTTGCCTTTTCTTTTTTATTTCCATGAAGGGAGGACATATTTTACACCTTTCTTTAACACGTTCAGCGCCACGTCACCCAAATATGGGTGACACTAGTTTTTAAACAATTTTGAAAATTCATTTTCATTTTAATATATCCGAACAAACTAAATTTGACTAGGATGTTTCGGATGTGAAAGAGTTCTAATTCCATCCCCTATGATCAATTTCAACTTTCTAATTTCGCTTTAATTCATTAAGTCACTTTGATTTTGTGAAAATTTTGGTGGTCGATTGTTGGCGATGAACGTGTTAATTAATAAAAGTTCTAGTTGATAGATCAAGTAGTGGGAAGTATTAAAGTTATTCCCATAACTAAGTACAATTTTAATAGTTCTACTATAAAGAATGACTACAAAATTGGGGGCGCTTAAAAACTAAATAAAATGACAAAAAACAGTATTACAAAAAAGAACTCTCGGCTGCTAAGGGTTAATATTAATTGTTTATTATAACAATGGATTTCTAGCTGTATATATAAATAAAGAAAGAAAGAAATAAAGGAGTAAATAAAGAAGTAAATAAATGAACAGTCGAGACTATTCCAAATAGAAAAGTTTCGGGAATAATCTCCCTCGAAGCGGAGGTCCCATTTAGCGGGACAGAGAGGAAGCCGGCGATGATAATTAGTCTCTCGATGCGCGCCTACGATCCGTCGATAAAGACCACCGTGCTCGAGGAACTATCCTCCATTTGAGACTCTAAGATCGCGGAGACGAAGCGCGGCGGCGAGAGGTCAGGTTTTGGAAGAGAATCGATTGCGCAGGGCAACGGCTAATAGTTTTCTTTTATTTACAAGTAGCTTCGTGTGTTGGCAGTGGGACTATGGAATGATTTTCGTTTTACAGGCTACGACTGGACGCTGCTTCCAGTAACATCTCGCGCAGGAGGCCGAAGAAGCGCGCACGTGAAGCGTCCGATGAACGCGTTCATGGTTTGGGCGCAAGCCGCTAGACGAAGGCTGGCCGATCAGTATCCGCAATTGCACAACGCCGAGTTATCGAAGACTCTGGGGAAACTGTGGAGGTAGAGTACTTTATTGTCGTTGTCTCCACGGTACAGTTTGATTAGGGCGTCGAGATCATTGATCGCGCTGTGGTCCGACAGGATTCTAAGCGACGGCGAGAAGCAGCCGTTCGTGGAGGAGGCCGAGAGGCTGAGGAACGCGCACAAGAAACAGCACCCGCATTACAAGGTGATTATCGGACTGCTGATCGTTATGCAAAATGAAACGGGTCGGTCGTGAGAAACGGAAATGAAATGAAAATAAATTGTTTCTTTCGATAACGTTGTCGCGTTGAAAATAGTGTGATAACGTTGTTAAAAAGATAGTCTTACGTCTTAACAACTTTATATATCGGCTACATTGTTTCTCCATAAATGCATAAAGTACACAGTCTACTGATTATACAGGATACCCATCAATAAGTGTCGTCTAAAAGAACTGGCAAACGGTTTATTTTACGAAAAAAGCTATAAAAAACATATTTACTTATTAAATTATAATATAATATTATTATAATTAGAATATTTCAATAATCGAAATAATATTTATTTGTTAAATTTTTCAAAGTCTTGGAAGGTCGCTTTAAAGAGACCTGCAAGTGGTACTTGAATTCGTCTTCCTATGCTCTCTCATTGCGGCGAAACAAAATCACAGCATTCCATTTAAAATAATTAAAATAACCTTGAAATGATCTTGCAACATTTGGCAGAACAATTGTTTTCCTGCGTTAACGCGTTCTACGTGAAACATATTATATAAAGAATACATTTGGCTATATTCTTCGTAACGTCGACCATTTAGTTGTCATTTGAAACGGCACTTATCGATGGCCACCCTGCACATGCTCCGCGATATTCGATTAACTCCTTGCAGTATCAGCCCCGTCGGAGGAAACCGAAACCGGAGGAGCAGATGGGCATCGTGATGCATCACCGCGGTCCTCTGTCCTCGCCGGGCACCTCGCTCGACTCCACCAGCTCCTCCGATTGCACGTATCCTCGCCTGTACTCGGACACGAGCCTGAAGACCTACGACAGACCGACCTACCATGAGACCAAGGCCACCTACGACCTGTCCAGGTCGTCCTGGCCCGGCGACGCGGCCAAATACCCCGTCGATCACGAGGGCAAGCCGTACGAGCCGAACGCGAAGTGCTACGAGACGGTCAAGTACCACGAGGTGGCCGCGGCGAAATACCACGAGCCGGTGCCCAAGTACTCGGAGCTGCAGGCGAAGCCCTATGATCTACCCAAGTACCCCGGGGACGTCACCAGTCCCAGTAAATCGTACGCGTGCGTCCACAGTCAGTATTATTCCGCGCCAGAAGGGTACGCGATGCACGAGGAGAACGATTACCAGACCCAGCCCGTGTCCACTCACTCCTTTTATCCGTACATTTCCGCGTCCATGACCCAGCCTCCCTATTACATGGGCCCCCGGTAGATCCCGAAGTTGCTTCTCGAGCGGGCTCGTTTAAATGATCCGTATCCAATCGAACCTGCGGCCAAAAGTTTCATTCAATGTTAACCCTTTGTACTCTGCTGACACCGGTTTCCGAGATTCGATACGGTGCGTACGAGTATCGGTGAAAGTTAACCCCTTGCACTCGAAGCCACTTTAACTCTGAATTTAAAATAGGTGTGCGATTGCAACAGTTACAGGTTTCACAGTTTTTTAAAATATAAACGAATTTGACAATGTGAAAATAATTTCGGAGCATGATATTACAATCACCAGTGGTGTCTCAGTGTCACCACTCGAAGTGCGAAGGGTGAAACTTCTACGCGTTTACTCTCTACGACTTTACTCTTGAAAATGCTTGCCGAGCGAAGGGTTAACGAATCGTCGTTTCCTCAAAAATTGTCAAGTCCATTCGAATTCTATCGTCCGAAACGTTTCATTTAAACAGCATCCCCTCCGAAAGCAGGATCGACCACCAACGAGGATCTTTGGGTAATCGTAGAATGAGTGTGGGGTCTCGGATAGATTCGTTAGATTGCTTCGTGTTTCTTTTTGTTCTTCGCTATTTATTATTCTACGTTAAACTCTTTAAAAATGAATAAATAAAACAGTCTCAAGTCTTAAATCAACGAGGACAACAGGAAACCTCTGTACACTGTATAATATATTCTATCACATGTACGAACCACCTTCCTCCAAACTATAACCGGATGAGCGCCAATTCAATTAATAGAAAATAAATCAAAAATTGTGCGCAATCGTCGGAGCTAAATAATTGGATCGATTCGACGATAAACGCTTCAGGACACAAACAATTAAAAAATTATTTATAAAAAAAATTTGGGACTCGTACGACTTGAATCGGGCGCGGTGCAGTCGTGTCTAAGGGGTGAAACACGGATCTAATGGAACAGAACGACTTGTACCGCCTCCTCGATTCAAAAGATGAAGGAAAATGTATATGCATTTAACTATCATAATCCAGCACAGCAGCTAATTCCATAATTTGATCCTTGTTCGCGTGTATGAAAGCTTTCGCGGTCCAGATCATCTTGGCCAAGACCTCGTCGCTCTTCTCGTCCATGTTAACGTCCTCAGAGAGTTGAGGGTTGAACCTATAGTAAGGCACCCCGATCATGGAACACCAATTCCTGGCGCGATCGACGATCCTGCCGTCGCAGGCTGTTGCCTGATCTACTAGCAGTTCCGCCACAGCAGATATTCCCATGGCCAACTTGGCAGTGTCCCATAGGGTCTCCGGTCGAAAAATGTCGATTTCTTTCAGCGGACTAGAGGGGATCAGTCCTGTTCCGAGGGACACGACCAGCGACAGAGGAGTCCCCCGTCGGTTCATAGCCTTAAGAGCCAGGTTGTACTCGTTGATCTCGGTAATCGCGTCCAAAGTCGGATTGTTCGCTATCAAACCACCGTCCAGGAACTTGCCAAACGCCCGGAAGTAAGACGGTGCGGCGCCAGTTGCTCTAGCAACTTGCCATATCAATTGCTCATTAGGTCTCAATGGATCAAAATCAACGGAGTTATCTTCAACGTTGAGGAGCGAGCTCGGCGAGTCGTAGTTGCGGAATAAATGAAGCTCCACGGGTTTCTTCTTCGCCAGTACTCCGGTGATCATCACCTTCGGCTCCTTGATGTCCGCCATGACGGTGGTCGCTCCTAGACAGTCCTTCAATACCTTCTCCAAAGCTTCGCTCTGGTAGGGTCGCGTGCCGATGAAAGCTTCCTCCTTCAAGCGGAAGTACAGTGCTTGACACTCGCGCAAAGACTTGCCGCTCGCTAGTCCTAGAGCCAGAATGCCTCCTGTCGAGGTGCCAGCGATCCAGTCGAAGCATTTCAAGATGGGCTTCTGAATGATCTCCTGGATTTCCAGAAGAGTTTGCACGAGAACTAGTCCGCGAATTCCGCCCCCGTCTAGACAAAGCAGCCGGCCGCCTACGATCCCAGGATTTTTCTTCGAGGCCATGTTGTCCATGCCGTTGATGTGCAGCATCTGGTCCAAGACCGTTCGCGGTGCAAGCGTGGGCGGCTCTGGGGGTGCGATACCAACGAAAGACTCGTTATACTTGCAGCCCATTGTGCATTCGTTCATCTCCGGTGGACACCGGCTGGCCCCAACAGCGTCCAGGATGTACAGAATCTTCTGACCTTCGGTGGAGTCGAGTTTCACTAGATGTCTTGGCATTTCAGATTTCCAGTTCTTGGCGTTGATGTCCGCTCCGAAGCAGATCAGCGACTGGACGATTGCCTCGGTGCCTTCGCGGACTGCTAGATGCAGTGGCGTGTTGCCCTCTTCGTCTGCGATATTTACGGAAGCCATGTGGCTCAGAAGGGCTAGTACGCAAGGCAGTCGCTTCCTCATTGCCATTATGTGCAGTGCGGTCCGACCGTTGAAGTTCAGAGCGTCGATGTCGCAATGCGTTTCAATCAGGGCATTGATCACTTCTCTGCTCTGGGACCAATGCAGCGGTGTGCCACCGTACTGCATGTCCTCTATGTGGAGAACGTTGCGTTTGCTGTGCAGCAGTTCGCCCACGTACCCTGGACTGGAAGGTTGACCTTCGGTCGCTGGTATATTCACGTCCGCACCGATCAAGAGCAGCGCTTTCACGCATTCGGGCTTATTGTTCAAACAGGCAACGTGGATTGGCGTGTGCCCGTCGCTGTTCCTGCTATTTAGACTAGAAGGAAGGTCTCCACCAAGAGCTAGAATTATTTCCTTCGTAGAGGTGGCTGCGTAATGGTAGACCGTATTGGCTCTGTTGTCCAGGTGCTCCAAGGAACTCTTGGCTTCTATCAGCATCTGAACCGTTCGCAGATTGTTAGTTTTCACTGCTACTTGCAGTGGAGAGATTCCAGTCTTTATGTCTCCACTGTTTAATTGGCTATTGACCAGATCGTGATTAAATGCATTGAGGAGACCAAAATGCGCTGCCATATGTGCCAGTGTCCACGTAGGATATTCTACTAGAATGTCACACATCTTCTGTATTTTAGGAACGGTGCACATCTGAACATGAAATGATAATAATTACTGGAACATATGTTACTAACTGGAGCTTGAATTAAAGTTAATTACCTCTCTGCAAATCTGAGTTAGCGTTGTGACCTTGTCTTTGTATATAAGAAAGTGTTTTTCCGCATCTGCTTTATTTTGTGATCGATACAGACTGGAAGAAATATTTTAGTTAATATATAAAACATTGCACAATTTATCGGGTCAATGATAAGGAAAACAACCAAGCTACCTGTATGCTTGGTGCAACGTTTCCGTGCAAGGCTTGTGAAGCACAATATCATACTTTTCATTCGCTGTTTCCACACCGTAGAGCACAATGGCATCTTCGCGACAATGAATACGTCGATTACTGTAGAGTTCCGAGTTTACTTCTTGCACTAAATTCGACGGTATATCTGGTTTCGCGATGTTTCGGAACACGTTACTGGCTATTGTTCCCAACCAAGCCATGGCAAAGAGATTCTAGGTATCAGGTTATCCACAGGAGTAGATGACAGCAAACAGATTTTACTCAACTTCAGTGCATCACCGTGTTACATAAAACTCGACTAATCATCTCCAAACCGTTCGTACGATATAACTTCTATCATGCAAAAAATAAAATAAGAGACGTCTTCGGTCGTAACCTTGGGTAAAAGTGGATACGAAAGCAGTGTCACGGTCAAAATACAAAACAAATATCCGAAGGCACTGGTGACACCGGATTTTTCGAGTGTCGCTCGTTTTCTTATTATAGGTGGGTAACTCGACAAAATCGCATATAAAATTACGCAGCTTTGCATAGAAATAATCACTGATGTAAGGAGCAATTCATATTTATATCCGCGTTGATAGTGCAGATGAATCATGCGTTGCTAATGTTCGCCATGTTGTTTCTGAGAAAATGTACGGACCGTGGTAAGAATTATTCGCACAATGACAACTATGCATCGTAATGGTAGCGACATCCGTGGTAAAACGTTGAAACTAGCAGACAAGCAATAAAACGTGTAAGGCAAGGAAAGACAGACTGTACAAGGTTAAAACGAAGGACCTGTGGCACCATCTATGGTGACTTCCGCATATTTCCCATGTGTAAGACAAAGACAGAAATAGCGTGCGACAAGGGGTAGTAAATGCATTAATAAATAAATACAAATATAAAAATGCAATACAGAAAATAATACAAAAATAAGACAACGTCATATAAATAATTAATCTTCTGTCAAGTCCTTCAAAAACTGATTATAATTCACTTTTCTCAAATAATTAGATCATTTTTGGAATTGATGATAATAAAATGAACCTGTATATATCCTAATAATTTGTATTAATAAATAAAAGCATAAATAAGAGCTTTATTAAAAATCTTATCAATTTTATTGTTTCTTTCACATTTGACTAGTCTATTCTATTTCACAATAACCTAATAAATTCTATATTCTATTTTACAATAATGTAATAAATATAACATTCCACTTCGCAATAACGTAATACATTTTAGTTGTTCACTCTGCTTTACTCTCACAACAATGGACTTTGTACATCGCTCACTACAACATATTATATTTATTATTATAACATATTAGTTATTTTAACGCATTTGAACTTCAATTGTCAGTTGCAGACTTCTCACAATATCGTCATTTGTTTCTTGTTTGCACATATCTTGGGAAATCTGAAACAAATTGATGTGCTTAATTAATTATATGATCCATATTCACATTATTATATTATATTACATTTATATATTGCCATGAAAACGCATCTATGTGGTTCTTATATAAATCTTACCACGTTTAATCAACTAATCATTATCTTCGTATAAAATATTCAATTTTTCTGTGCTCGCAGAAATTTTCCGCACAGTACACGCCCTGCAAAGATTGCCATGAGTGATTCGGTAGTAGTACCATCTTATTATGATAGTTGATATCTCAATTATATGTATGTACTTAGCATGAAATTACCTGATTCAAGCGGTCTGCTATTATGTATCCCAAATGTCATTGATACATTTATACATTTTACGATCTATCCTCTCTCTCTCTCTCTCTCTCTCTTTTATTTCTCTTTACTCTTTATTCGTAGATTAGACTAAATCAGCGTTTTATTCTTTTCAATGGACAATACGTACAAACATAGTAATAGTTACTCGAAAAGCTTGAGCATCGCCTGTTAGGCTCGGTCTGTCGTCGAGTATCGAGAAACAGAAAATTCCTATCGACGTGCGAACATTAAAATATAAGGGGGGTAATGCAGAAAATAAATTGTTCTATTTACAAATCAAGAATCTCTTATTCATCAAACGTGTTGACAATGTGTTCCATGTTGGGGGCTTTCTCTCGATTAACAACATAAATCAGTTTATCAGCGGAACGTGCTTTTTTTCCGTTGCTGTTTTCCACGTCGTTTCGTTCCTTCGTTTTTTGTTGTACCTTCTTTGTTTATTTATTTATTTATTTATTTTTTTTTTTTGATAAAAAATTCAACACTCGTGATTCTCTGATAGATATATTCCTTTCCTGTTTCAACTTATTACATATCTTAAGCTACAAAGAGAAACATTTTGTACTTATAATAACGTTACACAGTGAACACACTAAAAAATTACTAAAAATCAGATTCACGGTCCGGGTATCTCGGGAATTGAAAATATTCTTACCTTTCCTCATAACGTTGCGATTTTGAAGTCATAGAGCAGATTCGGTATCTATATGTATGTGTACATATCTGTATCATATACTTATACATACATCCATATATGTATATAATTACTATATATTTGTATTATTACATAAGTACATATAACATAATTATGTCGGTATAATCACATTATATATAATTAGTATAATTCATAATTATATGATACATATATAATGTATATATTTACGCGCGTGTCAGTGTGTACGTATGCGTGTGTCCGTGTGTGTGTATGTGGGCGCGTGTGTGTCTGTATAATTTCCTTATATCGCGGTACGATAGTCTTCGTTCCTTAAAAAAAAAGAATCTCGATCGATCCAATTTATTTCATAAATCACCCTGCTAAGATTTCACAGCAATGTTTAGTGTTCACACAATAATTCGTGTCTCCTATCGGTGCTCTTTGCGGGAGAATCCGGCTTAAAAACGAAACGGGAAATAGCGGCCGCAGGAAACTATTCTTTTAAACGCGTCACGATTAAATCCTCCCACGTTCGTTCGTGCTCTTTGTTTCTCCTTTTGTTTTCTGTTTTCTTTTTCTTTTTGTTCGAATAATGGCGGATCGTGGCTTCAAAGAAAGCGTTGGAATCAATAAACAGCAATTCGCGGCTACATGGTAAAGTGAATGGCGTAATTAGCGTCTAACGATACGTTTGTGGCAATCCGCTAATTGTCAAGTGTCCTGTACACTTCGAACAGAATCTAGAAACCATCGGCACAAGCTACAACGTGCTGCCACGGTTCGATTAACAAGCCGTTTCTCTATAAACTCCCCTAATCGAACGATCCCAGTGCGAACTCTCTTTTTGCCATTCTGACGAAGCCACGAGGATTCGCGGAAACAACCATGCTAGAACGAATGTTTGATGCAACCTGATCGGTATTACCTTCCGAATACCTGTAATTTATATTAAATCTGACACTAAACTAAGTGACCAACGCGAGCATACTAACATATTAACCCTCGGGCGACGGGCGCAGGGTCCGTTTGGATCGAGGGTTACAAAACGTACCATCTAAATTCTAATTTGATGACAGTCGTATTTAATCATTAACTAATTATATTGAAACTAGTACAAGGATTAACTTTGATCTCAACAGAGAGTTTTTAATAATATAAAAATGAAATTAATCGTAAAGATTTGAACAGAGCTGTGGCTGAGATAAATGAAATCCCCGCAGTCCAAAGGTTACCATTAGCACGAGTATAGTGATTTATCTAAACGCCTTTTATAGTTTCAATAATTGAAATAAATTAATATTATCGTATTTGTCCTTTCTTAAAGGTAAATTTAAACGATTTCCATCAGGTAAATGAGTGACAAATTGGAATACAACGTGATCGAGTCCTCGTGGACTTCGTCAGGATGCGGGAACTCTGTGTTTTCAGTATTATTGGAAACATATGTACGTAAACGAACGTAATCGAGTACAGAAAGTACAGCCAATTAGCACTGGACGTTTCCCGAAGGACGTTCCCCCGGGAATCAAGAATCCTTCTCTATCTTCTCCCGTCTTTTTTTGTCTTTTCCTCTTTTCTCGTGTAACTTCCTCCGTTCTACGAATTCGATACAGTTTGTTGGACAATAGGAGCACAGCGAATGGCGGCGCGACCAGACCTGGGCAAAGTATGCTCGTCGAACGTTGAATAATAAACGGGTCACTTTATTTGTTCGAAATACGTGTACTCCATGAAACATCTCCAACAGTTCAATGTCGAACAGAAAATACTTTTTATTTGACATTTCGAGGGTATAAACTGAAAGTGGTCACTCCTATTAATTAGACTCCGTCGCTCCGAATGGTAACCGATTAAGTCGTGCACGTTGCATACTTGAAACACTATTCCGTCGTTTCGCGGCGAAAACAATATTTCAAATGCGTCTCGTATCAATTTCACCCAGCTCAGGCTGTAACGAATCGAAGCGTGCTAGAAACAACGGTTCAACGAAACGACAACCGAGCGAGACAATTGCGTGTCTCTTTTCCGTTTACAAATCAGATCGTTTTCGCCGAGGTAAAAGTAATCGATCTCTACGGGGTTGCACGCGCAAAAATGGCCGCCGAGACGGCCGCCCGGCGAAACGAATGCAATTTCGATTTATCCCGTGTGTGAAGTGGTTCCCGAGGTTAAAATCTCTCTTTCTCTCTCACTCTCTCTCTCGCTCTCTCTCTCTTTCTCTCTCTCTATCTATCTTTCTCTCTCTTACGATCTCGTAACGACTAAACCTAGAATCTCATTAGAATTAATCTCCACAGTTTTAATAATAGTTCCGCGCGTTTGTCCGCCCTTCGACAAATTGGCCCACGGCGTGCACAATGTTCGTTCTCCGTTCTTTGTTTTTACAATTTAAAAAATCTTCGGCGTCCCAGCCCCGACGGTTTAATATTCTATACTTCAAAATCGCCGTTCTCACGTCCCCACAGTGTCCTGGACACCAAACGAAAAGAAGAACATAGTCACGGATATACATATTTATGTCATCTTCGATTCGTTAGATCCTTCGTTTTTTTTTCTTTTCGATTTGTTTACGTTTTTTTTTTCTTTGTTGTTACTTCGGCTAGATTTCGTAAGATGATAACGGTGGGATTGGGCTCCGCGACAGGCTCGGCTTCGTCGCGAATCGTTCCCGCGATTCGAGTCTCTCGTCTCGTTCTCTTTCTTCGATCGATCGGCGCCGGGAAATTTCGCGATCGGCGATCGAACGATCGTCCGGATCAATGTGAATTTTCGAGATTTTGTTTCCTGGGAGAACGCGGAAATGTTTGACGAAGAGAATATTCGTCGCGTTGACGTTGCTCGAAGATTGGAAGATGTCATCGGCGAAATCGTAGAAAAATTTGCCCTCGAAGAGGATCTCTTCCGGAGACTTCGATGCCTGGTAAGATCGTCGACGAACGCAACTTCGCTCTTCTAGGAAATCCGGCGAGCTCGCCAGTCGATCTTCGACGCGATAATGATTTATAGACTGCGGATCCGCGCGCGAAATCAAAATAGCCGACGCGAGTCGAGCAGGAGCCAAATATTGAAACGTCTCTCATTCTCCGATGGCTACGGTGAAATGGAAATAGTATGCATTCGTAAATCCCGCGAGTCTTCCTACAGTTTCGAATCTCACCTACACTGGTCAATGGGTTTCGAACCCTGGACGCCTTTTAAAGAGTCATTGATCTAATCGAAGCAGAACGCGATCGTCTACTCGTTCTCATCACGAGCGCGCGAAATCCGCAGTCTCTCCAGCTGGCTTCGAATCGCGGCAAACCGGTTCCGAATGATCTCGCGCGAACGTTCCAAGCAATAATCGCTCCGTAACGTCGCGGTCCCGTCGTTTCCTCGCTAGTGTCTCGCCGTGCCGCTCCGAAACAGCCGTGAGGCGGTGCCCGATCCCGGAACGGTACCTCCCCGTGTACCAACAACATATAAAAACATGAAGGTGATTGCCTGGTTCTGAATTACGAAGAATGAACGTGATACGCATATATCGTCGCGAATTAATTAAGTTTACGGGTGTCGTTTACGCGACCAGTCCGGCGACACGTTTCCTCCTTACCGTTCCGTCGACGTCTCTCTCTCGCTCTCTCTCTCTCTCTCTTTCTCTCTTTCATTCTCTCACAGACACACTCTCTCTCTCTTTTTCTCTCTCTTTCTCCCATTCTCTCTCTCTCGCTCGCTCTCTCTAAACAGTGACACAACGTTTACAATTCTGGGGGTGTTGTGGGGGTGGTGGCGGCGTAGGTACATGCTTCGGGTAGATTAAAATCGCGACGATTTCCGGTTCCTGTCGAACATGTCACATCGCCGGATAAGTGTACACGCGCGGCTAATCAACGTTTATACAATCGGGATCGTGTGTTCCGCGCGCTGTTTCGTTAGACTGCGGATCCCGATGCGTCGGCTAATCGTGCCATCGACCCGATGGGAAATCGTCGATCGAAACGGAGGCGCAAAGTGCAGATACAATTGTTCTGGTCGGGGGAGACCGGGCTCGAAACATTCGGTTGCTCGGGAAGTTCGTTCTTCTACGAGACGCGATCGTTTCAACTGAACTTCGAGCGAAGAAGACATCGAACGGATTTTGTTCGCGAGCTTCAAAATTAATCGCGATAGGTAACGAACTTTTCGGCCAACCAAATCGCTCTTCTAAGATTCATCCGTCCCTTGTCTCGTCAAGCGTCCCCAACTCAATTTCACACAGTTCTCACTGATTCGGTATATTCGGTATATTCTACACTTCGTGTGGTCGGTTTCGATTGATTAATTCGCGTGATTCGATCGTTCTCGTCGGTTCGCGTGCAGGCTGCCCGCGAAGTTCCCTTCGTTTTCGACTAGCGTGCGGAATGGGAATTTAGAACAGCCCTCTAACGAAGCGAACGGTGCGGTTAAACAAGCGAAACATCAAGCGATCGTGGACTATCAACGGAGAGACGTAATCGCGATCTTTTTACAAGCTCGTATTGCCCGACGACATCAGGAGCGCGCGTTACGAAGAGAACTTTTGGGACAACCTGTTCAATTAATTCTGGATTACATCGGTGTTTTAACGACGCGTCGATTCGACAGTAGGGGATCAATCGTGTTCGGAAAACGAGGGACGGATCAGGGTTAATAAGCGAAGAATACTATCGACCCCGTGTTACAAACTTCCTTCTTTTTCCAGTCGCCGTTTTGCTCAACAACTTCGCACTGAACCTACCAGGATCTAAAAGCGACTGAACAAATTGTCTCGTAAGAATTACAATGTAGAATTTACTCACATTTCTCACAATTTTCACAACATTAAACTAAGAAATATATTCAACAATTTTTAATGCAAGCAGCTTTACGACTTCGATAGTTATGAAACGAAAAATGCGAGACCGGTCATTTGACCGACGGTGGTAGGTTTAGTGTTAAGAGTCATCCATCCTATGATCATTTCTGCGACCGATAATGTCCGACAGCTACGCAAGAGTTTTGAGCAAGATTTTGATGCGAGATTTTGATGCGAGAATCTGATAATAACTCGAGTACCGCTTGTCCCGATGTCAAATTTCTGCGACCCGATCTTCTTCGATGGCCGAGCAAAATTTCGTTGCACAAATCCGACTACTAACTTGAGCACCACCTGTCCTGATGTAAAAACGCTGGGACTCGATCCACCGCGACGGCTATACAAAATGTCGGTGAAAAATCTCTAGCTCGGTAACTTGGGTACCTGTTGTCTTGATGTAAAACGGCCACCACGAATCGACGATAACCGACAGCGGTGCAAGATTTCGTAGCGAAGGTAGTCCAAAAGTGAACTGGCTTAGCTTAGTTTTGCTCCCGGTCTCCCTAGACGTTTCTCTATCTACCGCTACGGGGAACTCGATTGAACGGAAATTTGACTCGACGCACCGATCTCTGGTACAAGTTCGCCCGGAAAAACCCATGGGACTGGCAGAAACATCCGCAGTCTAGGCAACATTGTCTGCGGCAAGGGGCACCCTCGTTTCGAGCTCCATCCCCCCGGTGTAAAAACTCGCGAGCCCGGCGAATCGATCTCGGCGCGGCTACACCTTCCTCGTTAATTCACGATAAGAATACATATATATAATTAATCAGCGTTTAATTGGTTTTTATGTCAGTCGTTATTGAGCAGGACGTTATACTGATCCGACATTGCGCTATACGAACGAATCTGACGAATGAGCAAAATCAAAGGCGTGCGTACGCGGCGTTCGGAAACCGATGCTTGGTTGACAATTGTTTCGTCTCTCCAACGGCGCTCGCACGCGACCAGCGTTGTTGCGCTGTCACGCAGTTCATCTTCATTAGATACTCTTCCGCTTTAATCTCCTCCTCCTCCTCCCCCCTCCTCCGCCTCCTTCGTCGTCTTTTTTTGTTCGCGGTAAATTCTTTTTGAATCTTTCATCTATACCTTATCGAACTAGAAATCGGTGGCGAACAACCGAGGACAACGATACCATAAACGATAACTCGTTCGCCGAAAAACGGAAAAACAGTTTATATATATATATATATTTATATATATTTATAATATATGTATCGAACAAACGTCCGCGTGCCAGAACGGAGAACTGAATTTTCAGGCCCCAGTGTCGGGGCCCGCGGAAACTTAACAATGTTAATTACACGCGCACCCGCTCGATGGAAGATTCGTTTCGATGGACTCTCGACTCGTCGCGGCGGGTCAATCGTTTACAACGGCGACAAACAATCAAACGTAGCACGCATGCAGAAACGGAAAATTCCATCCCTCTTTGCTCCCTCCCCTTTCTCTTTCTATCGTTCATCCACTCTCTCTCTTGCTCTCTCTTTTTCTCTGTCTCTCTTTATTCTCTATTTCTCTCTCTCTCTCTTTCTCTCTCTCTCTCCTCTCTGTCTCTATTTCTCCTCCAACATTCCCGTTCTTCGTTAAATTGCGACACTCTTTTTTTCCGGGATTTTCTCGTCGTTTTGCATTTTTTTCGGGTTTTGTTTTTGGTTTTCAAGGGTATCGACAAAACACACCCAAGCAAGCGAATGGCGCTTGCTCCGCGCGCGGGCAAATAAAGTTTCCCCGCGATCACGAGTCGGTGGATCGATTTTCTGCGACGACCGATTCACACGATTCTCAGTCCGTCCTTCGTTTTCTACTTTTGCGATTTTTTTTTTTTTTGGTTTACCCTTGCCACTCGTAGTCGTGCCTCCGACCAATTGTGTACGCTTCGCGTTGAACAAATGTTATATCCTCAGTCTCGACTGGTCAATGAGCAATGCGTGGGGCGGCCCGGGTCAGCCGGGACCCCCCGAGAAGTGTCCAAGGGAGAGCGACGCGAGTCATCGACTCGCGAACGATTTATATTTGTTTCTCTGTTCTCTTCCTTTTTCGTTCACGCTTCTTGGTTCTGTTCTCTGTTTTAATCTCTCTCTCTCTCTCTCTCTCTCCTCTCTCTCTCTATCTCTCTATCGTCTCGAGTCAACGTTACAAAATTAGTCGACTCGAAATAGCGCGTCCTTTCCTAAAACACCGACCGCTGTCCCTGTAAGACTGAGGATTTTCCCTTTCTCTAACTCTCTCCCTCCCTCCCTTCCTCCCTCCCTCTTTTATACACAGGAATCATTGTTTCATTAACGATTTACTTCTCAATTATATTAAGTTATATTATTTATAAATTTATTCGCTTGTAGTTTCGTCAACAGGCCGTGGCTATACAGGGCCCACTACATTGGTATTCATCCAGTGGCGCGCGGTCTCCCGATTATGCGTATATGTTACAGGTGGGTGTGTACGTGTTCTCGTTTATACGTGTCCTCCCATGTTCTCCTCGCCAGTGTAATATCGTGTGGACGTGTGTTCGTGTACGGTTCGTGTACGCTTATGATACGTGCTCGCAGAACACGAGGATTCGGATTCGTTACACCGTTCTACCGACTTCCCCCCTTTCGCCACCTCGGTCGGCCTATTTGTTCTCCCGACGAGTACCCTAAAGACTTCGCCGACTACTTGCTACTGTATCGAGCGTTGTTGCTTCGTTGCGCTTTCCTTGGTCTTTCAATCATCGCACTTCAGGCACGGATTTACGGTCTATCTTCGTTCATACGACGTATATTCGCGAGATTCTATTCTGCGGAGACGACCAGCTCGCTAGGCACTGTAATCTAATTGGTTTAGTTCAATTACCCCCTCTACCCTTAATCACTGGTCGAGAATTTCTTCAGCTAATTTGTCGCTTTTGCTCAGAAGTGTGCAAAGATGACAATTTAGCCGAAAAAAGATGTCAGATGTCTGTTTGTTAAGCTCCTCGACTGTTCACAGTTCACTAGCTACATCCCTGACATCCCTATTTTCGTCCCTAGCCGAGTATTTCGCCAACTAATTTGTCGCTTCTGCTCAGAAGTGCGCGGGGACGACAATTTACCTAGGAAAAGCTGTCGGTTGACTAGTCACGCTCCTGAAACTCCTATTTTCCTTACTGGCCGAGTATTTCTCTAGCTAATTTGTCTTTTCTGCTCCCTCAAAATTCCTCTACCATTCGCTACCTTAAAAACCCACCTTCGTTTCAACCCAGAATCCGAACGTACCGACCAAAGCGTGATCGATGCGCAGTGTTTGCTAGCCAGCTCGTCGTCTCCGCGCTGTTGGATAGATCATAGGAACAAAGTTCGTGCTAGAACTGGTGGCCTGGAAGTTAGACTCGGGCTTAGCGAGTTGATTCCATGCGCGATGGTTCCCTCTCAGCTAGTATACAGTCCAAGGTAGTTAACGATTATCTCCCAGGGATTCGAGTGTTCACCGCCGAGGTTGAAACGGTTCTCAGAATATCATTGACGCCTGTTCGCGAAGGTTCTGGCCGATACGGAACAATCGACTGGCCAATTGATCGCCGCTAACCGAACGGAACTGCGTTCGCGTTCGCAACGATTATCCAATTAACGACGCGAGAGTAATAACAACAAGAGGCATCGACGACCGGTTTTTCCGATAATTTCTGTCAGCCGCGAGTTCTGCTCGATGGAAAGCGAGAAGAACCGAACTGAGCCCAGAACGACCAACAACTCAAGGTGCGTCACGGCGTCATTTCGGTTAGGTGAGGTGAGCCGGAAGCTTCGCGGAGCTGCGTCGGATCCGTTCCGAGCCCCCGGCGCGTGAATAAACGACTTACTTCTGCCTGTTATCGCTATCCTTGCCCTGGAACAAATAGTTTGACCAATAGCCGAGGTTGAAGAGGACGAAGGTGAGAGGGAACGCGCGTCGCGCGATGAAGTCGATTCTCGCGCTGCCCTTGTCCCGGGATGTGAACCAGCTGCGGGGGATCAGGCCCCAGCAGCACTTGTCGTTCCGCGAGAAGGACGTCCGACCAGCGGGTGTCGGCGGCGAGGGTGTCGCCCTGCGAGACGTGGTCGGGGATGGAGTGGGCGATGGGAACGGGGATGGCGACGGGGACGTGGACGGCGAGGACCTGGCGGAGCTCTTGCAGGAGTGTCGGACGCTCCTCGGCGAGCCTCGGACGCTCCTCGGGGAACAGCGTCCGCTGCCCTTGGCGTTGTGCAGCGACGGGAACGACGCCGACCTGGGCTCGTCTCGGCTCAGGTAGAACCGAGGGTGCTGGTGACGGTGGGTCGACAGCGGCTGCTGCTGCTGCTCCTCCTCCTCCTCCTCCTCCTCCTCGTCCTCGTCCTCGTCCTGCTGCGGCAGGACGCAGTGGTGGTGGCGGTGCTGGTGATGGTGCGATGGCCTGTAATGGTAATACTGATGCGGGTGTCGCGAGCGATGGTGTGATCTGGCTTTGGTGTTGATGGTGGTTATGGCGGTGTCGGCGATGGTGCCGGTGTGATACCCGTGGGAATGGCCGCGTGCCACGTTCCTTAATCCAAGCGCTTCCTTGTCGACGTTTACTCGTCCTCCCCCTCCTTCCGGAACAGGTAGCTTGACCAGTACGTTAGGTTGAAGAAAGCGAATACGATGGGGAAGAAAATTCTCGATATGACGTCGATGCGCTTGGACTTCGTCGGGAACTTGGATAGCCACGACCTGCAGCAGTTTTTTTTTCGTGGTTGCATATGTAATTCGCAGTGCTGCATCCTATCCACCGACATGGTGTCCTCCGGTGGTCGAACCAGAGGTTTCTGAAAGCAGTCGGACGACGGCGCAACATTAGTCGGCATCGATCGCGACCGTTTCGAATCGGGCCGTGGTGGTCACTGTTTTCAGGTGTTCCCGGGGAACTTGTTCGAGATACGTCAACCAGAGGATATCTCACCTCGAGAGTCGAGGGCGATAATCAAGAATCTCGGCTTAATCTTAAACTCGATTCGCGGCGATTCTCATCGTCTCGACGAAGCTACGATACGAAAGTTTCGTCCCTCTAAGGGAGGGCGGTGGCTGATGATTGTTCAACCCTTGGAGGACGGACCTTGCGGAGGCCTTGCGGAGGTCGATTCGCGACCCATGCGAAAATCAAGCGTAAACAAATACCAAAGCGTAATCTTTTTCCTCGAGCGACCCACGTTCGTCCTGCGAGGGTTGATCTCGACGAAATCGGCTCGTGTATCTCGAATGCGTTCCCTCGTAAGTCCAGGCATGGGCAACGAGAGCCCTGGGAGCATTTTGGATAGCCCTAAGGGCAATGACTCGGAATAAATCAGATTCGAGGGACGTAGAAGTCTAGCCTCTCGTCCTCTTGTGCCCGAGGCTCTAAAAAGACGTGGTTCCGATGCCCGCGAGCTCTCACGTGGCCAGATTAGGGCAATATTGGCCCGTGCCTGGTCTAGCATGTCTACTAGACTGCGGATGTTCAAGCGGATAAGCTGTCTCGATCCGAATTCATCGTTCTCTCCGTGTTCCAGGAGAATTTATGCAAATGAAAAGCGCACAGAATCCGCAGTCCAGACATTACGGTCCGTCGTATACGATTCATCTAACAAAATTTTGTTTATTCAAGACAGAATCGTGCATAGTTCTTCAAAAAGATTACAGTGTACCCTGCTGGTCGGTAATTACAAGCGACTCTGCTCGCGGATACAGATGCGAGCAGACTTTGCGACCGATTAATTCTCTGGTTCCAATAATCTGGCCGACAGTGTACACGTTCCGTTTTAAAAATATTCAGAATCTTCGTAACCACGTCGATAGAAATAAATACATGAACACCAGGCTGGAAACCTCTGATTTATTAGTCTATAATAAGAAAAAAAACGATTGTAATAAAAACGATATTCATGCATGTTTTCCTCGATTGTGTTACGCGGTTTTGATCATGGACCGTAATGTGTTCAGAATTGGTAGAATGATCTTGCCACTGTGAACGCGATCAATCTGGACAAGCGAAAAGAATTCTATCTCGCATACGAATTAAACGACAGCACGATGCGTTTTCTTATTTGTCGTATTCACAGTGACAATATCATCTTCAGGAACAGTGACTCACGGACTGGCGATAATACTCCAAAAAGGGAGACGATTAATATCAAAATCGAATCGCTGCTATTTTCTGCATCGATTATAGTTTAATGAATTTCGCTTGTTTATAGATTTCGCAAGAAATCGGGGAGGAAATTCCGCGAGTCACTGCGCTGTTTCTAAAAGTGCATCCTCAAAACAGACGAAACTACTGTCAAACGAGATATCTTCGTACGCCACGATAAAATAATGATCGACGGAAAACCTGATCGTTTCTTTGAATACACATTCGGAGAACGTTCATCGACGCTCTCGAGGTAAGCGAGGGAGAAGAATGACAGAAGAGATCCCGCGAGAAAAAAGACTCGTTTCCGTGGGAATCGATCGAACACAGACACAGAAAGAACATCGAACGTGTGAAGCTGGTTAAGGTGCAAAATCACGACAGAGAAGGTCCAACGGTCGTTGGACTCGGTACACGCATGCAACGGAGAACTTTGATAGACATCGTTGTCACAGTTTCGTGTGGACGGTGGATTTTTTGAACGAAGGGAAACGTGTAGACACCAAGAGAGTATTCCAGCAAGGGAATATGCCGAGGTGATGCACACCGATTTTTATGAAACTTTGGGGGGTAAGGTTGGTTTCGGAAAAATATTTTGTATGTATTTTCTTTACCGACTCTCGTTCGTTCTTAAGGGGTGGAAACAACCCCCGAAGAATATCTCGGGAACCATTAGAGCTAGAACAGTAGTTCAAATCACAAAGTTGTGTGCTTTTCAATAAACAATTAAGCTGCTGAACTCGATTTTCAATATTATAATACGTTCGAGATATGTATTAAAAAATAGCACTTGACCCAGTCAGAGGTTGAATATTTTTTTAATATTTTTTGAATATTTTTTTGTGAATATTTCTGTGTGAGAAAATACAGAGAAGATAGAACATTGATTTTTTCGTTGCAAAAGTCGTTTTGTTTGTTATTTAAATTCGTATAAAGTTTCATCGAAACCGGTGTGCGTAAATCGCCTCGGCATGCCCCCTTGTAAGAGCAACCCTTGAACGGAGAATATCGCTTCGTAGGCTCTCCTCTCACAGTTAACAGTCAAAAAACCATGCAAACGTGATACACTAGTAGTGCCTAACGTAGCTACACGCACATCCAGCTTTGATCAACGATAATTGAAAAAGTTAGGTCTATGAGAACGCTCGAAACTCTATCGAGTCCCTGTGTATTCAATCGATAAAGGCGGCTACCATAATAAATAATCGTTCTATTCAGTCATATTTCTTCCAAAGGAACTAACAATTGTCTCGTCGAGACCGCGGATCCCGCGTGAACAATACATATGTTTTTGCTTCATTTTTTGTGGACAGTTCTTTTGAAACAAGATCAGCATATCTACGATGATACTGTTCCTGCTCGATGCGGTTACGCATTCACCGTGACAGTACGTAATAATAATAATCATAATAATCATAATAATAATAATAATAATAACGATAATCATAATAATAATCATAATAATCAGGCGACAATGAACTTCCATTAATCATATCGCTATCATACATGTGTGTACAGAGAATCGGTCTCTAAACGTTACGTTTTCGTTCGTGACGCTGAAAGCCATATTACTGAATATGATAAATTAAAAGATAATAAAGATACTGGACTTCTACAGTGGAAATTATTTACCTCTTGAGAAGATTGAAGTGGTCCATCGTATCCGGTCTAGCGGTTTACAATAATAAAAAGTAAAATAATACAATGAATGTATTCGTTAATCACAGCTATATCGCAGAGATTTTTGCAATGATAATGTCACAGGCAACTAATCGAGGACAATACTCGCGCGGCTATTATTGCGTGTCGATTGCAACGGCGATCTCAAGTGGCTACGTTTCTTTTCCTCTCTCTCTCCCTCTTTCTCTCTCTCTAGTATTTTTTCTAGTCTTCTCTACAATCGGACGAACAGGCACTACGCGCGGCGATCAATTGCTGAACGAAAGGAAAAGAAAAAGGACGTAATCGGAAGCTCGACGAACCGAAATTCGATGCGAAACACTCGAGCGTCTAATGTCGCATCTTTTCCATTGTCTTCTTTCTTTATTTCTTTCTTTCTTGAGTACTATTTATCTTTATCTTTATCTTTTTTTTTCAACGCGTACCGTCCGACAACGCGTGCGTGTACAGCGGGGGATTAGAGAAAAGAAAATATAACGAATCGACAACTAGTTTTGTTTATCACTGACCAAAGATGAATGCTGCCAGATGATAATGGAACATTAAAGCGGCTTGGATCGTGGCGGGTTATACTGACCATGACGAAATTCGACGTGTTATCTGGCTCGACTTGATCGGAGGTCAGATCGATCGACGTTGATTGTTCGGTTTCAGACGGCGGATACTTTTTCACCATGTTTTCACTGTGCATGTCGCTGCGCGATGCGTAATTTACTAAGGCGAACTCGAGGAGAGCGCCGAACACAAAGGTCAGGCATACGCCTGTCCATATATCAATAGCCTTTGTATAGGAGACTGGTGGCAGTGAGGCATTTATTCCTGACGTCTGCGTGGCCATCGTCAAAAGAGTTGTCACACCTGTCCCGCAAACGACACATATTTTAATTCATACCTTGAACATCGAGCCGACCTCTCGACCCCCGTGCGATCCTCGTTTCAAATCACGCAGGGGGTGGTCGTCGACTATTTACACAATTATTAAAACTATCAAAACTTTTTTACAATCATTCAAACTTTCTCTATTGTGATAATAATTTCTTATTAGAACAATAAAATACCTATTCTGTGCCTACACTCACTTGAATTTGCTTAAATAGTGATAACACGTGATCAGGATTCTATTCCCATTTGAAAGAATTTAATCAAATTCGTCAGGAGTCAGACTAGTCAATGTACGACAATGGGTTAATTTTCTCAAGTAGCATTTTCTGTATGCAGAAAATATGCATCTGTTGCATCTATTTTGATTATTCACTTTCTAAGCAAAACAGTTTCCATTCTACACGATCTAGCGGAACTTGATGTTTTTTTATTATTGAATTTAACAATTACTGATAGAGAATTTCGTTCGTTAGTTCACTCTATGCATTTCTCACGAAGCTCCTTGCATATCTCATGTCTGCAGGATAAACCTCGCTGCATTATTGTCCGACTATGACGATGTGGAAAGTTCATTTTTTCTTTCTGTGAATACGATAAACGGACCGCGGATTTTATCGCATTTATCGCAGAAGCGAATACACGAACCATACAATCATTGTTCGAGAGCTAATCCAAAGATATTTTGACAAAATTCGTGCGCGTCGAATTTTCGAATAGCAAGATTCTTTCGATTAGGGACGAAGCGAACTTTCCACTGTGACAAACGCTTATCAATACGTCGAGACATTACCTAGCGAGACTCGAGCTGGCACAGCACTCTGATCGAGCCAGAATGATACCCAGGATACAATGACAAGCATGCAGCACGGGATGTAGATCTGGATAAGGTAGTAGCTGAATTCTCTCTTGAAGAATAGGTCTACTTTCAGACAGCTGTATTCTCCTGTTGGCGGATCAACACTGTTATCAATAACCGTTCGACAAGATCGGCCGCGATGGTATCGACAATCGACTGACCTGTATTCGTTTTGCTATTACAATAATCAGTAAGAAATTTCTCCAATGTGAATCGAGGCAGGTGTAAATTTTTCACAACTTGGACAGGATCTCCCTCTTTCCAAATGAAAACCAAATCGTCGGTAGTCCAACCATCTGGAAGAAATAACATTACAAATTAAAGCACAATCTGTCAGCATTAATCATTGTTCATTAGAATGTTATGTTACTTACAACTTGCCATACGCAATGAACAAACTTGTCGATCCAGGGGGTACAATTTTAAATTCATCGGACACGCTAGCGTTAGGGATATCCTGAAAAATAGGAGAACAATGTATAGATACGTTTCACGCGTGCGGAATGTTCATTATAGTTGTTCGTTTGTTTACCGTATACTGTAAAGAACGGAACCGTGGGGGAAGATACGAATGTACACATTCGGCATAATTATATTGTGAAAATGTCCCTCCTTCTCGTTCGAAAAGAACAGATCCGGCATCCAAACTCGGCTAGCATCCGTTAGTGTTAAATATTTCAAACGACCTGGAACGATGCATGAATCATAGATACAAACCACACGATGTCACGTTTCTAGGTCGAGCAGAAACTTCTTGGAATCCCACGCTAATATTTTAACCTTCTGACAGACTTTATTTAGATACGTATCGTATCTTCGATCATGTGCTTTCCGTATGTACAATCCAATTTTTTGTTAACAGTTTCACTGCCACGTCATCCATACATAGAGACAGCTGAATTTGAAAATTCATTTTTACGCTAATTTATTCAAATTAATTGAATCGCGCCTAATTCCATTAGGCATCATGGAATGTATAAACGTTGAGACTGTGATCGACGTTATCAAAAGCTTCGTCGAATTTGAATTCTGTTAAATACAGTATTCAAATGCTAAGAAGATCTCGAAGTGGTTCTCGCGAAGGTGTTAATAAGATCAAACGGTAGAAGCGAAGCACTTCGACGGAATAACTCGACAACGATTTCGGTCGATCGATTTTCAAGTTCGCAAAGGCACAAGGAGTTTCCGTTCGAGCCAACCGGGAGGATCCGAAGAATTCGGGGATCGAATTCCGTTCTCCGAGTCCGACTGCGAGCGGGTCTAATTACCTTCGGCATCGTCAAACTGTAATCGGGCGTCCATCCATTGTTCCCGGAATGTTAACTGTACAGAATATTCCTGCAGACGAACAGAGAAGGCGGCGATTTAATCAGGTGATCTCGCCCGATTGTCGCTAAGTATAAGTAGCAAATTAGTTAGGCTCGGAAATGATCGTTCGGGATCGCTAGACGAAGAAACGAATGCGGAGAGGTTCCTCCGTAAATACGGTAAATAAAGAAAAGATAATCGTGGGAGCTGGCAATGTCCGCCGTTAGAAATAGAAATCTCGATTATGCGATAACAATTGCGCAGGTTTTAATCCCAGCGCAGCGAAGAGCGATTCGATTCCGAAGCGGAGACACCGATCGCTTTCTAAACGCGATTTCATTTCTAACGCCGGACACAGAGAATCTCTAGGGTCGAATCTAATCGTGAAATCAGCCTACGTAAACGAGGGATGATAGATGGAGGATCGTTGGTGCTCAGGGTGATCGAAAACAACTAACGGGAGCTAGAAGACGTGGTTCGTGTTCTCGGCTATCAAAAATAATTCTCTAATTGGAGGAAGCACCGTCGTAAGGACGCAGATCGGACAGACGGTCCGTAGTGAACGAGATCGAGATTTCCGTGCAGAATGGATCGGAGGGGGCCGCTAAGTGTGACAAACCAACGGAAACGGGTGAAAGAAACGGCTCGAAAAACAAGGAAACTGATACTTCTGCGACCTCTCGGTGATCTCGCAACGGCGGATCGCATGTCTACTACCTATTCGAACTTGCTCGTGGCTTTTCGACTGTAGTCGGACACCTTGTTCCTTTAACGCTCCCGTAATCCTCGATCGCAGCGATCGCAAAACTATGTAAAACACTTCGACGAAATCAAACGAAAGAAAATCTTGCTAGAAACTCTACCATCAACAGCAGCAACATCAAGCAATATTTGCGGCGAAAGTGGAACAGAAATGTTTCCGTATCGTCGAATGAACGACACTCCGCCCTTCAGCTAATTTTTCCGAATTAAATTCAGCTGTTTCTAACGTTGTCTAATGCTAATTTTGTCGCGTTCGGTGCCGGAACGCGTCCGGCGCCGACTAGATGGCCGACATCGGGCCATCTAGAGGGCAGCTGTTCTCGCGCTCTTTGTGGCAGAGTGTCGAAGGTCCGCGGAGATTGGTGGGAAAGGAGATTAGCCTCTTTTCGTGGCTGTAGAAGAGGCACTTCGCGGCTGCGGAAGGTCGCGGTTAATTCTAATTTTCTCTCGCGGCCGCGGGAGCGTTAAAGAATCCAAGGACGCGCGGCCATCTTGGCGCTCGCAAGGACGAAGGAAGGTGTGTCTGGCAACGGGCCGGGTTCGGCTTCTGTGTGTGTGGGCGTACGGATGATTCCAAAGTAGATGTGTCATACTCGTGTGTAACACACCGCGGAATAGCCAATGTAAAGAGAAAACGCATGCAAAAAGCAACACCGAAGCTCTAGCTACGTTACCAAATGGTCCGTACTAACAGAACTCTAGTTCCAAGACTAATGGCAAAATATATTTATATGTATCTATATAGATATAGATAATATGTACATATATATAAATGTGTATATATAAATATATATATAAATATATATAAATATATCTACATAAATATATATAAATATATCTATATAAATATATCTATATAAATATATATATAATTATAGATATAAATATATATATAAATATATATAAATATGCATAAATATATACATAGCAGGTATATGTAGACAACTAACATGCATCTTGGCTCACAGTTCCATATCTTTCCCAGCCGGGCCGGACTTGTCCACATCGACGGCGTCCTGTTTGTGTGTCTATCTCTGGGAGGGGGGATAAAGGCAATAGCATCCATATTTTGTTGTATATCATTCGTATTTTGTTGTTGTTGTTGTTGGTGTGGTATTTGTTAGACAGAGACTGGATCGCAGCCAGGCTATAGGCCGCTGACCAAGAACGGTCAGCAGCTAACTTAGGCTAACCTGGACGCTAGCTAACATCCTCTTGTCCCTGTTTATTTGTTTAGTGTTTTGTTTAGTGGTTTGCGAATCTGTGGGTCAGTTAGTAGTGTCTGTCGACAGGTCCCTGGGCGCACTAACTTGTCTGAAAAGTGGGCAATAGCAGGTTTTATCCCTAACGCGCATCGTCGTCGCAGAACGTAGTCGTTCGAGGGCTATTCGCCTATTAGGTTAGTTAGGCGATCAAGAACAGCAACAAATTGCCTATCGATACGGTTCCAAGTTGAAACCGAAGATTGAGAAGGTTCCGAAAATAATTCGAACTGCTGCAAATCGGTTCCGACTGAAACGATTACGAAGAACGAACGGAACCTTGTGAACGTAGTAAAGTAGATTAATTAAAGTAGATAATTAATTATATCAGTTGCATAACTGTTATTTTATGTAATAAATACATTGTATTTTTTGTGGGAGTTACAATTGGTTATATTTGTAGACGCGAAAACGCCGATGGAGCGATTTTGTCTACCACACAGAATCAAATATTAACAGTTATAGAACCGAATTATAATGATTATAGAACCTAGACGAACGAATATGCATTATAAAACAGTCGTATGTTTTGTACTCGGTTCTCCGTAACTGTTTCACGAACCGAAAACCGACGTGATTTTCAATCCGCAGTTAAAGCGCCGTCTGGCGCGTCCGTCTACCGCTTGGTAAGCGGTAAACGATTGTCAGGATTCGGTTAATTGTTAAAAAGCGAAACGCAGTGGAACGGTGGTTTTTTAAAGAACCGTGATTCCGTTTTAAGAGACGCCGAGCGCTGGATCAGCGAGGCGGCGAAAGCTGCAGGTTTCGTAACGCGTCCTCTTTTCGTCGCTTTCGTCTCGAGAGTATTTCCCCCTCCGACGAACGGCGTCTAAAAACAAACGGCACTTCACTAGCGTAACACCTAGTTCGCAGACGATCCTTAATTATTCAAAATCTTCGATCCGTTTAGCGCCGCGAAAGTGATATCTCCCCCGCTTCATTCAGTCGTCCGTTTCCCTTTCACTTTCATGAATACATTACACGCAAGTAGTACGAGTCAGCTAATAATCGGCCTCTACCGCGCCGACTGTGTTTTCAACGGATATTCCCGCGGCTCTAATTAAATCGAACCAGAATTTTCGCGATCTCTCCGCAACGCGCGCCACTCGTCCCCGCTTTCTTATTATTATTCGAACAAATATCTCAATCTACAGACAGCGCCAAAAGTTGTTCAGCTAGCTTCGAGTGCGGTTCAGTCTACCTTATCGTTCGTCATCGTGAAAATATCTCTCGCAATTTCTCCTGAAGATCAGAGGAACATTTTTGTATTCCGGAATCTTTGCTTTCAAACTTTTCGTTTCTCTTCGAGATTTCACTCGACGCCGGTATTTCGAATAGATCGTTTTTCATTTCGATCTCTGAAGTCCCGTCAACGTTTCTGCGCCGATATTTTCACAACGTTCGATGGATTTCGCATGCGACGGAAATTAATCGAGGGAATGTTCAGCATTTTACAATCGCCACCCTTCGCGACCATTTCGGTTTAATTCGTTTTCATTACACCGTTTATCCCCGCGTCAGCGTTTTCATTTTCCATCCGACGTTCCCGCTGTATTTTTTGTTTTAATGAACATAAAAACGGCAACGTTTCCACTTCGCGCGTGCAATTAATTTCAATTTTATTATACCGTTTAACCGCGCGTCGACGTTCTTGTTTTCGAAACAATATTTCCACGCTTTTTTAATGAACGCGAATGTAACGAGATCATTCCAGACCTTCCACCTCGCGACAATCAACCGCGGCGCATGGGAAACGATGTTTCGCAATTTTCATCGCCGTTTAACCCCGCGATAAAAATGCCCGACGTTCCCATAAGCCCGCGGATCAATC
>CM052154.1:8411353-8496022 GCA_028455555.1 Augochlorella aurata | reverse complement strand
AAAAAAAAAGGTTCGTCCGATTGTAATCAACGGTGGGTACGTACCATGCGGCCCTTTTAAACGTCGAGGGCGCGGGGAAACCGTACGAAATGTTCCTGCGTGGAGCAAGTTCAAAGTGTCTGTACAGAGGAGCACGGTGAAATTTACAGCGAGCCAGCGTGTAAATTCTCGTGTACGGGACACGTCTTTTGGTTCTAAGAACTGACTCGAGCACGGCATGACAAGCTGAGAGAATCGATACAATCGATGTTCAAGGCTCGGCATTTAAAGGGACGCTGCGATTACCGCTAGATAAACTCATAACGAAAAAGGTGTCGCAGCCAGGTAATCGCTGGAGATGTGCGATTTATTCGAGTCTTTCTAGTTACTCGGAATCGAATTGGGCGAGAAAGTTTACTTGAAAAATCCGAATACTCAATGTTTTATTCAATAAAGTTGCATACGTATTTTAATATATATTTAATATATATATTTGAATACCGAAGTATTATATAGATAGATAGATAAACTTTTGTTAGGACTTGCTCGTCCTGATGCACCATTCATCCTCGAGTATCATATCATTTTAGTTTGATTTTTCAAGTAGCAAGGATTTCTCCGACCAATTCGTCGATTTCGAGCGACTCGAAAGATTCGACGATCCGAACGCGAGTACTCGCGCAGCTCTAGTACTCGCCAAGTAGCGCGAGTCAGTGTGTGGTCAGACTATAGATCCGGCTTTCCTGGCCGGCGAAGACATTCTCGAGCTCCGCGATCGCGCGGCACGCATTGTCAGAGAGTATTAGCTCATCAGGTAATCATTTTGCTCGGCACAATGGCTTTTGTACGCAAGCTCGAAGAGAATCCCTCTCCCGGCGAACGATACCAATGGCGGACGATCCATATTTTATTGGGTTGAGTAACGAGTCCGTTCGGATCCCCCAGCTTCGCCTATAATACGCCGCCGATATATCCGGCGAATGATTTATGCGAGACTCGAATTTTTCTGCCCCACTTTGGCCGCCTTTCAATTACCGTCGCGCGCGGACAGCTTTCGTTCCCCGACGGCAAAAAAATCGAGATCCAGCCGCATTCAGCCGTCGCTTCGATAGCGAATCGGAAATCATCTCGCGGAAAATGTTCTTTCGGTTATTCGCGGAGGGATCCGGACTCTGCGGCCGATCCCCGCGTCGGCTGTATTAACAATTTAATATCGCGGAATTGGAGCCGCGTCTTTGTCGAACACCGACTTCCGCGGGACCGTCGGGGCTCGATTTCATCGACTTTGTATAGAATTTCCCGGGTCCATAAATTACCGAGGACACACGCGTCACTCAACCCAATGGAACGACCATTTCGGACTCGGGGAGCAGATTCGTCCTAAAAGCATCGATTCCCATGCATTTATAGAAAACCCGCGTCACGTTGAATCGAACGCTGCCAGCTCCGGTTCGACGACCATTCGACTCGCTCCGAGGAACGTCCGCGAAATGGCCTGCTTTGGAAATAGTAGCCAATGGGACGACCGATAGAAATAGTTCCATTTTCAGTAGCAAAAGTGACCCGGTTACGCCCATTGAAATTGGTAAAAGAGAATGTAGCTTCCTTATCAAATCGATACGAAGATTTCTACCGCGTGGAAATCGCTTTATATCATCAACGTGATCCGTTAGCATGATCTTTTCCGAATCGTTTGCTCCCCGATGCTCTCGGAATGTTCGCGATCGTCGCGATCGTCGATCGGACGTACGCGTGAGCGACCTAATTGGACTGATTTCTTTTTTATTCGAAAAGTGAACCGATGAGACCGTGAAACTCGTTTTCGATGGCAGCGAGCGTGCTCCGGTATGATTTAATGACAGATGGATGACAGGGAGACAGAGACGGACAGGTAGATAGTTCGTTGACAGAGAAAGAGAGAGAAAAAGAGAGAAAGAGAAAAAGAGAGAAAGAGAGAAAAAGAGAGAAAGAGAGAAAAAGAGAAAAGACAGACGACGAGGGTGCAGAGACAGAGACGAATGGGAAGGGAACGGGTCTGGTTGGCTGGGACGAACATACAGCATGCAGTCGTAGAAAGAAAAAACAAGTATACACGATCGGATATAGATTCGGTAACAGTTATTGTCGTCTCGGAATGTACAGAGCGCTCGCTGGTTCGCAATTCTACACGATAAATCAGAGGGAAAGTGTCAGATTTTTATTGTAAAATGACCTTCTATTCTTTTATTGTAGGAGCGTTCTATCACTGTGTCTGATTATCAACGATCGAAACTACTCCGAGGAATATCGTCTTGCGTGTCTGACCATCGCTGGTTTATTCTACTGAGAATAATATTTATGACAGCGTTACTTCTCGCGTATTTGTGACATGATGTTTTCAGGAAATAATTGTTCGAAAATCTCGATCAATCAGAAGTAGATAATAGTATGCTATATTAAGTAGAAACATTAAATACTAGTCAGACAATGTCCCAGAACTCGAAACATTGCCTCGCAAAAATGTTATATTATTTAAAATCAGCAGAGAATCTTGTTCTTCTTAATTATACAGCTAGTTTAAAATAGCCTGCGGATTTAAATAGAAGCACCCAGCATTAGTCAGACAAATTCTGACAAAACTTTGGAACAATTAAATCGGTATTTCCTCACGAAACTGTTATGCTATTTAGAATATACAAAAATCTCCTCAACAATACTACCAGCTTAAAAAGACGCCTGATCGAGTAGAAACGTCCATCAGTGGTCGGACAATTATCGGCCGAAAAATCCGAATAACCAGGACCAGACAAATTCTCCAGGAACGAATAACTTCTCCTAAAGCATCGCATGCTTCTCTACCACTGGCATTAAATGCCATCTCCGCGCCAGTAGAAACATCCAGCACTGGTCGGACACCGCGTCAAAGAATCCTCGCCGCAAACGAACCTTCCGTCGTTTTTTTCCCCCGGGAACGAAGCCCCATACAGAAAAATCAGATTTTACGGTTTCCTCGTTGCGATTCCCGGTGTAGAATTGCCCGGCTTTTCAGCGTCGTCATATTTTTTAACACTCTGTATACCAGGTCGTTAACGGCAGCCGGTGCACGCGGCCGCCCGGAAACGCGAAGGAGAAAAAAAGGGAACGAAAAATAGCCGGCGCACGCGAGAAATCACTGTTCCATCACGGTCCGCGTGACACGACGTTAGAGAGCCGAGGCCGAAAGATTGAATCACGCTCTGAAAAGGCGCGCACCCGTCGACGTCGACGTCAACGTCGTCGTCGGCGAAACTCGATTTTATCGTCGCCATTAGACTCAACCACGTGTTTGCGAGGCCCGCGAGCCCGACAAGTGTCGATCCTTCACGGGCCAGCAGAGAGACGCTTCAGATCTTATCGAGCTTCCTCGGCGGAGTCGAAAGTCGTTCGATCTACCGGCTGCACGATTAACGCTCGCCGGTTCGACTAATCGGCGGTCAAGTGACATAATCGGCGGTCAAGTGACGAAATCGGCGTGCCAATTTTAGTACTGCTGTACCGGGCCTCCGTCGCTTTAATTAGAAACTCGTTAAACGGCCTGTACACTAGGTTACTGCGCTATGAAAACTCTTCTTTCAATATGTTAATTATCTGAAACATCTTACATAATAAGATGTTTGATTCGCATCTATTGTTCCTTGTTTATATGTGTCAACCGGTGTGTACAGTGTTTTAGAATTTTCTAGGCTTGACTCGAACGTTTTGGAACACCCTGTATACTAGGTTACAACGTGATAAACGTTCCCCTGTACATGATTCTGTAAATAAAGGATTGCAGGAAATTCTAAGAATAATCGTTTAAGCAGAAAATTGTTTAGTATCCTTAAATGCTAGTATAATACAATAATTATTTAGTTCGTGGAAACAATACAAAGTTAATGTAATAAAAAGTCGTCTTTCCCTTCCATTGATATTCGTTATTTAATAAGTATAATAATTATTTGAATGACAGTTCACTTGAATTACTAGGATTTAAACGAAGATTTGTTATTTACCTTAATTTAATTATTACGTTTTATTAAAATTATTATATCTTGCGATTCATCTCTTAACTAAGAACGACATCTGGGAGTGGTCGCTATTAACCTCAAACCTTATGCAGGATGTTCTCTGCGAAAAATGGGAGAACGCTTTTCCTTCCATCCTCGGCTGGCGATCGATTCTAATCACAATAGAAGGGTGCCCCCCGAGTGACACTGATTAATAATATCAGTTTCGTCACTCCTCCCGCAGAAGCAAAAGCGATACGAACGGTGTACATACAGAATGATCCGAAGAACGACCGAACCCTAAATCCTGTCAGCTGACTTTTTGAGGTGATAAGCGAAGCGATTGGTGGATTGCTCTTAATTCGATCATCGATCGTTATGTGCATATAAATATGTATATATATATATAAATTGTTGGTGATTATTTTTAATCAGCTGTGCGATTTTACGGTGACGAATTAAACTGCGTGAGATATTATTAGATTATAATACGTTGCATTATATTATATCAACTTATTAAAATCGAAAAGAATCGGCTCCGTTAATGAGACATGTTTCGCTCATATTTACACAAGTTCCAAGCGCACCTATTTTCGTCGATCTTCTTCCTTAGATCATCCTTTGCACGCTGGGATCATCGCTAGAGCCGGCACGAGAGGATCACTCGTGGTTTTCAATTTATTTAGCCGATTCAACGGGATGAATACTGTTCTCGATGAAGGAGACCGTGAATGGACTGAATTGCTTGAAAAGAGTGATCGATTCTTCTGTCCGGGCTCTAGTAATAACTAGCCTGCGGATTTTATGCGTTTGTAGACAAGATCTCGTTTCAATACCTTCGTCTACAGTCTGTCACAAAAATCTGCATACGGCTCGCTAATTGGAATAATTACAGAACGACGCGATCGTGCACGTTTCGACGGCTAGTCTCTTCAAAATTTGAACCGATAAGAAATGATACAGGTGATGATTAACTCACTATACTCGGGGGAAATATTAATATCTTTTTAAAAAATTCAGTTCTTTGAAATCTCGTTATATATTTTAAAAAATCCCAAAAATCGTTGCATGTTTATTATCAAAATCTTATTGCCAGTTTTGCAAATATTAAATGATCTTTACAAGCAGGATTTTTCCAAAATCCTCCGATTTCGATCCAAAGATACTGTGTTAATATCTTGTCGATTGAGATCCATAGAATGCTGTAAAAATATTTATCCAAAATCAAATATTTATCAGCAATCCTCTAGAAAATGTACAAGCTCTTTTCATCAGCTTTCGGAGTCCGTACGCAGACTTTTCCCGGCGACTGTATACAGAGGGAACTCGAGGCGACAATTTCTTGTTTAAATTCAAATCTCGTTTCTTCGGCGGAAAATATGAATATGCATAAACATCCGCGGTCTAGTAATAACACACGAAGGATGGAACGGGAACAAGGGGAACCGGAGAAGGAAGACAAGGGGATTGGAACTCTCGACTTTCGACTCCGACATCCTGCGTACCGAGGATCGTATTTACTTTGCGCGAACTTCGTGACTTTTTGTTTGGTATCGACGCTGGAGGAGCAGGGTGCAGGGAATTATTTTCCGAGATAATACAGCCCGGCAGAAAAACCATCTGGAACAATGTTCGAGCGTATAAAATCGCTGCTGCTCGCACCGACTCCCGCGATTTCGACGGCGAGATCGAACCGTCGATCGCGATTTATGGATCCGTTCGTCGGAAGATTGAAAAGTAACGCGGCTCGAGACAAACATCGCTCGAGAATTTATAGAATTTCGCGGAGACGCGGACGAAATCTCGAGAGGAGGTCCTCTAACGTGGAACAGTCCTCGAGTGTCATCCTCCGGAAATGGAAGTTCGCGCGGGAAAAAAGGAAAATAAGAAGCTCCTCGAGGTTTTTCAAATAACAAACGGCACAAAAGCGCGGATAGGGCCTCGTATCCCCTCGAATAATTATTTGAACGAACTTTCGCGTAAAATCAATAGTTACGGAGTTGGCGAAGTGGTTCCAGTTGCGTGACCAACCTTGTATGAATTAGAGTATCAACTCGTTGCACATGAAATGTTCTTTTCAATCAAACTAGAAAGGCTCGTGCCTCTCCGCGCGCGGCTTTTTTTCGATCCCTTTCCTCATCAAACTCGGAAATCGCGCGGCCTTTCAAAAGTTTTCTTGCCGGCGATTACAATATTATACTTTTCGCGTGTTGCTTTTTTCCGCCCTCCGTGTCGCTGCGAGAAAGCACATCGTTCCGTGAATATGACTTATTAGTACCGCAACCTCTATGCGACAATTATTCCTTCCCACGAGACTGTTACTTGCGCGTTATTAGCGTAATTTCCCCGCAATTATTTTCTTTCTCCGGTCACTTTGTTGGATTACTTTCGAGGATTATTCTCGAGAATTATTCTCGCGGATTCTGCTCTTGAATCATCGATTTAACGAACGAGAATTTCGACACGTTCGAGGCGAAAGCAGGGTTTCGCGTATTTCTGTACAACTGTGTAATTTTTTAAAAGATTGGAGGGAACTAAAAATATCGATGCACTAATTTCAGCTTATAAAGGAAAAAGATTGTACTTGACTCCTGCGTCTTGCAATTAATATATCAATATTTTATTCTGCATAAAGCACAGTCTTCGCATCGATGAAACCCTGTTTTATTAAAAGTAATTATTTTACTAATTCTACTAAATTTCATTTGGACATTAATGTTCAAAGGAAGAATTTAATGCTTGATTCTCCAGGAAGAGGAATTTATTGACAAATTAAAATTTGTTTCACAAATCCTCGCAACATTCTTTAACCCTGCCATCAAACAATTGTCCTCTCAATTAGCCTCTTAATTATGAACGACGAGCGTACTCGTCACAAAGAAATGACAATTTTACATCGAAAATACTCCTTCTACAATTTCAGATAAAAATTGTTGCGCAATATATCCACAAACTTTACACATTTCATAATAATTCCAAAAGTATGCGATCGACAAAACGCATACAAAATTCATCGACGATTGCAATTACTAATTCCAAGTAAATCTACCCGCAGAGACGATATTAAAAAAGCAGAGTAACCCAGAATATCGGTGGATTGATGAAAGCACCGTGAGGAATCGCGAGGAACGTGTCGAAATTTGTCGCGGTAGGCTAATAGAGCCGTCGAAAATCGTTACTGCCGAAAACAAAGGGGAACCAGACGTCAGAAAAGAATGGTAGGACGACAATGATCGTCCCCAGAGGTTGGTCCACACAAAATGTTCCATCGCGCCCCGATATCGATTGTCTCTTCCTGGGCAAATATTATCTCGTCGGAGGCAGAGGACTCTGTTTAACAGTGGGATCATCGTGTGCGCGTCCTCTATCTGTATCTCTCGTAGGTGTGCATGTCAATGCATGACAGAAGGACGGTGAAAAACGCGGCTCGACGCGATCGCTCGGCACGCATGATCAAAAGAAAGCGTTGTCGTCGTCGACGGAAACAAGAAAAGCGTCCACGGGTCGAGTCTGCGAGGAACGCGCGAGGCAAGCCCGTTTGATTATTCCCACGATCGTCATCGTCGTCGTCGACGTCGTCGCGCCTCTCCTTTCTCGTCTACTTTCGCCTTTCGTTCCTCTGTTTTCCTTCTTCTTCTTCTTCTCCTTCTTCTTCTTCCCTACCATCTCCTCGTCTCCTCTTTTTTCTTTCGTTCTGTGTTTTTCTCCCGTTCGCTTCTTTCTCCATTTACTCTCCCGTGTATCTATTATTCGCTATTCTTTCTCTTTTTGTTCGTTGCTCCTCGCTTTTTTTTTCTTTCCTGTCGCCCGTTCACCCGTCGTTTCTCGGTTTCTCATTTTCCCGCGTTTCTCCAGGCAAAAAAACGGATCGCGTTCCAACAAGGCACAGAGAGACGTGGTTGCAGACGCACAGTCAATCGAACGTTCGAACAATCAAAGTAACATAACAAAGAGACAGAGAGAGAGAGTCAGAGAGAGAGAGAGAGAGAGAGAAAGAGAGAGAGAGAGAAATGTAGGGTCGCCCCGAAAATCCGGCACCTTTTGACATGTGTAGTTTGCACGTCGATGCACGTGGAAAAGTCCTTTGCCATTCCTCGTTTGTGGATTCGTTTGTGACTCTAGGTCACACCCATGTTAAATGAGAAACGATCGTTTCATCGTTCAGGTAACATGTGCTTTCACGAATTCATTTCAAGCGTCCGTGTTTCTCGGATTAATACTTCCACGCTAAGCCTACCGGGCACTAAAAGCGAGCAACGTGTGTTACTTTATACGAATAACAAAATAAAATTTATACATAAACATTTTAACGCTTTCGTCATACAGTATGCATTAATTAAAAAAATTATTCAATTGTTTCCTATATAACTGTCTTTATAATTAGAAGAACTTTAAAAGAACATATATGAGAATTATTATCATACGTCATTTTGGCACGGTAGATTTAGTAATAACAAACGCAACATTGTTTAGATCTATACATTGTTTAAATCTATCAAAACTCGTACATAAAACACTCTCATAGAAGCAACAGCTGGTTGAGAATTCAAACGATGCACAATTTCCACTGCCCCGTTGCTACCATTTCGCAAACCGCGCAGGGAAAGTGATTTTCTCTCGCGAACACATCGAATTACACACCGAATTAACCCTCTACAGTCCAAATTTTTTACACAAATACGTATCAAAATACAAACGGATCGAATCTTCTCCGATTCGTAAAATAAAAGTCTGAAACATCCCCTCGATTGCGAAGTAGAGACCCAGATCAATGAAGCACAGAGAGTTAATTTGCCTCGATAAAAGTCCACGTATTCGTCAGGTAGTACACAGAGTGTCACAAAAGACACTCACAATCGATAAATAAGATCATTCGAAGTAACATTTTCCTTTAAAAAAATTTTCTCCGAGGCATCGTTAACGAGTTATTAAGGAAAAACGTTGACCAATGAGGGGCGAGCTCTCAGTTCTGCTCTGCCGCCTTGCGCCTGCTGATCACGCCTCCCATTGGTCACCGTTTTTCGTTAATAACTCGCAAACAAAGCCGCGGAGAAGATTTTTGTAAAGGAAAAAGTTATTGCAAATGATTTCAGGAACCCCCATTTCCGAGTTCCTTCATTTGTTAGTACTTTTAGGACATTCTATATACAGAAACATTTCGTCAATTTTATTACGAATTAAAGCAAGCATTTCCATCGATAGGCAAACGTCGAGAACAGCGTCAAAAATAATTTGCTGCTTAAAAACCAGGCGATGTCTTAAGAACGGCGAAGGACATTTCGATTAGCGTCGAGAATAGGCGAGTTTCTGGAGGCGCCGTATTTGTTGAGGTAGATGTAGAGGTAGATGTAGAGAGAAAGAAAGAGAGAGAGAGAAATAGAGAAACAGTGAGAGAAAGAGAGGAGACAGAGAGACATATGCCGATTATGTAGAATAGTAACATGACAGTCAACGACATCGAGAAAATCAACGAGGTGCGACTGATAGGCACACATCCACTGTTCAGCGTGGCTCAAAAACGGAGAACGTGTATATCTATATACGTACGGCACCATCGGTGTTCATTTTCTCTGTCCGTGCGCGCGTGCACGGTCATCTATTTCCCCGGTTTTTCTCTCGCGCTTTTCATTCGCCGCTCCGTCGCCCGGCCGCGTACGTATATATACATACACGCTGAGATACGTAATACAAATAATATACAAGTACAGACAAGTGCAAGTCTTACGGCATCATATACACGTGACGTTAATAGATATACACAACGTGTGGATATAGAGATTGTATCATATAGGCCTTGGCTCATGATTACTTTATATTGCACTCACCATATTATTATCATTTATTTTGCTGATAGAGCGGAGAAAGATGTTGACGATCACATTTGTCGGCTCATCTAATCACGTAGACCGGAACAGAACAAAACAAATCGATTAATTAAATCAGTCCACCGTGCGCCGAGATCTTTGCGTGGCAATCTTATGGTTATTTCGTGAAACTTTCTTTCGATACTTTTTCTTTTCTCTTTTTCTACTTCTTTTTTTTTGTTTTCGTTCGATTTCGTCTCCAAGCTTTTCTCCGAGTCGATCTCGTTTCGCTTTCGATTCTCTTCGCTTTCGCCATTGTTTTTCTCTTTTCTCACGCAGGCTGTAACAAAAGTGACGGCCGCCGATCTTTGAAAATTTCGTTGCGGACAGTGGAACTGTAGACCTGTCCGGCATCGACGCGTTTCGTTTACGGAAAAGAGAACGCGAGCTCGAGAATTCTCGAAATCGCGGTAACGAAATTATAAGACACGATGGAAATTACCGTGTTCGGTGCTTCGTCGCGGTTTAAACCGCCTGCCAGAAATCATGCTCTAACGAGATTATGCTCCTCGTATTCGGCCTCGTGTTCCTCGGATTTATGGTTTCCTCGTGTGTTTCGAGTTTATGCTCGGCGATATGTTTCTGCGTCGGGGGAGCGGCGAGAAGGGGGGACTTATAAATGAGTTTAGACGGCGATGGATGTACCGAAATGAAAACGTGAATGGAAATTGAAGAATTAGGGTCGTCTATACCTTTTCTACTGGGAACGAGGCTGGCGATAACACTACGGATTTCATGAATTCGTCGCGAAAATTCATGCATCTTGACGCAGGAAACTGATTAGACAAATTATAGAAAAATAGACTTCTACTTTAAACAATTTAAAAAAAGATATATTTAAAACTGTGAAAATCTTTTCGGAAAACAGTACAGCAATTTTTAATTTAAAACTATTAGCTTCTGCACTTTACAATCAACGCGAATAATTCTTATTTTTCCATGAATATCTCCTGATTATGTTCTAAGAATATAAAATTGAATTTTGCAATAATAAAACAACGAACAAGGATATTAACATTTCGTTACAGAATATTCGAGTGAAACGTATGCGAAATGTTGCGGTAAATTTTGTCCACCGATTCACAGGCGCAGGTTGAGCCCCGAGAGCAGCGGCTATCACTTTTGCCATAACCTGTGCCTCGCTGTTACTGCTTAACAGGCGACGGTATCACCGTATTTAATATAACCGGGGATTGATGGTTCGCTGATACAGGAGCAATGAGTAAGAAGAGGGTGAGAAGAAAGAGACAGAACAGGATCGTGATCGAGGGAAGTACGTGAGAAAAGTGTCACCGAATATTTCTGCTCGCTTTGCTGTTTCACCTCGAGCTTGCTTGCCTCCTAAATGATTCGGAGCTCCGAAAACGTCGACTCATTTTTCGCCACGAGGAGACTGTTCCCTGGCGCGCCATTTTGGAGACGCTTGGAAACATGGCGAAGGGCGTTGGAAATGAGATCCGAGGCTTCGTCATGCTGCGTGATTAATACTGAGCCCTTCGACACGGTTTTCGGACTTTGGCAACGGCTTCGCCGATGATTAAAATATTATTCTCAAAACAGCGACAAAGCTGCGGGCCATTTTTTCAGAAAAACGTGTCTTCGGCTTCTTCCGAGAATTTTATTTCAATGTAAAATGTTTCATTGGAAGAATCGAATTCCTCGAAGACTTGCGTGTCTTATATGCTTCGATTTCGGACAAAACCGTGAAAGTTTCAATACATCCGACGCAACACAGAATTCTACCACAATTGCATAAACATCCGCAGAGTAGCGATGGCTGACGGTGAAATGATTCGGAAGTCTGGTGAACACCCAAAAGATGGTAGTTCCTCGAGAAATCGAATCGGATTCCGATGCAAATGGCCTGCGATCGACCATTGTGCGGCGACTCGAGCCGATTCACCGTCGTTTCGCTTCTGACCCCGCTGACGAAAGCGGCGTACGACCTTTCCAACATGTCCCTAAGCTCACGATCCTTCGTGCATTACGGATCGTTTCTATCGGAAACTCTTGCAGCCATAATTTCCCGTACGGTATAAAAGTAGTATCGCCGATCTACTCGGACGCGATCGCAGCATTTTGAATAAATTCGTGCCGTTCTACCGGCCTCGAGAATAAAACACCGAATCATTAAACCTGCCGCGAAATTAACCTTTCCGTGCCCGGTCCAACCGCGAATTATTCCGCAGAGATTCGCGGAATAACGGCGGCGAGATAAGGCGTCAGGAAAATCGTAAAAAGTAGTATGCCATGCCCGGCGAGCTCGGCCACCGGGCCTCCGCTGCTCGTTCCGTGACTTTGTTTAATGATTCTAACGAAATGATTGATACATACGTATTTACCGTCCGCTGCGACTCGCCGCGACATCGAGCTGCTAATTTCGTTTCGTTACATTGCGCGAATATATCTCGCGCGACGATCGGATTCGATCTTTCCGCGACGCGTGGTCTACGGTTCAGCAATTTTCAGGAACGCGCGACCGTAATTACTGCCTGCTAACTTTATTGTCCTTTCGGCGGCAATCTCGAAGTGACAAATGCTCGTCGACTTGACGGACGAGAGCTAATTGCCGGATTGTTGCCCGTTAATTCTAGGCGAAGCGACGGAAGTACGTCGGTTTCGATCGCGCGAGACACGCGGGGACGTTTCAAATTGTAGCGATTGCACGGATTTAAAAGACTGCTCGATAAAAATGCGAGGAAGGTAATGTAATCTGCGATCGGGAGACAGAAATGGAAGAAAAGAGACTAATCTACCGGGTGTAGAACAGACAAGTTGGTGGTGCTCGTTTCGCAGAACGATGAGAAACGGCGCGATGAGGCGATCGCGTCTCTTCCAGGCGGTGATGGCGATTCGTCTGATCCCCGAGGTCGTTTTAGCGACGGAATATGATCGGTTCGAGGACGACGCATTGTCTCAAAGATACCGAGAAACCTTGGCGGAGGAGACGGACGAAAAAGATAAACAAAGGGAGGTACACAGACAAACGGCCGATCGATGGGGGACACGAAGATGAAAGAAAAGGCAAATAGAAATGGTGAAACTGGTACTCGGCTCGAGATCGAGAGGTGAAAGCCTTACCATTCTTCGCGACGAGGTTCACCGGCACAACCTCCTTCTTATCGATCCGGTTTTATCGCGAACGATTTTACGGGCCGACGTCGTTCCGCGGCTGAACCGCTTTCACGCAGCTTTCCCCTGTTTCTCGTTGTTGTCTCAAACATTTCGAGATTGTACACAGATCCGTACAACATGCCGTGCATGCCCCGCTAATCTTTAATCCCTTATTGCACCGTGTCTCTTTCCCGGAGTTTGCTCTCCGATCGTCGAGAGACCCGCGCTTTTTCGTCCAGGAAAGATTCATCCGGCCTTTAACCCCTCGCTCCTCCCCGACTTCTTTCTCACCAAGTTCCTCTAGAACAGGAAATTTATACCTAGCGTTCCCCCCGACGAATTTAGACCTTAACCCGTTACTCTTTTCCCATCGTTTCTTTCGCGAAGTTTCTCTGGAACAGGAAATTTCTATGTAATCGCATCCTCGCCGATCACTCATTTGGCCTTTAACCCCTCGTTCGTCCGCAATTTCTTTCGCGAAGTTCGCCTAACGCGAACAAGATGTCTACTGCTATTATCGTCGACGACTCGTTCCGATTAGAACGCCTTATTATTTCAGGATTTCTTTCGCGAAGTTTGCTTAGAACGGGGAAGCGTCTACTTGTATTCTCTCCGGTGAATCATTCAGACTTCGACACCCTACTCTCTCGTGATTTCTTTCACGAAGTTCGTCTGTAACAGGAAATTCGTATCCGCTTGTGTTCCCTCCGAGGAATCATCTAGACTCTGACTGCTGATACTCCTTCGCGATTTCTTTCGCGTCTATCCAGCATGAACAGGATATCTACTCGTATTTTCACCGACAACTCGGACTGCGGATTTCGTGCACTCGCGGCGGAAATGAGAATGCGAGATACACGGTAAGAGGCACTGGAGCGCTTTAAGCGTTCTGCTTCGTTATCCGGAATTTATTAAAATCGTTAATCGAGTTCATTGGATCGTGACGCAAATAAATTCGATTGTAGATAAAAAAAACGTTGTACGCGATCTAATTTAAGGCTTCATTCAATCCTCTCGTCGGCCTTGTCGTAAGAGGGGCCAATTTAAATGTACGACGGAGCACCCAGTGAATGAAATTATTAAACGCATCAATGAACCTGCTCCTCTTACGATTCAAAAGCATCCGGTTCTTTTAATTGAAGCGGACAATTCTCGTTCCGCGCAAAGATCCGCAGTCAAAGGTACAAACGTTCCATCTGCATTCTAATTTTGTAACGGCCTGCGCGAGCTCGAATAAAAGGAACGTTGGCCTCAAAGACGTCAGATCAAAAGCATCTAATCGATCCGCGAGGATGCCAACGAATCGTCCAAATAGGGTAATTTTAGCCGTTCACCGAGCACCGGTAACGAGCGATTAGAGTCCAGGATTTCAGGAGACTCCAGGGTCTCGGAGGAGGTCGGAAACGGCGACTTTCGTTCTGGAGAGTACAATATTAAGTTGTCTACGGAGATTGCTGTAAAGTGACAACGAGACGTGCGACCAAGGCAGAGATTACGACGGTTTGATCGGAGCGAGGGTAGAGGGGAGAGATAGAGAGACAGACAGACAGACAGACAGAGAAAGAGAGGTAGAGAGAGAAAGAGAGGTAGAGACAGAAAGAGATGAAACAGAGTATATATATAAATAAATATGTTAAAACACCATTTAACAAGAGAGACTCTACACAATCAGACTCTGAACGCATGCAGAGTAAAATAAGAAACACATGAAAAGGAGATCACTCACCGGTTCCAACGCGGCCCCGGGCATTGGAGAGAGAACGCACGCACTGCTATAGTGATCGAGAGACGAGAGAGACTTTCGTTTCGTTCTTTGGTCTTTCGTTCGAGCAAGGAAACAATCAGACAATTAAGATGCTACACAAGAAGAGTATACACATGTTCTGTTCAGGGTGGTTGCTGAAAAGCGGTTGCCGAGTGGACGCGTCGCGTCGTTTCGATAACGGAACCACGCTGAAAAGGTCGAAAATGAAAAAGCGATTTCGGCATAGTCTGACGAGGAAACGTTGCTACGGGTTCAGCTCGCTTTCGTCGTCGGCCTGCGGTTCTAATTAATGCTGATTCTCTGAGGAACGTGATACGGACTGGTCGGAACGTAACAAGCGACCGGACGTGGAACGTGGCTGTGAACGTTTGCCTGCTGGACTGCGGATTTTACGGTACACGTGACTGGATCAAACGCAAAGCGAGGGGACAGTTTGCAGAATTTAAGATACATCGTACTCGGCTTTGAGAAAAGACACCGTGAGCCGCGACCGGTGCAGGTCATTTTGCAGAAAAATCCGCAGTCTGTTATAATAATTTCGGAATAATTTGGAAACCGTGAGTGGATGAAGTATGATAAGAATTAGCTGCATGATCATTGTATTCTTCATGTATGAACGATATGAAACTTCGGTAAATTCAACCACCCTCTACAAGCATAATTGCCAGCTATCGTTGCGTTACAAAAGTTCCATTTTGTAAACTATGTTAAATACTTTGATCTTTAAGAACGATTGTTAAATATATTCCTAACGTTAGCTATTCAACGATAACAGAAATAAAATTGCCGTAACGCAGCTTCGTGGCAACGAACCGAACCGAGCAAATCAACGGCGGAATCGTTCACCGAATGAAAAACAAAGCGGGAGGTTACGGAAACGTGACGGCAAACACGAGCGACGGATTAACTCGTCATCCCCGTTTAAAAGGCCGACGGTGGTTCGGAAGACAGAAATATAATCCCCCGATAAATTAATTAAAACACCGTCGATCCTGGTCTAAAGATTATCTGGGCCCGATCGACCTTAATCTAAAGATTAAGACAAAAATATGATCCTCCCCCTAAATCGATTAAAGCATCGCCGACCCTAATCTAACGATTACGCGGCTGGTTTTCTTCGGGCCGCAGGGGAAATTACTGGGCTCGGCCAACGTCATCGCAGGATCGGCCTTTCGACGAATGTTTGCCGGATAACAGCGCGGCCGTGTTCGATCGAAATAAAACACTATCGTGGCCATAATCGGAAACAAAGTAGCGGTGCATTAGTACGTTTGCATAATGGAGAACTCGCTTTCAGACCCGAACGCAGTTGCAGCACGGAAGAAAATTCACGGGGCGCGATCGATTATGCAACAAGGGATTAAAGAACGCCGGTTTCTGCACGAAAAAGGAAAAATCCGAGTACGCGCGTGTGTGTCGGTTTTGTGTGATGTGTATGTGCGCCATAAATAACAAAGGAGAGAAAATGTACAAGATTCGGAAACACAGTGTGTGTACGTGTGTGTCATTGGGTGGCTGCGTCAGCTAAGAGGCGATAATATATCGATCGCCTTAATAATTCATATGTAAACGTGGTAAAATTATATATACGTATATGTATATATATATATTGTCTGTATATAAATGGATGGTTATATATATAATATATATATATATGGTCAAAAACGCCAAATTCCATTAAATCATCTACGACACAATAGCGTGAGGCGACAGTATACGGTGTAGTTTTACGATTACGAGCAGCACGATGCCACGGGCTCCGCTTTTCATAGCGCCGATCGTTTCGCTCGGTTTGTTTTGCACAGCGCAGCAACCAATTGGGTTTCACGGCTAATAGAATTTTGTTTCGCTGCGCTGTCAAAGGCTCCGTCAATTTGTTTCATTCGATCTCTCTAATGCTCCGGCCCCGTCTACCGCGATTTATGACGACCGGGATTTCGTTTCGGCCGGATTGCGCGAATCTAAAATTCCGTTTCCGCGCGACTCCTGGAAGCTCGCCGCGTCGCTCGAGTTCCATCGAAGTTTCGATAGCTTTCGAGAACTTTGCAAATTTTATCGATCCGGCCTGCGCGCACCCGGAGTTCGGTTCGACGTAGTTTGCCAAATCCGAGGTTCTTTTTGCCCGCCGAAATTTCGGGAGCTGAAATGGATTTTCGAAAGTTCCGGGATCGACGTCGGAATTTTTGAATTTCAACGAGCTCGATGCTCGAACAGTTTGGATTGACACGGCTTGCACAAATCTAAGAGAGCACTGGGGGACACTTCCGAGGCCCGGGAAATTTAAAAAAGCCTCGACAGGTTTTTTAATCCGAGGCTTCTCGAATTTGCGCAAACTCGGTCGCCTCGGAATTGGGGTTTGACGTGGTCGCGAGCTTCGAATTCTGCGCCCGCGGCGCCGGGAGCCGTCGAATCTCGGCCGAACGGATTCCCGGAATCGCCGAAACAGATCCCCGCGCCGGGAATTTGAGAATCAGGGCCGATCAGATCTCGCGAGCCTTAGAATTCGGTTTGATCTTGTTTGCGGATTCCCTGAATTCGATTTCCCGTGACGTGCGCCTCGGAGTTTGATTAAATTCCCGAGTTCCCGAAGTGTCTTAGCCTCGTTCCCTCGCAACTCCCGTGTCTGATAGAGTTGCAAACATCCTCAGAATTTTATTTCCCATCCCCTCCTCCACCCTCTCCCCGTCGAACGTCTTCCCGCTTCTCCTGGTTTCGGCCGCGAACGAGAACGCGAGCGTCGTGCTGTTCGCAACGTCCAATTCTCTTCGTCAGCATACAGAACGAATGAGCTTAATGTAACATACTTCGGTAGTGGAATAATCAAAAAACATATGATAGTGGGCCTTAAATACGCACGAGAGCCTGCTTACAAAAGGGAGAGAACAACACAAAGAGAGTTAAAGAGAAAATTCGTGTCCGTGTGTCGGCCTGTATACACGTGTATCTCCCTCTCTCTCTGTGTGTACGGCTGTGTGCGCGCGTGTCTCTCGTTCGTGTTTGCCTGTGTGTATGTGCGTTTGACACTCTGCATACCGTGAGACAAAGAACAGCATTGTAGGATACTATAAGTAGCGAATTAATAGTAAAACGTGTGTGTGTGTATACATATAATACATCGATTAATGTGTATGTATTATCATACAACCACATAGCACGTCGCATGGTCATCGGACAGGTCTATCTACGAACCCTTTTGTTCTCTGTTCGATCTCGGTGGATCTAGGACTAAACGGTCGATCGTAATCGATAGGACGACAATCACAAGTGTTCCATGACAAACAAGCGCCGTGGCGCCTCAGTGGCAAAGATTAGGGGAGTTCGCCTAACGCCGGACACCAGCGTCTTGGTCAACAGAAAGATTCCACTCTGAATTGATCCAGGGATAATGTAACAGCAGACTAAAGATCTTTGTTCAAAATTGAACAATAGGACAACGACTTCGTCGTTCAACAATTTTTGTAAAATCGTTGTAGAATTCATTTAGTTCCTTCCGCTGTTTTACATTTCTACCACTCGTTTTTATCATTCGCCCATGGAAACCGCGGTCTACTAACGAGACTCGACAAACAAAGAAAACGAAAACAATGAAACAAGCACCGACCTCAAAAAGTATTCAGGACGAAGCCGTTCTACCAGGTTTTTCTGTTAAAGAAGTTTCGTGTGTAACATTATAAAAATTAGCCAGCACATTATTCGAACAATAATATATTTGGAAAATGTGCATTACTTTACTTGTTCGTGACAATGCTTCTGGATTATTATAATATTTGGCTGTCGAGAATAATTTCTAATTTTGTAATCGGATAAATTTTCACGTTGCATATTCTAAAATTGCGAATACGAGGGACCTGAAAACCGCGAGTCTTGTGTCCGGTGGTAGGGGAACTCGCCGACTAACTCTAAACGATAGATCTATACTGGCTCGATCTCGGATTGTGTCGCAAAACAATTTTCGTTTCTCTCTATCGGTTATCTGCGGTGTTATCGCCCCGTCGCTTCTGATTGTTCTCTATACCTCGGATCTATGAAGTTACACCGTATTTATAATACATACAGATTGTATACAGTGAAACGAACACTCTATGTACTTCTGTGTCTGTACGGGCGTGCCTGGTGTACACATCTTGTGTATGCGTGTGCGCGTGTGTTCTCGTGTGTGTACGGTGTGTGGGTGGTACAGAATACAAGTGTCTGTGATTTCGGGGCATTAGATATTTAACTTACCATAGTAACGTCATTTATTATCGAGATACTTCGAACAAATATGTTGACGCGGACAATCGCGGGCCCATCTAACATAGCAAACAGAATAAACAAAATTGATTAATCGTTTAGCAAACATGAAACGCATCGAGTGGTTTGTGTGTAATGAAAAGAAAGAAACCCTCTTCCCGTGTTCGGTGTTTCTTTATCGCAGTTTCTCCCCCTTTTTCTTTCTTTCTTTTCGTTCGCTTTCGCCCGAGAAAAAAGAAAATGACCGGCGATTGCGGGAGGAGACAATTGGTTCTGTTCCCCGTCTCATTATCATCGTTCGGCTCTCTCCCTGTACGCGGAGTCGCTGTCGTCGACGAGCGTGCCCCTCCGGGTGCGCCCGACTTTTCGTCTTTGGCAACGTCACCGACGCTGCCGTTCCTTCGATTACCTGTTCGGGTAACCTGTTAATTCGTCGCTGGACAACCGGAGCGTGAGAACAACGTTGAAATGAAACGAAATAGTCGGCGATCGAGCCCCGATCGAAAACAGACGCGCGTGGAAATTGGACGTTCGATCGCGTCTTCCGCGCGGTTGGAACCGTGCGTCGACGACGATTCGACAAATTCGGAATTACGACGCATATTCCCGTTGCAGCGTCTGTTTTTCATCGGGTTGCGGTTCGCCGTTAATTTATTTCGAGCACCGCGTCTCGACAGTCGTTTCAATCGATTGGAACAATCTGTGTCGCAAGTTATGGTGGACATTAATTCGCCGCCGTCGACGGGCAGTTGTTTTCTCGGAGCAAAAACGCGCTGCAATCTGCAGTCGCGTCCGAACGTTCGACCAATCAATTTTTTCCTGGAAATCGGCCCGCCGAATAAAACGCGTTCCCGTCGGGCGACGCGTCCGGACACTTGCCCCGATCATAAACACTCGTGTATGCAGATCGCGGATGAATATAAAAGATCCGATGCATTTTAACCAGCGGCGTGCGTCGATGCATCCCGTTCGACTGCGAGTATCCGCGGGGCTATCCAACGCCTAATGTATGCGACTGCAAATATCGCGGCGCGGCGCATCCATCGTTTATTTTATGCAACTGAACACATTGTGTGCGAGGCGCATGTTTGTCCGGAGCACGTCGAAAAAGGACGACGAGGCGCGAAAATATCGATCTCCGAAATTAAAGGTGTACTTGTTCGGTTCTTTTGTAATTGACTCGCTTTTGCCCGGCAACGCAGGCCGGGGGGAACGAAATGACGTTTTAATGATGCATCGATGCGCCCGCGAAAATCGTGCACGCACCCCGACTTCCCGCTCGTAATTAAAACGGGATCGATCATTTATTATTCGCGTCGGTCATCGCGATTCACGGTTTTAATTACCTGCTCTCGCGTTCGATGAAATATCTTAACTTTCGTCCGCGAATTCGACGGCCGAAGTATTTTTTCTTTTTAGTAAATTTATTCGTTAATACTCTACTGCTGATGTTTTATCGGAGAAAGATGATTTCGCGGTTGACACGACAGAGAGCGGTCGGTAAACGGATTCTGTTTAGCATAATCGAGAAGTCTCAAGCATCAACGTTTCCAGAATATTCGCCAGCTTGCAGAAGAAAAAGGGAAACCAAGAAGCAACGTAATTATCGTAATCAATTTTAGGTGAAGCGAGTACACGCCGCGCGACGAGCTTCGCCCGTAATTGCTTCACTTCCGGTGGGAAGAAGCTTCGTATACATTGAACAAGCAGACCGTGTAACGCGACTCCTCGTCGTTAACGTTTTTCGACCAGCGCAGTTTTCTGTTTAATTAATGTGAAACGATGCTCCACGGTTTAACACTAATTAAGCGTGAGCCTGGCATGCTTCTTTTTCTTCGCTCTAACTCGCGCTCCGTGATTCGAACGTTTGAATTCACGTAAAATGTGACTGAACACTGGTGGATCAATCTGGGGTACGCGGAAAATTTCTATCCCGAATACTCAATTATTTAGCTCGTTCGGGGATAATCGTCTGACCAATTCTAGACGTTTCTACTCGCGTTAAGTGAACGCCTTTAGTGGCATCTTAATCGCGAGTTCGCGTAGAGCGATAGAATTGTCGACAGTTTTAGCTGCAAGTAGAAACTGCCAGCGATGATCAGACACTGTACAACGTTCGAAATCTTACTCGTTGAATTTTTAAAGCTTTTTAATGCAGGTCAATTCACTTTATTCCAAATACTGTCCAGTCTCACCACCAGTTCGATAAATAATTCGTCAGAAATTGTTTCGATCTTTAACCCTGCCATGATACCTTGAACTCCAGCAAAATTTTCTGTGATTTTCCCTACTCTATTTAGGATAATTGAATTATAGTATGAATTTTATCAAACATTATATCTAGTCATAAATAACTTCCACTTTTTTATTTCATTTATTTCGAACCTTTTTAACGTTTATCCACGACGGGTAGATACGAACAATAGATCCAACCGAGCTGCGTGGAAGATTATTTACGACTCGAGTTAGTACTTTACTCAGGTAAATGCAACAGTCCGACGAAGCCAAGGTACCATTCCAGGGCGCGTTTCATAATGGAAAGAATATGGAGCGCCTCGCGTGCGTAGCAAACTGGTAATTCCGAAATGTCGCGTGGCGAGACGCGTTCCGATCGAAAGATTCGCTGATCTAGATTAGCTAATAGCAGGCTGGAACGAGCCAGGCGTATCGTCCTGAGCCATACAGAGTGTCTGCGTACCATTCCGCCCTACATGAACCAGGACAAGACGTCGGACACGTTGCTCCCGTTAGCGTTGTCGCTCGTCAACCATATTCTCATTGTACACGCGCGTCGGATAGCTGGCTAGTCGTTTTTACGCGATGGTACTTTTCACGCCGGACAAAATGAAGAATGCTCTCTCTCTCTATATATATACGGTGCACGAGCGATCCGAGGCTGACGCGTTCAACGACAAATCAAATTCAATTCACGCGAATGAATATTCAAAGTGGCATCCCGTATGCATGATTCTCTTCACCTCTTTTCTTTGACAAGTATTCGAGGGAACTACTCGACGACGTCGACGCGAAACTAAAATATGAAAAGACGACGAGCGATGCATCGAAATGAGAATAGTATTCTTGCTTTATTTTCTTCGCGACACAGTGTTCCCTCTTTGTGCCGCTTGCTTTGAGACTCGGCTAGTGCCTGGCTTTTATCGGCAAGACACTATCGGCTGAAGTGGAGCAAGCCGGGTGATATGAAAATGATAAGGTGGAGATGGCAGACTGCGAGCTTTATGCGTTTATGATTCACATGACAGGCGAAACGCCAAGCAACGAAGACGTTGGAAGAAGTTAAGGACGTTGCTACGTTCCCCTACGTTCTCCTCCAATTTTTACTGAGCGGATTCCCTTAATTAGCCGCGCGATAATTAACCTTTCGTTGGAAACAACTCGCTTCCGTATTTTGTAATCTCCGAATCTACCGGGCAGACTGCAGGAAGCCAGGACCACTGGCCGCACCTAACGAGCTTTGGCCAGGTTAAACTAGGCTCGCGTTTAGGCTGAGTAAATTAAATTGGTTCCGGCTCACGTTCGAATTATCTCTAGGTTGGCTTAGGTGTTGCAAGCCCCGGAGTTATCTTAATTGATTCCAGATTAAGTCTCATTAGATCTAGATTAGGTCAGGAGCGGCTGTGTAGACGTAAGTTGCTCCTGATCAAGCTAAACCGGGATCAAGTCTGCGTTTCACTTGGATATTAATTAACCACGGCAAAGCCTCGGTTCAGCTACTTATACGTACAAACGATTGAACGTCGAGGGAGCACGGTATCGTTGCCGTAACCTCCCCAATACCACGACGTTTCGCCCCAACAGGGTATATCAATGTTTCAAACAGCAACGTATCGAACAGTAATCCTTCTTGACCGGTCTATCTACCCTAAAACTGCAGCAGATCGAGGGCCAACTCCGAAGAATGCTGAAAGTGCTCGGTTCTCTACCATCGCGGGGAGAGGGATCTCTCTGAGACAATCACAAAAGAGCATGCGGAGAATCTCGAAGCACCGTCGCCGTCTTTACGCGCCGGGTCAGCCCGAGTTGACCAGCGACCATGGAGCAAGCAGGGTGCCCTCGCAGGGACCCTGATCGTGACCCGACGCGATTCAGCCGGTCGTTAAAGCGACCAGGTCGATACGGGACGATCCGCTTCGACGATCCTCGCATACTCGCGTCGTCCGACAGCTTCGAAGTGCAGAGGGTAACGAGCGTCTCATTGGAAACGTATCAACGGGCGCATTAACTAATCGTCAAGCACTAGAGTAGGGGTGGTTAGGTGTTGCCAGACCTCATGGGGGTTGGAGGAGGATCGCGAAACCCTATATGCGAGAACGACAGCCGATAATCCTCTCTCGTGTCCTTCTTCGTCGTTTTCCCTCCCATGGTTTCAATCCATCTCCCCCCTCTCTCTCACTCTCTCTCTCTCGTTCTCTCTCTCTCTCTCTCTCTAACTTTCTTTCTTTCTTTCCCTGTTCCTTTTTCCTTTGTTTTTCTTGGCCCCTCGTGCGCGTCCTACGTAGCTAATAGAAACGTGTGCCGTACATACGTGGTAACATAGATGCTAGAGTTATGCCGCATGCCTGTGTCTATGCTAGAATGCTAGGGTTTCTGTTTCTGTGTGGCAGTCTAACATGAAACGGTGTATCTTGATGTATACACAGATGAGAGAACGGAAAGGCTAGGTTAGAAAGTGGGAAGCAGACGAGTCGACGGGGCCACGGGTTCTTCTTTGCCAGTCTACGGGGGTCTATGGGAGAGTGTCGCGCGACGTAATGCTCCTAGATCAAAGGACCAAGCTCGGGAGACGCTCCCAGCCAGAATCGCACCGGATATGTCTAGCCGTCTATCGGATCAACGCATGCAGATCGCGGCCGATTCCGTCTGCGATCGATTCGCAGATCCGCGGATTCGCTCTGGCTTTTCGGAGCCGCGCACACTGAACATTTCGTATGCATATCGAATCTACCGGCTTTTCAACCTTCTCGGTGGAGATCGTCTATTCAAGACCTTCGGGAACCCCTCGCCTTCGAAAGTCATTGAAGCCTGGATTCAGATCCAATTCTTGCGGCCGCGAATGTTTCCCGATTTTTCGAATCGAATTTAATAATGTACGGCTAGATTGCGCCGATTGTGCGTCGCTGTACTTTCGAATTTGATGTTGGAAATTTACTACTTCAATATTCAAAGGTATGTAGACAAGAATTTAATATTTTTTCCGATCGGTTCGCTTTGATCAATTCTTTAAACAATATACAGATTTTCAGTGAAATAGTGGACTCGAGGTATGGTATATTAACAAATTATTTTCATTGCATCTAAATTTTGATAAATCAAATGTATGTATATATGTATCCACTGTCTGTTCACGATATTTTCCCAAAATTTGACACCAGCGCAGCTTCTGCGTGAATAGAAAAATAAACTGCGCTGTATATCGTCGCTGATTGCAACTATTTGTTTCTTGATAGAACAACGTCGAAAGAGAACCTCGAGGCAAGGGGCGAAGGCGGCTCACCGGATGGGAAACAAATGGGAAAGCACGGGATCGATGTTCCCGGTACGAGCCTTCGTTTCCCAGAAAATTCATTTCGAAAATTTGTCAAACACGCTTGTTATTGGACACGCTTGGGCGCTGCTTGTCTGGCCATTACACGCTCTTTCCACTTGCCGCTGAGTTTTACGGTGGCGCGATATTAAACTGGGTGTTCTTCCACGAGAGACGAAATTTTACGAGTGCATTCTACCTATCGCGACGTCGAGAAGAAAGAAAAGAACAGGTCACGCAAACACGCGTCCGTAAATGTTTTATTTCAGAGATTCAGCGTATTTCATGGTCTCGAAATGTTATAACAGATGGAACGTTTATACATCCTCTCTCGCGCTCACCCCCGTCCACCCTCTCTTTATTATGATCTTATTTTTCCTTTTGTTTACTTTGTTCTTGCCACGGGACTCGTGGCTGTCGTAAAAAGTGTAATAAACCCGGATCGCGGTCAGATGAACGCAGACGAGCGCGGTTGAGCCGCTGAATCGCGATAAGAATGTTAATGTGGAATTGCGAAAAGCAAACGGCGAGCACGTTTGTCGAGAACTCGTTCATTTTTCGATTAGGATTTATGCTCTCTTTATAGCTAGTTTTATTTCGCGTCTCAGCAAACTCTGCTTCATTTGTAACGCTGTTTTAAAGAACCACGTGTTATTCAATGAAAAGAAATTGAATATTTTACTACGACCACGAGATTGCTACATTATTCGTAACACGCTGTATCTCGGAAATTGAACATTTTCATTTCTATTTTTAATACCTCCGAAGACTTCTCCGAAGTTAGGGGTTAAACAAGTACCGAATTAAAACATTTGATTAATAATTCTGCATGCATAAGATTTCTGGAAGAACAACGCGTTTTCAAAACCAGGACATCGATAAAATACCAGACAATACCGAATCGTAGATAACTAATAGTATATTAATAAATATAGTATACGTTTGTAAATGATTAATAGCAAAATGATGAATAATAATCTGATCATTACCCCGGAAATTTCATTATAACAAAATAGAATAAAATCTCCTCCACGTATCAACGACAAATAAAAATGCAAACGCAACCGGTTGATAAATTACCAAGCACCCTAACCTTTTAGATAACGAGAATAGCGCGTGTCACGAGGGTGCGTCTGATCCGAGATTTTCTGGCAAGGAAAGCGTCGCCCAGGAAAAATGGAAGTCCCGGTGTCGTCCGAGGCTTCGAAGAAATTGATCAACGTCGCCAGACGTTATATGCATAGTATAGTTCCGGTGGCGCGTTCGCGCGGAAATCTCGATTCGATCTGGTGCGACAGTGGGGGTTTGAAGGGTGTGGGTGGCGGATGGTGTCGACGGTAGTCTACGTAATAAGAATAAGAAACGGGGGTAAAAGGGACACGATGCTAGCCGGCTGTCATGATCGTGGTGGTCGCCGTTTCTCGTCGCTGACGTCGCATCGGCTTGCGTCTATCGTCATAGTCGCCGATGGTCTCTAAGACCTACGGTTGCGGCTACGTTCAAGTTTCTTGCAAGCAACAGAAAAATAAGGAAAAAGTACCCGCCAAGAGAGAAATGGCGTTTCGGCGCCCCGTTAAAGATTCTTGGACTGGTTTAATTGGTTATACTTACCATCTTGATGTCACTAATTGTCGCAATGCTTCGCACAAACAGGTTTACCCGGACAATGGCCGGGCCATCTAAGGGCAAAAACAACAGAGCCCCGTTTTAGTCAGTCAATCGTTTTCCGTGTCATAGAATACTCTACTTGGACATGAATTTTTGTTAGATTGTTCGCGCGTGTTTCGCTCGCTAGCCACTGGAAGCCGTTTCGTTTCCCTTCCGGCTTCGTTTTCGGTTCTCGCCCCAGAGATTTCGGAAACTCGGCCGCCGTGTCGGAATTCGTCTATTTTGCTCGTTTTCGATTATTTCGGTTGATCGGCTGGCTTTGTCTTTTTTTTATTATTTTTTCGTTCGACTCGCGAACGCGGAGGAAGCACAGGCTTCGAGAACGGATTGAATCGGTGATCGAGCCCTTTGGAAAAATTGTTGTGCGTCCCCCCAGGGGATCGAATCGAAGTTGGACATTGAGTTTCGTTTGAGGGCTGCTGCACTTTTTGCGGGCTGTCGTCTGGGACACACGGTGACACACGCGTCGATCCGGCACGATCGTCACGAACTAGTTTCTTTGACAAAGGGAACGGTGGTGCCGCGTCAAGTGGGACATATGTACGTGGTGTACACTGTCGGACAGTGATTCTTGCTAGAGGATCTTGTGTACAGAGGCTCTCGCGACTCCCGGCTGAATCGAATCCGCCGATTCCATCGCGTCGCTCCACAAATAATACGAATCTCCATATTTCTCCGAGCCTGACGCGCTTCTCGCATCGTGCAAAGTCATTTAATTCATGAAACCAGGACTGAATAATGAATTCAGAAATTTTCAGAAAAGTTCACAAATTTTCAAAGTTAATTTACAATGTCATAAAATTTACAAAATAGTCGAAAGATCGAAATACCTCGATTTCTATTTTTATATTTTCTATTCTATATTTATTTTAACACTTTTGTTTCGAATATGCGTAGTATCATAAACAGGAAGTTATTAAATAGAAATACTTTAGCATGAAGCGAAACGATTTGATCGATTTTATTTTCCTTCGATATCTATTGTATTTTTGCGTTTTATGCTCGAAAAATGTGAACGCATTGCTTGCCTTATGACCTACAAAATGGCAAAGGGAAAAGTGTTTCAGTTTCGAGAAAATCGAATTTAATGAGTAGATTAACGTCGCGTGCGCTCGGGCTCGTTTGGCTCGCGTGTCTGGCTTCCACTTCTGCTCGCGTTCACTTAAATAGTGAGACAGAGGTTTTAAAGAAGTTTTAAGTACAGATAAAGTCGTGGTAATATTTCATTGCAGCACGTTCGCTGTCAGTAGAATCGGCGAGCAATGGTCAGACGTAGTAGCCAGAGTAATTGCGAGGAGCCTGTGCAAACTTTCCCTAGTGAGAAAGTAACTTGAATTGTCAATTATTAACTTGACTGCAAGTTTACTGCATGTACAAACTAAATTGCACAGTATTTTTAATCAAATGCACGACTATTTCAACAAATATAATCAGCAATCGACTAGTTTTAGTTAAATTAATTATACGAATTAGTTTCTGAATTAGGGAAAATACAAATCACTCTAACAAGAATCGATTCGAGTATCGTACAGCACGTGACACGGAACCAAGTATAATAAAACGTAACTCTGGCAACAGAAATGCATCGACAACTCTCTTTTCAAAAACTGAATATAGTCTCGCTGTAAAAATATTATCTGAGAAAAATACTGTACTCCCGAAATAAATAATCTCTTGTGAATAAAAGCCCGAACAGAATTTGCAAGTTCATGGCGAAGGTATACACATTCAGATACTGTTGCTACGATTATCCAGCAATTGCTGTCTGGTCAAATATTTTTAAATCTAAGTATCGAGTTATACGAAACAGCGGACTATTAACGGGAACCCTCTGAACGAACAGGAAGAGAATAAACGAAGCAGAAAAGCGAATTTCCTCGACTAAACTCGATTCCATGTCGCGCGGTGTACGTCACTGAAAGAAAATGGGCTAAAAGCAAATTCGGAAGCTGGAGGCAAAGTGCTGTGACCACGGATACTTTAAACCGGGTTCGTACGTGACACATACACCGGGAGACCTATCGATTAGGCGTTGTAATCGTCAAAGAAACACGTATTTTGCAAGATATGCGACTAATATACTGAGAGACAGAAACGGTGCAGTTGGTCTTTATACTTTTAAGGCTGGTACGGACATTGAGGCGGCTGTGCTTGGATGTGCACGCGGCGAATAATTCCCTTTACTTCCGGCGTCTTGTCCTATTTACTTACGAGCGGGCTCGTCTATTCGTTCGCAAGCTGCTTAGAAAGGATTACTGTCTTACCTGTGCTCGAAAATCATCGCTAAGAATTTCTTTAAGCACGTACACAATTAATTAACGGAGCTGCGAGCCCGGTAAACTTCGTCTCGAACTCATTCGGAGAACGAGTAACAATTTTCACGGCAAATTAAGCCTCTTCCCTTTTCGCGAATCTAATAGCAGCACGTGTGCTAAGAAATTTAATCGTTCGAGGACGATCGATTCAAAATTCTCGAAAAATCTGCATGCTCTCTTCGGCCTAAGATTATTTGCTAAAAGACGCTACTGTTAAAAAATGTTGGAACATAACTTGTTTCTTCCAGCGTTAGTCAATAGCGTGTGTGTTACAGCTGTTTAATGAACTGAAATATTTTCAGTAATAAATTAAAATATTATTAGTAGATGTGTATTAAATTAAAATATTTCCAATAGCTGTTATATAAATAAAAATATTTCCAACAGCTGTTATATAAATAAAAATATTTCCGTAAGTTTCAGCTCGTGGATGCGGAGATCAATCGTCGGAAGACTGCAGCGGAAAATAGCTGGAACGCGGTGTTGTTCCGTTGTGATTAACGAGCCCCGAACAGACCGGGCAGTTCTTTCAGTTTGAAAGTTTCGCTGTACCGAGATTATGCGCCAGAAGGACTGCGGTTGAAGATTGCAGAGAGAAGTTAATGTCGGCCACGTGACACCAGCTACTTTCTCATTTGTTTGCTTTCAAATTAGCGGTGGCCGGGGGACACCTGACACGTTCCCCGATAATTAGGGGCAACAAGGCAACGGAGTGTCGGCGTGTGTTTAAAAAATGTCGCGTAATGGCGGCGGGATCGAGCTCCGGGCGGTTAGGTGGTCGACTGTAATCATCGGCGACGCGTAACACCGTCGTCCGACCTATCGAACAATAGAGGGGACACTCGCGGTCCAATTTTCCGAGGCGTTCAATGCCGCCGCATAAATTTCTTGCCGCGGACGTCAACGCTGCCGGGTAAAACGCGATGGAAAACTGTGCCGAGTGCGACATCGAGACGAGCGAGAAGCTGGTCGATAACGAGCCTCGATCCTCGCTTGTTCAGGATTCTTTTCTACGAAGTCGTTCGTCTCCGTCGCTATTCCATTCGCGAAGGCGGATTTTCAACTTTAGACGATTCTCCTGCTTCAACGAGAAAAGTTAGGCGAACGGTTCCTCCGCATAACGATTCTATATACCTTTCCGCATACAACAGTATGCTTTTGTACAGTGTTACGAACGTTTAAATATTTTTAAATAATTTCCAAAGGGCAAGACGATCTCGAGCCACCGACGTATTAGGACGATTTACATTGAATTATTTAAAAAAGCCAATAGCCCGAGGGCGCGTTTTTAAACATTTCCTTCACGATTCCATTACAGAGGGTCTATAGAATCGTTTTATGTAAAAATCGTTCGGAGACCGTTCACGGTTGAAGCAGAACGAATTCCTGAAGCTGACAAACGTTACTTTCGAAATTAAGTGCCGCGAAAATTGAGGGTATTCAAGGAGAACGATTCGCAGATTCGCAATCAGCAAACAAAAATCCAACGAGATTGGCCGAGCGTGGTAAAAGCTTTCATTTCGCCGGCCAATGTAATTGGACACTGGCGTCGAATATATTTTTCACTGGCGCGATACCCATTCGTTTTCCCCGGGATGTAAAAATCCGAATTTTCCACGGCGATTTAAACATCGGCCGACGCGTTGACAGCTAAACAATGTAACAATGCAATTTCTCGTAGCAATTAATTCGAGAGCATAATAAGCGACACCAATTTATCTCAATTTGCTTTCGCCGTAATTTCAGCGGATCCGATGCCGGACGTGTGAAAAGACTCGCAACAAACGGCAGGAAATCGCCGGCACGGTTTGCAAACGTATTTCGTAATTGTTCGGGTCCACGGCATGAATATAATTAATCGATCCTCTCTTCCGGCTGTAATTATTCGCGGCGATTATTCACACAGCGAAAATAATAACGACGATAGTGTAAACATTGCGGCGGCCGCGAACGGAATAAACCGGCGGAACAATGAACAGAACAATCGCGGTTAAAATACGCGAGACAAGGGGCCGATCTGGCAGCGGCACTCGCATCAAGTAGCCTAAGTGCCGCTTATGTCAGACGCACGCCTGGGAATTCAATGATTCGAGTCGGTCGAGCCATAAGGCTGCCAGCCGTGAGCGGCAAGAATCATTAAAGAGGACCACCAAAACCGTGTACACTCGCGACGAAGAGTCTGCGATCACCTGTGCCGCTGAAGTCGGCTAACAAATTAATCGGAGCCAAGTGAATTACGTGAAATTAAACGAGTCAAACGTTCTACGGTTTCAAGCGACAGCCAATTAGAAATCAGGTGTACTCGTCAACGACCCGATTCACCAATACACAGACACAGAGATGTCTTCACGACCCTTGTTCTGAGAGGTTTGAACACATCGGACTCCTGCGCGCTCGGAAACAAAAAAGCAAACAAGCGGCGCACCTGAGAAACGACTCCGGAGTCCGTCGATTCAGTCAGAAATCCTCGTGTCATAGTTATTCATCGAACTTCCGACTGAACGAGCTACCAGCACTCCACAAAAGCGAAAAAGAAAACATTCGTTTGCCATCCCCTTGCGCCACCCTCTACAAAATTCCGCTCTCCCTTATCCCTTGCCCATTGCGGGGATCGCAAAAACCAGCAGAGAGAAAAAAAAAGATGAAAATACAATCTACGATCCACTGCCACAGTCTCTCCTCCCCTAAATTGAAGCTTTGTTGCACAGAGTCGGACAGAATTTGGTAGACACGGCGACGACTGCGAGAGAGAAAGAACAAATCGCCGAGCTTTGTTCCCGTGCTTTTTGAACGATTAATACGATTTCATTTCGTCGCTCGAGTTCAAGAGCTTCGATCGATTCGGAATATAAGTATTCCGTAGCCTAATGATTCCAGTGTTTTATCATTCGTCTCGGTCTCTTTGGAATCGTTTCGGTACGCTTGACGAAACGTAGAATCTACCGCGAATCGGATCCGCTCGTACTTGCCGGTGAAAGTAAGTGCCAAAGAATTATATAACTCGGAGATCGACCCGATGCCGGCTGCCAACTACAATCAGCGCTCGCATTAAACGGATTAACCATTTATAGTTCACTGGCGCACACGTTATGCCAATGATATGAAAAAGTAATAATTAGACTGCGGATCTCTATGCGGATAAAGAGGTTCTTCGACGTCGAAACTGCAACCGCGGGCGATCTTTCGTGCATTAAGGATTCTATTGCTTCGTAAATCTTTGAACGAGCGACTGAATCGCGGAAGAATTTTTTATTTCATGGAAGCACTCGATTGGATTCTAATTTTACTGGACACTTCCGTTTAATCTTTTAACAGCCGAGTATCTACACGGGGTGGATGAAAAATCATGGCGCAACCAGGGATGATTCTATATCGAAAAATAAGTCTAAAGAAGGGAATAACATTTTCTCATTTAAGTCAGGCTTGCAGTACAATTGGTACATAGAATTTGTGCTAAGTAAAATTGGTATGCGATGATCAGACGCGCCATTCCTATTCGAAATCATATTTCCTCGAAAACGGAGCATTAAATGAAAAAATCTTATCCTTCTTTTCCGACTTATTTTTGCTTGTAGAATCATCCTCTGATATCCGTTGTGCCATAATATATCACCGGTATGTGGATACCTTACAGAATCTTCCCGCGCGCGAAAGGAGCGAAACTCGTGATCTCGAGTACTATACCAATTAATAATTCGGTCCAGATTTCGGCGAGCTGCCCATCTCTGTCGCAGAATAGCGCGTCGCAGAGCACTGTGCCGTTCGATTGGCCGCGAAATCGTTATCGCAGAGCCTCGTGCAATCGAGCCAGCATTCGGCGAGGAGGCAGCTCGATCGCGGAAACAGCAGCGTGCTCGTCTTTCGGACCAATTAACGGCGCGGCCCGAACAATTCCGTCTTATCGGAAACTCGGCCAATCAGTCTCCAGTGGACGTGACAGCCAGATACGCGTGACAGTGTCGGCGTCGGCGCGCGGGCGTGGGCGTGTGTACGCAACAGATCCTAGATCCGCGGCGAAACAAATCGCGGGCGTCACCGTTGCCAACGTATCGCGGTGTTGTTCGTCATCGTTATCGGAGACGTTCCATCGAGCCACACAAATTACACTGCTCGGGAACATCCCTGCGTTAGGCGGACTCGCCTAAGCGCGAGGACATTCTTCGTTCCTCGAAAACCGGTTCGTCCGTGGACGGTAATTCGCGCGAACTTCTGCTCGCGTCTTTCGTCGATTGCTTTCTCTCCGTCTGGAATCGACGATTGACAGTCGATTATTGCCAGTCGATTATTAACAGTCGATTATTGACAGTCGGTTATTGACGGTCGGCGATTGACGGTCGCTTCGCAGCAACCTCGAAACGAAGTAAAAATAAAGAAGCGAACGGAACGGGTGTCGGTCAGCCCTCTGCCACGACTGATCGCTTTCGAGTCACGTATATCCGCTAATTGCGTGTCTTTTGTTCATTTCGTTCCGATGGTAGCGAAGCGTTTCGGACGCCTAATGATTCTTTGGGATCAGAGAACATTGTGATTGCGGTTCTTTTGAATGCCGAATGCCCTAAGTCGTCGCTGCTGTTCGACGTCGGGAGTAATGTAAATTTAGCGCACGATCGAGTTACCGCCGTAATTGTTCGTCCACCCCGAATCAGAATCGAGCATTCCCGTGCAAAATTTATAATAGCGTTCTCGCTGGACGCGCACGTGCGTCCATAGCACTCGAAGGGTTAACTAAAACTGTGTTACGCTGACAACTTAAACGAGGCGTTCGTAAATGACGCAGCAAGCCAATTCCGGCTGGTCCCGAGAGAAAACGCGATCCAGTAACTGTACACGAGGTAAACTGTCTTCCCTTAATTCAGCGCATAATCGCTTACAAGTTCGCGGAATGCAAAACGGTTCGGCTAACGGACTCGGCGCGAGATCGATACGGTTCGCGTTTGCGGCGAATGTCACCGAGCTGCGAGCTTTCACATTCAAAATTGCGATGTCAAAGTTCGTAGATCGTGAAAGGGTCGACCTATCCGGGTAGATCATATTCTCTGACAGTTGACCTTCGTTTACCTGGAACGACCTTTGGCCAAAAGTCGCGGAGACCTTTAGCCATCGGCGAGCGACGGAAAACACTCCGTTGGAAATTGATATGTACCGGGTAAACCGAGGCACTCGTCGCTTTGGAAACGTATTTTCGCCACCTACGTCTACGAGGTAGACTGTGAACGTCTGCTTCGCTATTTGCAGCTGAATTATACGAGAATAAACATTGATATTGAAAGGAATTGAACCCGTGTCTCTACTCTCGCGCAATTACGACCTATTCTCAGCTCACTAGGCACGTCTATTTTCGAGCAAACAAGAGCCATTGCTGAGTAACACGGAGCACTTTCGTATCGATTAGGGTACCAAAATTGTCCGGCTAGGATGGCTAGACCTGCGAACGAACTAAGCGGCCGCCTTTAATATTTCTCTGCCGTCTCGCAGAAGAACTCTACGCATTTCCGCATTCTGTGCTAATCATTATTTCTTCCACAACCATAACGTCCAATATGTCCGAACTTATAATAAATAAATTTATGAATTCGTAAAGCTCGTTAATAGAGAATATCAACATCTTTGTCATCGGGTCCGAAGAATCATTTTAAATGGACTTCGTCGTCGATTAGGCGTGTATAGTTAGGCTCGACGGATCGCGTTACGGAGGGTCGACCGACCAAAATCAAGATCCTCGAAGCTCAGGCGGTATTTCTCCGCAGCTCGAAGAGACAAATCATGGACGAACTAACAGCGTTCGTCGCTGTTCAGCGTTGCTGGACGCTGTGTCTAGCGTTGTTCGACGCTGTTTACTGTTCTCTCTGAAAATAAGTCGATTAGTAGGGTAAATCCGTCGCGACGGAGGACGATGCGGGGGAAGAAACCGAATCTCGTCGACGGAGGAAGGAGTGTAGAACCAGGGAAAGCTAGCTTCTTCGAAGCCCTCTCGAGCGTCAAACTTTGCTGGTCGAGCGCCAAACGCTCGCCTCGACACTCTCTTTGGATCGTAGATCGACGATTCTCGAATGGAGGTCGTGGCTTTGGACGAGCGAGACGTGCGACGCGTGGCAATACGAAATCCGCGGGAAATTCGAGTAACCGTGATTTAATTACAGGTCTCTGTTCCTTCGATTTTCAGTTCCTGAGCCCATTCAGAGAATCTGAGAATTTATAGCGAGAGAACTACAGTTTTAAACGCCGAACAACCTGGTGCATTGTATATAGATATGATTCGACGTTGTAGACAAATTTTTAATGCTTGGCGGATTTAACAATGTTTATAATAGTATCGAAAAAGATTCTTAACGTATAAAATCGTTTATGCAGTATATTTTAAACAATTTTTGTCAAGAATCCTTTCCTTTTCCGAATTTCTGCGACTGGATATTTCACGCGTTTCGCAGCCTTCGATCGAACGTTCTATCATAAGCAGCGTCAAAGACGCGGCACTGCGGAAATTCACGTGGAACGTAGAATCATGCTCTAATAAACTGCAACAAGCTTTTTGTCTCTGCGTCGACTAGTCTCGGTGTAATAAATTCCGGAACATGGCCTGTTCTCGCAAAAATGCTGGGAAACTAACGGCGCCAAGAGTAGTTCTTCATCAGCCAGAAACGTTCGCAATTTAATTAAGAGCTCGAGCACTGAATCCCCGGCATCCCCGAGATTATACAAATTAAAATGCCCGTCTATTTACATATAAAACAGAGACGTTGGAATACCGAAAATTAGACAGCGGCGGGCATGCGTTTAACGCGCGCGAAACGGGGAACTTCGGGAGCGGTCCGCGAACCAAAAATTACGCTCGCGCGTGAAACAGAGACCCCTAATTTCGGTTGTCGTCGGCACGTCGGAGAGTTTTCTAGATCGGAGCCGGTTCTACCGAACGCGGAAAAAGCGTCGTTTCTCGCCGGCGGCACGACTGACAAATGGACTATCTTTCTCCGGGATATCAAGCTCGGTGTCGGGCATGTCGGTGTCTCCATCGTGATCGTACCCGACGTGTTGGTATATCGGTTTTTCTCGTTCTTTTTTTTGTTTTTATTATCTCGTTTTACTTTTCTTTTCTGTGTTTTTTTTTCTCTGGTAGGTTTCAGTTCTTTCTTTCTTTTTTGTTGTTGTTGGTCAAAGGGAGACTGGAAGGAACGGTGGATATAAAACAGAAAAACGAAAATATCGATGTATTCACCTGTTGCGTTTTCGCCGCTGGGCCGGATACGGGCGTCGTACTTTCCTGGTCCGAGAATGTCGTCTAACACTTCCTTCTCCTTCTCTCGAAAGTTCTTCTCCCCCCTCGTACATCTGTAACCAGGTGCGACCGGATTCGTGCGAGAGGTGTAACGCGTTCTCCATGGCCGGCGTCTCGCGACTCGCGCGAGAACGAACGACGATTCTTCGAGAGAAAACGAAGTCGGAAGCGAGAAACAGAATGTTCCAGTTCTCCTTTCGCGATCGCTTAAACAGGCCCGCTTTGAAACTGTTGGGACTTATGCTCGCGGAAAGCGTGATTACTTGCACAACGGTAATTTTCTAAGCACTGATATTTTAGCAGTGATTTATTTATTGTTCTAAGTTCTACGAAAATTTAAAGAATTCTGCAATATTTATTGAAGTTTCTACTCTAATGTGCACCTGATGATTGAGTTTCTTTTGGTGGAGGAACCAGGTAATCGACCCAATTGCTCCGAAAATATTCAAAGATGAAAATATGGAGAGCCAAGCTTAAATACAGTCCTTAAAGGGGAAAGTTCGATCGTCTGACAGTAACAATTTCTGGAGAAATAATTTACAGCTTTGATTCGGTGTCTGACCATTGCTATACGTTTCTACTTGCTACCAATAAAATTGTACGCAGTGGATTCTCGATTATTCCAATCAGTCAAGATAACGTGAACGTTCGGATAACAGAACAATTACTTGGCTACGATACTAAAGTAAATCCTAACTATAATTTTGTCAATAAATAGTATTGCACACGGATTATTTTAACTGGTTACATGTGAAATTTGTTCGATTTGAATTCAGAGTCTTGGATAACTACGGTATTGACTGTATCGAATCTCGAGGACAAAGTAAAACAGAGGATTTCATTCGACGCTTCAGACATCTCTAATCGCGAAGAATCGCCATTCGTTTCGTCCTTTGGTCACAAGACACCAGCGCATTGTTGCACGGAAAATGACCTACTCCGTTGAATGATTTACGAGCGGCGCTACTTCGCGATCAAATGAAAATGTATATTACTCGAACAGCAATTTACTGGAAATAAAAGTAGCCGCATCGTCGTGAATGAAAGTGAAGAATAATCGTCGATCCGATTCGCTGGCTTTGAAAGAACGCATTGAAACTCGTAATTGCACTCGACGAAAGAAAACAGCGACGGAACGTCTTCCGAGAGCCGCGTTTTAACTTGCAACGTCTGCGTCTTCTATGTAATAACCGCGTGCATGCATTCGGAACGTTTTTATACTTCATTGACCGTTCTCGGTGGACAATAGCGTCTCTAGCCGCTCGACAACGCGCATCGTCGGATTACAGTTAATTATCGGCCTTCGAAGAATGAAATGGAGTGGAACTTACCTTACTGCATGGTGCAGGAAAGTTATTAACAGGAGTAACTTCAATGCTCCAGGCCACATTGCGGTAGCCTGCAATGCACAAATAAAAGCATTCCTTATTACAAGCTCGGGGCACGGTCGAATTTTCATTCGTTACGCTTTGTACCGCGAAAACTATGCCCTCGCTTATCAAGAGAGAAACGACGGACATATTTCTACCCCATTATCGCTATACAAGCATATCAACCTTTCCCTTTGACTGCATTAAAGCGCATTGCATCTCGAGCCAGTCGGAAGCTTCGTGTTTCATTTTAAAAAGTGGCAATTTAACGAATATACCAAGAAAACTGTTACGAAGAAAAATTGATTCATTTATGAAGACGAAAAGCAAGCTGCTATGTCTGATCGAATTTTATTTCACCGTTTAATTACGACGCTTTCGAGGTTGAAAATCCCAGCAATCCGTATCGACGCGATCTTACAGCGTTAACTGATCTTTCTGTATGAAGGATTTTCAAAATCCGGCTAAACGGTAATTTCGGGAGACCGTTACCGAAAATTTGCCGAACAGTTCCGAGCGAAAGTTACCGTCGTGGATAATGTTATAAGCGATTCCGCGTTTTGTGGAAACGGTCGGGCGCAATTCGGAGCCGGGAAAAAGAGCTATGGAAACGAGGTAGACGAGGCAATTTCGCAACAGTGTTCGACGAGATCCGGAGAACAACGTTTGCCCGGGCTCGGCGCGGTTTTATCGGAGCGTTGATTAAAGCGCGATGGGGATCGAATGGAACGGCACGTACGTTACCATTTTTTTTTGCGCGGCGAAACTGAAACTGAATCCGCGTCGGCTTTATAAATATCTGCAACCGGAGCCGACGGCTTCGCGATCACGCGAGCAACCTTCGTTAAACCAGAAATCGAACGAGTTCGCCCGGTTCGTGTCTCGCGTGTTTGAAGCGACGCCAAAAGCGCAGATGCGGATCGCGGATAATGAACGTCCGCGGAGGAATTTCAATTGTCCAGCCATAAACAACCGGGAAATGCGACTCGGGGCGCCGTTTTTCAGCAGCGGCCGGCGAAATTAGACGGGAACGACCGTTCGCGACGTAACAATGACGGTTGTAAACGTTCGCCGCCGCGGAACGAAGCATTTCCGCGTTACTTTTTTTTCCGCGGGGGACGCCGTTAATGAATTTTTCATTAATCTCCCCGCTTTATTATTGGCCGCGGTGCGAGGCCGTAATGTCCCCGGAATCGCCGGGAAATTGCTATGTCGCGTGGAAGCTGCAGTTCCGGCAAAAAACCGTCGACTAGATTTTCGCAAATGACGTTGGTCACCGGCAATTTCGTGCCGGGAACGTGTAAATGATAAGGATTGCGAATACACGCGACCATTCGCGGAACAGTTGGTAACGCTCCGAACGAAATATAATACGATCCAACGTCTATAAAATTTGTTGTAAGATTGCGTCGATACAGGTTTGAAGAAACAAACATTTTCCACTTGGGGAGTTCCATAATTTACCGAAGTCTCGTCCCCTGAGACGGGACATTCGAGCACAATCGGGAACAATGGAGCGCTTCGACTTCAACAATTTGTCCCATCTGAAAGTTATGCGATTTATGCCGGCGTATTCCGTAGATTCTAACAAATGCGACGGCATAGTCTTTGATGATATTACGAACGTTTGCGCGTGTTTAAATAACGTTCAAAGGAGAGCAATTTCCTGCAGCAGCGGAGAAATTCCTCGACTTAAAAATTCCTCGATATGCTTCGACAATGAATACATTAGGGAGGAACGCGCTAACTTTTAGTATTTCATAACTGTGGCGAACATCGAGCGCCGTCAAAGGTTTCGCACACCGTCGGCCGATATCTAATTTATTTCTACATCCGTCTCTAATTTGTACGCGAACAATTCCTCCGGTGATTAAATTAATTTCACGCTTCTTGCAGGCTACGATATATTCGTTTTCGTAATTCAGCATTCGCGTTAATTAGCGCGGTCCTGCCGCATTCCACCGTGTTGCGCGCATAGTTTCCCCGTACCTTTCCCGATCGGGCATTAAACAAATATCGGGGAAAGCCTAGGCGAGGGAAAATATTTTATGACAAGCTGGCGAACCAACTTCCTAGAACGTTCCCGTTAATGAAATGAAAATTGCACGAGCCGACACTCCGTCGCGATCCCGGTCTCGCGCGAACGTACTCGCGCTTTGTGGACTTTCGCCAAAAATTCATTAAACGTTTCGCTATAAATAATGAGCTCCGGCCACCGAGGGAACAAGGGTCCGTCGGCAGCGCGTGGCCGACGTGTCAATTCGGGTGCTGAAGCAGGATCGACAGAGTTTATTTCTCTCTCGAAGCTGGCTGTCCGATTGCTCTGTCAAAACGAAAATCGTTTTCCTGCATTAGCCTCGGCTTCCGGCGAATTTCGAAGGAAAAATCCAATCTCCCAGGATTTTCCTGCCTTCGTGCCGGAAGCTGTGCACACGATTTCTACGTAGAACGAGTCCGCGAACCCTCCAGAATACGACGGTGCATTTTGTTATAATATTATCGACCAGACAGGGATGAGCCAGGCACTCTCCGCGCCCTTAACACCAAACCTATCACGATTAAACGACCGGTTCCTTGTTTTGAAATTACTAGAACAATGGAGACACTTTCATAGAAAATGATTGCATAAATGATATTATTGGAACGACTGCTCCAACAAAAACTGTACGAAATGTAAATAAATTGGATCCTTTTTACTCTCGTCAGGCATCGATTTGGCGTTAATTCTCGATAAAATTGAAACAAATAACAATATGAACATGGTTAAATAACATGCGAGTAACAGCTTCTAGTCAACAGCGAAGGCACAGATGCGGTGAAACGAGTTTCCTCCACTTCAAACAAAAGTTAATTACAAATTCGATTACGATCCAGTAATAAATAACGAACTCGGTACGAACTGTTTATCCGACGTCGACTAACAGACCGGCCAAGCTGCCATTAGTCCGGCGATTTTTCTCCGAAGTTTATTGAGAATTTCCTTGCCGTTAATAATTTCGCCGCGAGAGGAATAAAGTATTTATCGCGGGTCTGTTTTTCATCGCGGCCGAGCCCCGATATTGTAGGACAGGGCAATCAATCTGAAGAAAAGTGGACCATTCGCGCGACCTGGGAACAGTATTACCATAAAATCTGATTTGATTGCCTCTCGCATCGATCGTCCTAGCGGCCAGTTAGCAATCGCGATCGGCGAACGCTTACGATAAACCGTTAAATCGGAATCGGCGGCGCTCCGCCATCTATCTGTTCCGGGCAATTGACGTCGAATGCCATAAAAACCGAGCGGAACGTCGGTCGGAGAATTTCTAGAATAATTCCCGCGAGCGACATTATCATCCGATTAATAATTCCACGCGAGCGTATTATCCGGGGGAACAAATAACCATCGTTCGCCGAGGAAGAAGCGGTGACCCGCACGGTATTTAAAGCTCGGAACTAATTTCTGTCCGCCCGGCGACAAAGGGGGCGAGAGTTCGTTCAATTTGCATAATACCTGTAAACATTTCTCGGCCGGCGACGCCGCCGCAGAAGTTCATCGCCGCGGCGAACATTCTCCGCTCGCGCTTATTATTTTTATTTCGTTGATGTATCTGCCGCGGAGGCCGAGAACCGGGGAACAAAAGCCGTTCGATGTACCCATCCAGAGCTCCAGATGCGGCTGGCAATGCGTTGACCTGTTCTACTTGCCGCGGAGCCGAGGAGCACAATGCCCGCGAAACGAAATTCGCACGTAGCCGCGGAACTGCCGCGGAACTGCCGCGAAAGTCGAGGAACGATCCCCGTTGCCGATACGGTTCGGGGATTATTAATCGGGAAACGAAAACTGGAGAGTCGCTAATGAGAGCCGCAGATTCGTTTGACTCCGGCCCGTGAATCGGCAGCGACGCCGCTCGATAAACACCAGCGGATCCCCTTTGTTAATTATTCAAATGAGAACCGTTTGACTTAATAATTAATAACGTGACGCGCTGCATCTCGAATCGGGTAAACAGACGCGCACGCAGGAGATGGCAGATTGCGAACCGGAAGCTTGTCCTCCTGCTCGGGCCTCCGACGTTTGCTTTGCCAATTTCGAGGGGAACGATTAACCGTTCGCTGAGCGAGGGAATTATGCCACTGTGGAATTTCAACGAGGATCTTACCGGTAGAATTGCTTCTCGATTTTCCAGGACTTTTTCGAAGAGACGCGATTATTGACGAACATTAATTTTCTTTTTTTGGTCAAGAAACGTTTGCGATCTACGGCGAAATTGGAGATTTTCAGGTGCATTTTGTGCACGTTTGGAGAATGAATGATGTATTAATGCAAATTAGATATGCGACGGGTGTACGGTCATCGCTAGACTCTGGATCTTTGTACGAAATGGAAATGTAAATCATTTGTAATAGTAGGCAAACGAAACGTTCTTTTCTCTTTCGAATTTCATCTACTCATTTGCGTCAGAAATGCGTAAACGATCATCTCCGCAATCCTCCAATTGCAACATCGTTCAGTGCTAACTTGTATGATGTATAACACGTTGCACGCAAGAGACGCGTATAATAAAGACGAGCTGATCGAGAATTCTTGACTGATTTATCCGACGCTTAAACATGTTTACGAGAACGAGGACGAAACGCCTGTCGCCCGTCACAACGTAATAACTTCGTATCACATTTATTCGACTAAATAACATTCGATCTGGCCCGGGTCCCAACAGATATTTACCTAAAACAATGCTCTCCAAGCGGAACATTCTTGGCAGATGTTTAACATTCGCTCGCGACACGCTCGAACTCATAAGCATCTCGCCGCGCGACATTCGGCCGAATAACATGCTAAAATTAGCTGGCGCGGGGATTTCCGAAAAAGCCAAATTTTACATCGATCGGCTCTCGACCATGCTCGCGATTCAAGGGTTAATTAGACCACGGGTAATAAACGGAAATCTGCATCGGTGTTGCGTCGTCGGGCTGTACACGGACCCGTGCGAGACGCTAACAGCGTCGACAGGACCGAAAAGGCGAATGATTGGCTGCGTCCGGACAGTACCGCGAATTAGGTCAGTGTTGGTGTGTACGTGGGAGCCGTGTTTGTGTTCCGATTCCTCGAGAGTGCTCAAGCAAAGGGCGAACAAATTTCTTCGGCAAACAAATCCTCGATGTACAAACGTGTTTTTAAGTAATTGCTTTCGCCCGTCCTCCCGCGCCTACAACCCCCTTGTCCTCACCCTCGTGTCCCCCCTCTCGCCGCCGTCCCAGCGCCGTCAACCCCCGACCCGGCCGAACGGCGTCTACCATTAATTTTAATCAAGCGAAATACCGTTGAATTTGTACCAGCCGCTACATGTGCGCGGTCTGTTCCTAATTTCGCCGGGAACAGCCTCCGGAAACTAAATTATCGTTTTATCCCGTGCGGTAAACAACATTCGAAACCAGGCGGGGGGTGAAAATGGCTGCGGATATACTCCGGAAAGTTTCATCAATTCGCTGGCCGTAAATATGTTCCGGTCGTATCGAGAAACTACCGGCCGTAAAACGCGAACGTTCGCGGCGCAATCAGTTTTTTGCTCGCCGTTAATCTCTACGTGCATGCACCGTGCAATAATTAATAACATGGCTTCCTTTTACTTTCGTACCGCACGGTCGCACTGTGAAGTACTCGAAACACACGATCGTCCACGGCGCGATAAAACAACGATAAATTTGGTATGTGCACTGATATCGTAGATAAATGAAATAGCTCCCATGTTCGAACCGCGCCGCGCAGATAAGGTAAACGAGACCGTAGCTAAAAGGTCACGGTGTCAACCCGAACGGGAGAAACGTTGCTCTTCGTATCTTCGCCAGATATTTACCGTGTTATCGTCCGAATGCACTGATACTGCGTGGCACGCACAGTTCACCGAATGGTCACCCTGGAAGCGAAAAAATCGACGGTCGCAACAACTGGGTAACCAAGTTTCGTGCGGAAGCCTAGGGATCCATATCTCTCGTTACACACGATCCCCACCACGAGCTCCATCTCATTTCGTGGCTCTATCTTTTCTATTCGCGGCGGAGTCGCCGAGATGATCTGTCCGTCGAGCTATGCGTCGAGCTCGTCACTGGCCTAGTGGAACCTCGACTCGGTTTCCCGATTTTTCTCTATCGATTCCGGTATCCGTTCCCGTTTCCCTGTCGGACCGTTTCCCTGCGAACAACCGAGCGAGGCTTCCCTATTCCGAGGCATCCGAGCGGAGGCATGATCGATCGCGAAACTCGATTCACACGGCGTGCAAACTCTCCCGCGATGGCCCCGTGGCGTGCAGGACCCGTTTCCCTCGGGCCGAGATGCGGCCGCGGTTACGTTACGTGGGTGGTGGCCGGATTCGAAACGTCGAGGCGCGTTGACGTTTCTCCGAGAACCGAGGATCTCCGATAGATCGGCGAACGGATCGGCGAACGCGAGCGCGAACACCGCGACGCGACGTGCGAAATAGAATGGTATCGGTTACCTGGAGAAGCTGATAATCCTAGGCAATGAGGGTTCCGTGATGCAGTGATACTGGCATGGCGCTCTCCGGTACGACACTGGAGCTGAACTCGACTCGTCAAGTGTCCTGCCTCGGAAGGTTCGTCTCCTGGACTGCCACCGTTCAGAAACCTACATACACTCACACCTACTACCTGGTTGCTGGCACGCTATTGATCCTTGCCCAGACATCCGCCACCCACGCAGACGCTCAGCGTTGCCGCGTCGCTTTAGCAACATGACGTCATTCCGCGCCCCGGTCCGCCCACCCCCGCGAACCTTCCACGCTTCGTCCTTTTCTTCCTTGGTTTCGTTAGGTTACCACCAGCCGCCTAGCGCCCCGACACTCCTATCGTGTCCCACCTACCGCCCGATTTACCTTTTGCTTACAAATATCGCGATTTTCACCGTGACCGTATCAATCCCTGCACCTCTACACACACGGACGCGCCACCGCGTACATGCACCCACCTGCACACCACCTAGCCCGTGCAGCGAAGGGCTAAGGGTGCCCGATATTTCGGGCTCGTGTCGGGTCGCGAATTTCGCTCCGGATCGGGTCGCGAGAACGAAAGTTTCGAAAGTTCGGACACGCGAGGCTGCGGTCGCGTCGGGTCGTTTCGGGGTACCGGAAGTATCGTAATCGCAATGTCCGACGATTTTTTATGACGATTGCGTTTTCTACGACGCGATTTATAAGCGAATTGTATTACTCCATATTACGTGTTTGATAACATTTTTCTTTCTTGCGAACTTTTAGAACCGAAGACGCTAAAAACTCGGAAATCGTTCCGAACCTAACGGTCGAACTCGATTGGAACTTGTATGATACTTGTATGATCGCAAATTTTCGGAATCGGGTACTCGAACTTTACAGATTTTCCAGGGGCCCGAGCCGAGGTTCAACCCTTCTTATCCTGTTCACATCGGAATTATGTCCTTGTTGTCCATCGACGTGAACCTCCGCTGTGATCTCCTGAATTCCGTGAACGGGTCGCACCCGATACGAAACTACTCGTATGATGGACCTCGCTTCAGGGATCCGTTAATTGCAAACTGGATTCGATTGTTAATGATTTTAAGGGGAAAACGGCTTTACCCGGATGCTCGATCAATAACGAGGGCTTGATCGAGTTTCGCTCGCCGAATGCTCTAATTCCCGCACGTTGACACCGAGATCGATTGGGAGGGTTGCTCGATCGAGGGATCCACTCGGTTTTCGATCTATAAAAGAATCATATTTTTTTCATGCAAAACGAAACGAATTTCTCTTATTTACTTATTGAGTATAAATGTCAATCGCTGATTAAAAGCATTGAGCGTCAATCATTAGATGATATTCCCGATTATTTTGACCAGTCATAGTTCTGATTAATATTTAAATATGTACGGAAATATTGTCTATATGAATTATGTACGGAAATATTGTCTATATGAATTATATACAAAATTTCAAATGTTACGCCAAGATTATTTCGAATTTTATGAAATAGAATTTTGTATTTGACCAAGTGAAGATGCTTAAATTTTCATGTCACAGTGGAAGAAAGTTTAGAAATAATTAATTTAATCATCGATCGAATCAATAACCGAGTACTTGTTTCAGTTAACTGCGATTTAGTTGATGCAAGAATTTAAACGGTTCTTAATCGCAATCGATACTCTACTATTATTTAATTGCGTTCGTGAAGTATTGCCAACCTGAGTTCCGAAACGATTTTATGCATACGATAACTACTAACTGCAGGTGGCGTGTTATATATAAATAACTGAGGTTCTCGTATAATATAGTTCGATATAAGGTTTTATTAGTGTACAATAGAAGATATAATTACTAATAATACACTAACGCCGAGTCTAATTGTTCATTTTATGGTCACACAAGCTGGTTGTAACGGCAGCTATATTATGTGCATATTTCCTAATTAATTAATAATGGCATATTTAATACTTAACAATTCTAAAGAATTATTGGAAAGAATTATTACAAAATGCATTAGAGACGAGAATTCTGTCGTGACCTATTCCTCAACGGCTCATTATGTTGAAGTGAGTCTCGATGCAAAGGGTCTCTGGTTTTCGCAACCATCATGTGTCTGGGTCTTAATAAACTTTCCTCTAACTTCACCTGAAAAAAGAATGGTACAACATTGTATTAACAAAAAATTTAGTTTTAATCATTGATATTTTCATCAGACTAACTTACATTTGTTGTAACACGATCATGTTTGTAGAGTAAACTTATAAGTTGCAATAATTCTTCGGTTCCCTCACTCCTAGAATCTTTGAGATTAGCTTCGAGTTCAGAAATCTGTAAAAAAAGAATCATACATTAGTGGAAACTATTACGCAAAACATAATGAATTCTTATACCAAATATGTAACTCCACATACCACATCAGAATAAAAAGTCTGCTTGAATGAGGCTGTATCTTGTTCCAATGCATGTCTTAAGATAGGAATTATTTGTAAATACTTTTTCAAGTGCATATATGCCAATACTTTAAGACATCTACTGTTGATGTACTGTTGCCTATTTATAGTAGCTACCAACTCTAATGCCAATTCAGGTGCATTTTGCTTTAATGCTAAAGCTACTAGAATTGAAGTACTCCTATTGGATGGATGAAGCTGCTTCTGTTGTAATGTTCTCCATGCATTTAGGGCGACTTCAAATGACTCTGGAGTATTCTAAGAAAATAATTAAACACAATTAGCATATTGATAAACACTAACATGATCGTAAAAACAAAATTCTTACCTGTTTGTAACATCCAGCACAGAGCACAATAAGACAGTGCTTTACGATGTCAAGCCACTCTTCTTTAGTTAGTGCAACATTGAACATGTCGTTCATTTCATCATACATATTATTATTATACAAGAGAGTTATTAAGATATGAAATGTTGATTTTTGTTTAAAAAACGTTGTATCCATAAGACTATTAAAAGTATCTAATGCAATCTTCGGTTCATTTAAATAGAAATACATTCTCATCACCACTGGGCCAAAGATGTATGATCCAAACTTTAAATCTTTATTGCTATTAATATACTTTTGAATCATTTTATCGATTAATTTCAGATCTGCTTCATCCTTTTGGATTAAATGTAACATTGCTTTTAAGTCTTCTGTGAAGATTACACCCTCTCCTGATTCACAAACATCCTTCATTTTTGAACGAAATGTACTCTCTATCGACTGAAATTGATTACGATACAGATTTCTTGTGCTTTCATATGAGGTTACACCTAAAGCACTTTCTGTGTACAAATGCCGGACACCGACTAAAAACATAAAATACGCGTTAATTTTAAAAGTAAATGTAGACAAAAATTATATTTTTTTTCTAGATTCCGTTTACTTTGGTTCAACTGTCTGTATTGCGTAACCTGTTCCATATATTCTGAATTGTTTAACGATTTCAAGAATAATACACAAAATTGTAGGTTAAAAATATTACATACCATTAAGTAAATTATTTCTTGAGAATACATTGTTTACAAGACTTAAATTCAATCGACAAAACCCTCTAATTGACAATGCCATACTTTTAATAACAAGTCAACGTTTAACTTATGACAAATTAAGTCTTTAATGTCGAGAGAATGTGGTCGCGATGCTGTAGTTACTACACGGTATCTGCAAAAGGAAGGTGGCTGTGGAACTCACGACGGAAATCGTACATCGGCCATTTAAACTTTGAACACGTGATTTCCATTTCCTACATAACTGCACGTCTTACATACATATAGAGAAAGGTTTTAATAATTACACATTCTTAATAAATTCGTGTTACTTTATGACTTCGCAATAAAATCGATTTGAATTTTTATTATACTTTTCTACATAGAAAATACTATTACATTAACAACATTAATTTGAGAGTGAAAAGCATTTGATTCGTATTAGATTTTTTATTTACATATTACATATTATGATATTGCAGAAAGCTATAAAAATTAAATTTAAATTAAAATAAAGATACATTTCCAATTAATTATTTTATTTCTATAGAATACAGAATATATCTTTATACACTGACATTTTGTACTAACTATCTTCTCATATACCTTTTCATTTTTGTTATTATACTTGCTTAGTCCAGTAAGATTGCTTTTCATTTACTTATAATGTTTATTAAGTCAATCAACTGATTCTAGATTTTTTCTATTATTTATTAGAAAATTTACAGATATGGAATGAAGTTTATTCTCGATCAAAATACAGCCAAAAAATTATGTACTGCATAATGTATTTGTAATTAAAAATAAACATTTAATGTATACCATACTAATTACTTTGTACTATTTTTTTTCATTATGCAATTACTTGTCTTTTGTTCTTTCTCTCCTTTTTATATGGTATTTATTTGAAAGAACAACATTACGTAAAGTAGAATTTAGAAATCTTTTATTAATAGATTCTTTTGGTTTCATCCATCCACTTGGACCCATTATTTCAGCTCTTCTTGCTCCAAGCTTGGCTTCTTCCAATATAGCCTCAACTGCAAGTCTATAAATAAAAATATTATTTTATTATTACTTGGAAATTTATAGTTTGTTAATAATATTTCATAGATTCACTGATCTTTATATTCGTGAACCTCTTGACGTGTTTCTTATTAGTGTAAATATAAATAATAAAAGTATGGTATATTATAATATATGAACTGATTACTTACCTGTTTAATGTTTCGTCGTCCATTATAATAAAATGTATATACGTAATTTTGACAGTGATTGCCCTTAGAAAATAGTACCGTTTTGTTCTCTTGGTGTTAAAAGTATTAAGTATTTATGAAACATTCTATTTAACTATGTGAAATTTTTGTTCAATCACTTTATGTGCACATTCTATATGCTGCTTGACGTAAACAACAATCAAATTTGAGTTACAAATTTGAGGTTATATTCATGCCGTATAGCAAACCCAAGGTTCTATTGTATAGAATTATCTGGAGTTATCTTTGTGAGCAACTGCACCTGCGTTGATATTTGCGTTCTTCGATTCAAACGATTCAAACACATTTGAAACAAATCAGTTATGTACATATATTAATTATAGCTTCGTCATATACACACATTTTTCTTGCATAAAATCGGAAAGAGACATTGAAATCGGGAATTTAGGTTTTGAATTTACCTGCTATAGTATTTCAATAACATATAGAATATATGCAATGGAGGATCAAGAATTAATTGAATTAAGAAAATTGAAAGCAGAATTACTTGCAAAAACAAACGATTTATTAGAAAAATTGGGAAACAAAAAAGATGAAGAGTCTTCTAATAAATTGTTTAGTATGATGTAATTTCAATGTTATACTTCAGTTTCTGTCAATGGAAAATGGAATGTAATATATGTATTAAATTTATTGTAGCGCACCTGACATCATGAAGGAGGACATAGCAGAAGAAAATAAATTACATAAACATAATAAATATAAATTGTTGAAGGTTACTCGTAAAGTAACAGGTATAAGATTTGAAAACATGGATAGAGAATTGTTGGGTGACAAGATTCTTAAATATACTGCTAAGTTAATAACGTCAACTCTTAAATTTTTTATAGAACTGACAGTAAAAGTAGAGGTATAGTTGTGAAATAATTATATACTTACATACGCAAACTTTGTCAGTATATTTCACCAGTGACAGATTGTTGTATATGTGAGAAGAACTTATTCTTTAATTCTGTTTTTAGGGGGAAAAAGGATTTGAAATAAAAGATATAACATGTCATTTTATAGGCATTGATAAATGTTATTTGTTAGAAATTCAATCTTGGATTCAAGACTTTAGTAGGAGGAAAGCCTTTTCACTTTTAACATCTGGTATTTCACAGTTTTTATAACATATTAATGCAGTAACATATTAAGTAGTACATTTGTTATCCTCATTTTAGCTGTTTCGTGGTACAGTATACAAAGTAGAGTAAGAAAGAGTATATTAGAATTACTGAAACAAAGAAAATATGGTACTTATGAACAATGCCAGGAGGGAAGTGGAGGCATAATACTATTCATACATTCTCCTAAAAATATAGAACAAGATCTTTCTATTTCTTCAAAAAATGTTTATTTGAAAATTCACTGGTCAATAACATTTTTTGAAAAACTATGGCAATGTGAACATATGTTTGAAATATCTCCTACTCCACAAGGTACTAGTAACTAACATGTTTTGTTTTATAAAGATTTGTATTTCTATCTAATTATTTGTAGGTATGGAGTTTACAAATCAAAATCAGGATTTGATGCGAAGTTTTTGTAAAAAGTGTATTACTAACAATGAGCTTGTAGACTTATGGCAAACATTGTGTAATGCAATTGACTCGTATGAAAATAATGAAGATGATTCACAGTAAGATACTACTAAGAAATAACAATAGTTTGATAAACAAATAACAAATAAAACTTTGTATAATCAAAATAGAGTGTTAATTAAGACTTTCTTTCAAATGCTTATACACCTAAAATTATATAACTCTACCATTAATTACCATCTTTGACAAACTGTCAAAGAAATGTTTCAACTATTAAATTTCTGAGTTTAAGATCATCTTTAGGTAACCTTAACTTTTGATTTAAAAACTATTTAGTTTTTTAAATTCAAATATCTAGTAACATTTTTTGTTTAGATTATTGAAACTATTTGAAAAATAACGACTAACTTTAGAAGTTATATCTTTTTAAGTACTTCATCTGAAAAAGAGTGATAGGTTACGTTCCAATGAATAAAAGTAAAAAAATAATTTCTTTATTCTATTATTTTGCTTGAAAACTTGTATAAAGGAATATTTTCTAACTAATCGGTATTTTTGTAGAGATTTTTTATATGTACACTTATATAGCCAAATAAGGAAGAGGAAACTACAACTCCCCAGTGGCGCAATCGGTTAGCGCACGGTACTTATAAGACAGTATTACTGTGAGCAATGCCGGGGTTGTGAGTTCGAGCCTCACCTGGGGAATATTTTTTTTTTCTTTTATCTTATATACATTTCAATTAGGACGTATTCCAAAAATGTTGCAAAACATAAAAATGTATTTTACGAAAAGTTAAAACGTGTACAATTGCAAACTACTCTACACTTGAAGTATATACTTTTGAATTATTTCAAATATATTTAACATCTTTTTTGTGGCTACAAACGCTATAGTATCATTTCTTGTATTAAACAAAGTGAAGCCAGTGTGTTTCTTTTAATAACTTTATTAATGTGTGCATATTATTTACAAGATGTAAGTGAAATACAAATAAAACAGGAACAGAACGTTAACCTGCTGACTCTACAGCCTTCACAGGTTCTTCTTTTGCTTGTTTAGCAGCTTCTATAGCCTTTCGTCGGTTTCTCCATGCTTGCATATATGTCCTGGGATGGACTGGATAGAAACCAGCTAATCCAAGAAGTTCAGCAACAGGATTTGAAATGGTAGCACCAAGTCCGATCCAATGTTGTATACGTTGAAAATTGAAGGCAACTAATATTTCATTAAATTTGTTTTCCATAGGGTCATAACTGCCAAGTTGTTCTATTGGTGCTTTATGCTGTCCAACTTTTGTCTAAAAGAATGCCATTCGTTGTATTACTTGAGTCAAAATTATTGACAAATTCTTACGTTTGCTCATGTATTTATGGTGTATTTATTAGAATTTACAATAATTATATATTCTGTATATATTCTTGTGTGTGTATATGTATAACAAAAGGATATACTATTAATGTAGAATTTCTACTTATACAAAGATTACAATTGTATGTATGCTTAGTGAACACTTAAATATTGTTAACTTACATTCATTACGACAATGTGATAGAATGGTCTATTTGCGCATCCAAAACGAACTAAACGTATAGATTTAGCAAAAGGAGCTGCTATACCCGTCCCCGAGGCATGATGAAGTGGTAATCGCGGCATCGTACAGTTAATTAAAAGCCTTTCACCGATAAACTTAGGTTATACTATCTTCGAGAAATACGTGTTGATATGACTACTTGTTTGTAGTACTTTCTTTTGTTAAATGACAGAACAATAATGTATTCTACATGTTCAAACTAAATTGTATAAGCTGTTTATATGTTGTTATGAACCGACTCGATCGGAGCGTTGTACTTTCTGCACTACAAAAATGTTTTTTTCGGCGAATTCTGCGGATGCAGAACTATAGCCACGAAGTGTGTTCCACACAGAGTGGAGACTCTCGTCAAAAATTCTCGAAGGTTGGTGTCATCTATCGACATTTACAATAAACATCTTTATCATTGAATGTTGCCATAAAATGAATTCCAGATAGTTTCAGAATCCTTAAAAATATCAGACTAAACACCGGATTAGATTAAACGTTATTTATAATCCGTTTCAAACTTGAACCAGAAGAAAAAGTGCTCTCCTTCGGTTCAAGCAACTCAAATTAACCGCCACGCTTGCGCGGATAGTCGGCGCATAGAAACACGCATGCGTAGTCCGCGATTCTCTGTACTTTGGACATCGGCTCGCGAGCGGTGGCCGTGGTCAGCACAGTTTGACGCGCAGTGGCGTGCTGTATGTATCGGTCGCGTGTGATGTGTCCAGTCCCTTGTCCGGGTTAACGTTTCCCCGTTCCAGTCAAGTCCGCAACAGTATCCAGCGAGTTCTATGAGCAAAACCGCCCGTGATCTTGGGTTTCAACGTAGTTCCCTTGCAACGCCAGTGTCTGCGAGCTTTGTAGTTCAAGTTCTCCGTAAAACACGTGAAAAGCACGGAAACAAGAAAGACCCGCGAGACTGTTTTCTCGCCGCGCGAACACGGCGGTTTTACTGTCAGATTTCCGTGGGATGCACAAAATCCAGCGTTCATTCTCGCTGGTCGTCTAGTTTCCAGGTTGCACGCCTGGCAAGGTAACTAACCTCGTTTCGTGCTGGAAACCCGGGCATCTTTTGCGGACTGATATTATTCGTGGCGGGAACCATGGGCGACGCACCGAAAGTGGAGTTCGCTCTTGGCAGCGAGGTGTCAGTGGGACACTTCTTCAAAAGCAGCTTCGCAAGAGCCTTCGTGATCAGCACCCGTGACTCCAAGTCCCTGGATTACGAACTCTTCGACAACAAGATCGCCGAGGAGCCGGAGCTCAACGGAAACAATGACAACAACTTCTACTCGCTGGTGAATTTCGGGAATAGAGCGATCGCCCCTGACAGCCACGTTTCCGGCAAGGGCAACGCAGACTTGTGGCAACAAATCGAGGTAAATAGAATCGACGTGCACCTTACTCCGTGTCATTGGAATTATCTTCAACCTCCGAAGTAGTTCGTCAATTTTACCAAATTCTGATAACCGTATTCGTTTAAACCAATTAGCACGGTTGTTTTACAACGTACAACTAATTTATATTTAATAACGGTCACCCGACGTTCCGTTTTTTATCGATGAGCGTCATTATTGTTCGCATAACTAGTCTTTCGGTTCCCGTTGGAAACGGGATCCTTTTTCTTTTTTGTCTATCCGGCGCAAGTCCGCCATCGGAATAGCCTAAACGCGAAAATAAATATCCGCCAGAAAGAAAGAAAACCGCAGTTTCGCATGAAATAAACGTTTCAGCGAAATCTCGTGATAGCTAACGATTCCGTTTACTTTCCCAGGCGGTCAAATCACCCGCGGACATCGACGAACTGGAGAAGCTGCGAAAGGTGAGTTCATACCTGCATTACCTAAGCGCCCAGCTTCGAGCTGGGATTCTCGAAATATATTTTCCGAATTCGTTAACAGAAACTCTGTACAGCGGTTAACGAGAAATTTGATAATCCCTCGCCGGGTCGCCGCGCATGCTCCGCTAATCCGCCGGGATTAGGGGAATTCCTTCAGCACGATGTTCGAACCTGTCGAGTCCGATCCTTTTGTTTTACACCATGGGTCCCCGTAACGATCGGTTCCGCGAAACCATTCGAAATTGGCCTGCTCATTGTTCACGGCTGACCTGAGATCGACACTCGGGAACACCGGTCGTTCCTGGTGTTGTTCACAATACTGAAAATAACTTGTCCGCACCGGCCGAATGTTTCGCGGCGCGGCCAGCAGTCGGGTCAGCACGGTTATTTTGACACTTCTCTGTTCACCGCGTTGTCCGAATTTTCCAAGAAACCCCGAATGTCCGGTTATTATCGTCTTTATAGCGATTGCGCAACGGCCGGAATTTTATGCGGCCCGGTTCTTAAACCGGCAGTAAAGTTTCGGTTCACTTCATTGTCCGCAGAAAGGGATTTCCCCCGGAGATATTTGCCAGAATTATTCATTTTCGAACCGTGCGCATTTCCCAGCTGCTCGTTTGTCAAGTCGACTGCAGCTGGAAAACAAAGCTGTAAATATTGTAGAATAATATGCTTTCTAAAGTCTCCTTTAAAGTATGGAGTCGAGGAAATATTACAGAATTTATTATTATAGAATATATCATCCCCATCTTAAATTTTTAGAATTGAAAGTTTCTTGCATTTGAAAAATCTGCACGTCGCATGAACGCATAAGAATCTGCAGTCTAAAAATAAATTGTCTAATATAGATCTGTGACAACAAATTATCTATTATATTATCAAACAAATGAGCCCTTCACATTAAAAATACAAAGTTAAATGAGATGTATAAATGCTAAATTAACGAGCGAACCTATTTCGCCCTCCAGCGAGATAACATTCCAGCCAGAAATTAAATCGCGCAGCGGCTGCACTGTATTGAATAGCCGCGATTGGAATCGTAGGAGCCGGTGTCGATGTAGAAACAGATCTGTTTATTGTTGTGTCTATTACCGCGTCTCCTAGCAATACGTTTTCACATTTTCGTTGGACAGATGAAAGGATTTTGCAAGACCGCCTACAAAAGTTCATAGGGGATCGATCCTCGGGCGGATATTGTTCTTCCTTTCACTTCGTACAATGTCAAGCCGTCTTATCTGATCCCGAGCGTTGTCGTAGTTTGTCAGTCGCACAAAGAAAATGATAAGTGCAGCTGGTTTCCCGACCTTGAGGGGCATTCGCTCGAAACCGTGCAATTTCAATCGGCTACGAAAGCCGCCTGTGGAAATATTCAGACTATTGACGATGCATACCCGCGCAGGTGTTTATATATTGCTACCATAAATTATTGCCAGGGGTTAGTTGTTCTTACAGAAACGACTTTCGCGATTGTCAGTTAGGGTCGGCCCGTTCTCGCGCTAATACAATATATGGAAAGTACGCAGGGTCGTCGTCGCCGGCTTTCCGCGGCACCGTAATTTAATTCTTGTACTTCCTTTCCTTTTTGTTCCTCTACCTTGTGCAGGTGTTGGAAATAAAATTGACGAAGGTGGTCGCAAACCTTGTACCTGAGTTTCTACCTGCAGCGATTAGCAGTCGTTATAAATAATATAGGGAAATGATGGGATATGGAAATCCTCGGCGGGTTCGTGTACCTGACCTACGAGCTGTAAGCGCCCCTAGCGAAAATTACAAACACCTACCCCTATTCTCTTGGTAGCTGTCCCCTAATAAGCGCATTTAATTGCTATACGACCGTAGGCTTGCAACGGTAGAAATACTAACAACAATAACGGTTTATTGACGTCGCAGGTGCAGACATCTGTTTTATAGCGTACAGTAAGCAATAAGACATAACAAGATTGTATCTTCTATACATCTCAAATTGTATTAACTCTTTGTATTCATAAATAAAATAGACGAAATAAATATTGTTTAATGCTAATGTTATAAAAATATAAAAATGTTAGTAGATTTAATTACCCTGTAATGTCATTAATGCTTACGGCCGAATGACTAATCGGTAAAGCGTTAATAAAATCGATTATCATTCGTCGATTCGATAATCGCCAATTCGCGTGATAAACTAACTAGGAACAAACACCGTGCACACGATAAACATCGAAAAAGCCGCGGTTTAATAATAGCCTCAATTCTGGGAACCTTTCAAATCAGCTACGTGCAATGGCCGAGAGCCGGTGATTTGAACGCGTGGCGCATCGCGTACGGTTTGCGCTTCGTTCCCAGGTAGGTGTTTCCGCAAAATTCGAATCGGTGCGGGCTGGTCGCAGGTGCACAAAACGCAGGCCAGTTTCCCGTTTCGAGGCAGCCGAGCCGTCGATCGGGTGGGTTTTATTGAGCGGAAGTTCGCTCGAGCCCCTTCCGTAATTATCAGTCGAGATACCACTCGCCGTCGCTGGCAGCTTTGTGCGTTTTGTCAGTGGTCACGCACGCACACACGCGCCGCCGAACAATCGAACAAACGTGGACAGAGAGGAGAGTCGCGTGTGAGCCCGCCGGTGAGCTGACCCCCGGCGCGTCTGTATGCATGTGTGGCTCGTTGTTTCCTTTTCCGCGACGTGTCACACACCATCCTGCTCTTTTTCGATCCCGTCGTCGACCGACAGGATGTCGGCGCGTATGTGTATGCACCGACCAAAATTACTTTGCTCGCTTCCTCCTCCCGTGTAACCCCCCTTTTGAAAGCGTCGCACAATGGCGGAGCTCTCGGAAACTTTCGGAAAGATACACCGCGGTGTCGTTCCACCGGCTCCTGATTTCTCCGCCATATTTTCATTCAGCGTAGATCCTATCGGTGCTCGGCCCATTTCGACACGGGGTGTAAATATTGTTACCCGACCCCTTGTATTGCGATTTCTTTCGCTCAACTCTTAGTGGCGCTTATATAGATATAGATATAGATATAATATAGAGATAGATAGATAGTAGACGAATTTTGACGAATTTTTATTCTAAACTAGAGTTACAATTGACTTTTATTATGAATTTTATTTATAGTAGATTAGAAAGGTAATCGGTTTAATTTAGCATAGTTGGTTCGACGAATTCCCACCCTTCTTGGGTTTTAGGGGTGACGAGATCATTCGCCAATCTTTACAACAGATTCGGAAATAATGGGGATACCTGCCTGCAACTAATTGACAATTTTCGACACCGTCCTCGCGTTAACCGATGGGAGCAAACGGCAGTTTTATGGTAGCAGAAAAACGTTTCCGATTTTTCGCAGTCGAATGTCCAAATACTATGCGAACGGTACACAGTGTACATACATTCCGTTCCCACAATATGATCGTAGCCTTTAATTGGCTACGTAAACTTAATTAGAACCACGAAACGAAATTACCATTTCACGCGAAAGAGTTCGAACAAAACATTGTTTGCTTTCCTAACTGTCTTACTTAAGCCAGATGATTCTCATCAATTTCTTTGCATACTTTCCAACGCGTTGTTCAAACCGTACACTTCCTCTTAAACAATACGTTCGAGAAGAACGCTTTTGGTTTCATCGGCAATTTCTTGGAAGCCGTTCGCTGAAAAGCTGCGATCGCGCCGATATGTCGTTAACAGGTTGAATGCCACGCCAATTTTACCGGGATTGTCCGTGGCGCCACGATGAACTTTCTATTTAGCGATACATATAATGTTAAAATATTATCTACAATAGATAATTTACAACGTATAAACATGTTTGACATATTAATTTCGGCGGGGGTCACCGGTGACATCAACGATGATAATAATAAGAAATTATAAGTATTGTCATTTGTTTAAATTATATATATTTCTATGAATCTGGGCGCGCCGATCACCGGTGGCCCCCATGGCGTCACAGCCAAGTTAAGTGCCGGTCACCGGTGACCCCCGTGACATTCAACCTGTTAAAATAATAAATATCGCTCGATACGAGGCGGCGTTCGTTTAAATCCCGAGAAAAGCGACCGTGAAAAAGAACTGCTTCGCGATTTAAATTTCAAATTCCAATGGCCCGTGCGACTTTATCTCGAACCTGTTACACCACGGCTCGTTCACCTGCAAAATGGCCGACGACGGCTCGCGAACTCTTCGTTTGCCATCTGGTTGTTGCTCCGGCGTTCCCGTATTTCGACGTTTTTCGACGGCGATTTCGCGTGAAATCGAGCGCCAATTAAAACGCTGCTCTTGTTAACTCCGAGATACGTGAATGCATTCCTGTCTGACGATTTGTCGTACGCACTTCACACTTTCTGCCTCCGTTCGAGGCATTCGAAATGTGCGCGGAGAAAATATGGATGGAACGAGAGTAAACGTTCTTGTTACGAAATTCCGAAAGCGGAATGAAATTTTGTTTCCGCGTTCGTTGTCGTTCCACGAAAAATCGCTCGCGAACCCTTTCCAATTTCACCGAGCGTTAGCTTTAATCCTAACCCTTTATTTACTGGAAGCCGGTTTATAACCTTATAACGCAGCGTATCTTTTTAACAAAAAGATTATACTAGTTTGTTGAGGATAATTTTTATAATTTTATTTACGAATATTATCAACGTCTTTTTCAAGACGGCACTTCTATACGCGTTAGATTTTAATCACATCGAAATAAAAATCGTCAAAACAGCAAAATAAAAATTGCCTAAATTGCAAGGCATAGGAGTCATGCACAAGTTTTTTTTATTGTTTTTAATCATTTTAGCGTTCGCGGATAGTAAAAATGTGATTAACGAGCTGTGGAAATAGAAAGATCAATTATTCCTAATTTAAAGATGAATTGTTCCTAATCCATTGCATTAAAGTGCATAGCAATTTCAGAAAACAAACGCAATATATAATTGAATGCATTTGGCTTATGAATTTGAATGTTATCAATCGTGTCATTATGCATCACAATGAAAGCGAATGCTCTAACTAACGTGCTAATAAGTTCAAACTGATATATGAACATCCCTAGTTTGCTTTAATATTTTCATTGTTTTAAATGACGCCTATCCATTTTTGCCACAAATGCGTAAAATCCTCATTAATAATTCGCCCGCATCGAAAGTTCCATTCTTCTCTGCACCGGTTCGCGTGCGTTTCGAGAAGCTACAGCATCCGGCGATCGGTTCGTCGCTCGCAACCCGATAATTCCGTCGGCGTTTCGCGACGATTGACGACGTCTTCGGGGTGTATTCGAATGGACTGGATTTCCTGGTCGGGGCGTTATCGTCCGTGAAAACGGAGCGTCTTGTTGTTTTCGTGGAGTTTCACCTAGATGCTCGAGAGAGCCTCGAGGTCGACCCGCCAGGACTAAGAAGAAGCCGCGAGCGCGCGCGCGGATTACGGGAATTTTCTCAGCCGTGGATCCGTGGATCATGGATCGTGGCAAGCGAAAGCGTGGCTGCCGCGTTACCACGACGAGAAAGGAGAGCCAGGGGGGCGGCCGGGAATCCTCTATAATCGCGCGTACACGCACGTAACCACACGCGTTTTGCAATGGAGCAACCGTGGCCAGGCCACCGGCTACATCGTTCTGTCCCGCACCATATAATTTGTCGCGACTCGTCCTCCAGGATGATCATTATTCCAGAGCCGTGGACAACTAGGTAACCTTTTTCACTACCGCCTCTATCCACGCTACTCGTTAATGAACAAACCGTCAATCAAACTCTTCCGGTACGCCGGGTTAGTACCCTGGCGACCAGCCATTCTCGACAAGATTTAGCGGACTCGTAAACGTCGTTACACCTGCGCCCGATGCGTTAACCCCTTGCGCTATAATAACCAGTCAGACTCGTCATAGAGATCTCGCGCAAGATCTGCTAAATATGAATATTATTAATTACTTTCAAGTCGAAGTAAAATTGCATTATTCTGTTATCGAAGTCTAAAGGGAAATTATTAAGGACGAATACTAGAACTACCCCCTTCCATTCCACCCTCTTCCTTCGCTCTAGAGTTAGCGTAGGTCTACTACAGTTTCCTCGGAATTGTAATTAGACTTTGCTTGGATTCAATTAACTCATTTTCGGGTTCACAAATATTATAAGTGACATAATTAGCTTGAAAATTGTGCTGTCATCGAAGACGAAGACTTAATCAGGTTGACGACTCAGTTTTATAGGCCGATACCTGCTGTTTCTGATTTTTGCTAGTGCATCGTTGGCTTAATGCAGCCTTGATCAGGCTGACAATTCTTCGGTCGCATAATCCAAGGGATTTCCTGTTACAAATGTTTGTAATTGTATCCTCGATCTAATGTAGGCCTAATCGGGCTGATTGTTATTCAGTCTCACAAGCCAAGGAATTTATTGTGTCCAACTTTAATTACTGTACTTTCGCACTGACTTTTATAAAGAATGCATACTGTATTCTAAGCGACACTGCGACGATTGTAACTCAGCTTTCGTGTTCGTTCTTTCATGTGAAGTTGACGGCGAAGACACGGTTCACTTGGAATGTTCGGAGGTTGCGATATAATGCCGTATAATGCTGAAAGGCAACGATACGAGTGACCCTAACGGGATCAGGAAAAGAGAATCGGGCCTGGCACTCGACAAAGCCTATCATGACAGCAGAAAAGAGACAATCGTCCTGTGTTATGCAAAGTGGTATCGTTTATAGTCTCTTTTGGAAACCACTCTCGAGATTTGTCGGCCTCTAGAAATCTGTTCTACGTGCAGACCGTCTAGAACTTGATTATTCTACTAAAAATACTGTCGTCTATTGTAAATTGGCGATATTAGAATATCAATAAGCGATCTTTATGATAATTCCCGAATTTGGACTTGAAATTGTCATCTTGCAATACAATACTAAAAATCGTCGCTATCTTCGTCACAATTTTTAATGGATTCAATCTTAATTGTATATTTTTATTGATTTCGTTTGAAATATTTCCGTTTTAATTGAATATATTTACGCAAACGTGGACACTATCTTATTTGCAATAGCACGGATTCATAAAGCAATGCTAATATTAAATAAAAACACAAGGATACGCTGATATTCCTTTTCAATGCTGTTTACTTTTTAATAATTCATTATAACTGTACCGACGCAATTTTAGAATACATAAATGTAGTAATTCGTTTCTTCGAACACTAAAAAGAAATTAATTTAGAGTTTGCCACAGAAAATATTTGCGTACGAGACTCGCGGTTTCGACTTACGGGGTTAATCGCCAAAATACCGGACTAAAATAAATGACTAGGGGAAAAAACCGTGTCATTCCCAGAAGAAGCATGCTCCGCGTACAAAGTGGGTCTTTATCTCGTTGCACCGGTGCGCGGCTGCAAACATAAAACGCGATTAGATATTAAACACGTGTCGGGATCAAGCTGCGGGGTTAACTTGGTACAACTTGGCGGAACTTCGTAGGTCGTTTTCCCACGCTTCCCGTCGAATCCCTCTGTTCGTCCTCGGTTTGCCTCTGACAGGAGTTGGAAAGGGAGGAGAACCAATCGAGGAAAAAATCGTCTGGAATTTCGCGCCGCCCGCGATTCTAATTCCTCTCCGTCGGTGTGCACCTTTCGCCATCGCAGTATTATATGATACACCGGCGTGAAACACTGCCCACTTGCCTTTCACAATTTCTATAGGGTGGCCGGCACTAAAACAAATGAACAATCGAGCCTCTGCCCGCTGGCTGCCGCCACGGAGCCGAAGAATCGGCGCCTCGCGATCCTTCCATCTCGGTTGCGATCCAAATTTAATCCGAATTGCGCAATCCACTCGGGAGGAAAGTGCCTCTCGCCACTACCGGGAATCCTTGGGAACGATCTGAAACGGTACGGAGCACGTTTCGTGGCTCCGGTGCCGACGAGGATGATGCTGGTCACGTTGATAGATCCGACTTCGCGTCTCGAACGACGCCTCGCCTGACCCTTTCGCGATCGAACGCCGCGAATCTGGTCCGATTCACCTTGATCGATCCTTTCGCCTTGCTAGCTCCTCGGGATTGATCGAACCATTTCTAGAAATGATTTCAAAACCACAGGTTTTAAAGCTGGATCGATTCCTTCTTGATTCTTCTGTATTAATTTTGCAATTTATTAGAAATTCATTTGGTGCCATTTTATGACCATTTCTTGACCAAAGCTCTGATTTTTAAGTTCCGCCTTTTCCTTATTAATCACTCTGGATCAAATTGTCAATTTTGCAGAAATCCTTTTTATATTTTAAAGTAATTTTATGCGTTTCCCTATGATTTATAAAAATATGTCTATAACTGAAATATCATCTGGATAACCCGAATCCAAGTTGTCGGAAACGGAAGCAGATTTTCGCGCAGAATTGCCACTGACAAATGAAATCCTTGACAGAAAGATCACCTGGAGACGCTGACGTCAAGTTCAAGTTTTCCCTGCATCCTCACTTTCGTCGGCACCAGAAATTACCATAATCCTCGGTAATAGCGCCTCTGTCTAAACATATCTTAACTTAAACATTCAATTACTTTCACGTGCAAGCCGAGTTCGCGTTCGCGACACCGTTAGAGAAGATTATAACGGTGATCCGTGGATTTATGCACGCAACAGAAGCCGCAATGATGGACCGCATCGCCGCATTATTAAAATGTTATGTTATTATCCAGAAGTTCTGTTGAATTATTACGATTGCAATTTGCTCGCGTGGATTGACGATTTCCTTCGCAGCGGCGACAGTTGTTCCACTAAAAACGACTTCCAGGATGGATTTTTATAAAATTAATAATCGTCCCGTTTCTTTGTTCTATATTGTCTGTACACTCCCTCCAAAACTATTTGGATGTCGCTCGTGTAATTTTCTTCTATAAAATCCACGTTATTTTTATTATAATGTAAAATACATATAAATAAAGAAATTACAGCAACTCTTAAAATTTATTTAATTTTAAATTTAACTTGAATACTTTTTGAGATGGTTATATATGTATACAGTGACATAAATGTTCAGATAATGGAACAATTATTCGGTTTAATAGTCGGATGTCGTCATTATCGATTTCCGTAATAAATCGTTTTGTATACGATCCGCCTTCGATCGAGATAATCGCAGATGAAAATAATCTATGTAATGGATGGATTCGGATGTTGCAGTAGCGGATAATCGATGTTCTACCGTATAGCGGTTGCGAATATTGGAACGTTATCGAATCGGGGCCCGTCGATTCTTGCGCCAGGATCCGACGACGCAATAATATTCCCGGTCGTCGATGGCGTACTTTACAATCTGATATTCAATATTAAGATCATTGGACCGTGGTGGTTCTCGGCGTGTGATATTACATACAGTCGTACCCCGATCTATCTGCGTGACTTCAAATGGCAGTTAAGCTTCGCCAGCGATCTCATCCTCGTGAGATCAGGAAATGAGAGGGAAGCTTCTGAGGCCGAGTACTTAACAGTTATTCGGCCCGCAGAAAATGGATACGCCGGCCTGCCACCTTCGTAATGAATCTAGATCGCCGCGGAAAGATCGAATGTACCATCTTTGCGCTCGAATTCCGATTCGAGACGTCCTCGGCGTCCGTTCCGCCGCGGAACGACTTCGAATTCGCCTTCAAAGGCAAGCACGAAGCATAATTTCGCGTTAGAACTCGAGTTTGAATTCGCGACCGTCATTCAATCGATCTGTATTCAGACGTAGATTTAAATTTAGCTTGCAGTTTAATTAAGCTTTGTAAACGAAGCCTAACCATGTTCTTCGATCAGCGTTGCAAATATGTGACGTTCACGACTTCGCGATTTACCTGGAAATGATCAAGTTTATTTATTACTGTTATATCATTATTATTAATACTAAACTGTTATTAGTAACAGTGCGTTATTTTAATATTTTATGATAAATAGATGTAGCCAGAAGTTAATAAGGATTACAATAATCAAAGATGCCACGCTGTATGCAATTTTAACAACGAAGATAGATGGCGAAAGAATGGCGATAGCGTCGGCGAACCGAATTGGAGTAACAATTCAAATAAAATTCGTGCAGATATTTAACGCACGATTAACTTAGCAGTGTCCAGCAAAAAGGGGTCATCGGCATGGAGATCTGATTACCCGTTGTCTCTCGCACGACCTTACGATTGCGATTAGCAGCGAGCATCCGGTAACAATCCGGACGGCTGATAAACTTAACGCATCGGATCAATATATCGGCCGCTTATTAATCGACTCTTTAATACTCCACGATTTCGTTTCGTGATCCGCCAACGGTCCCACGTGTCCAAGTAAAAAAATTCGTCATACCCTGAGAAATAGAACGCTGTTTAAATGTCAGCGGGGTTATCGGTCAGCCGGGAACAATGTTGCGTAAAAATTGAAAGAATATTAGAAACGAGAGATCGACCGAGGGAACAGAGCGGCGCACAATGATCCTGAGAGCGATTTCTCTTCGGAATCTATCGGAATATTTCATCGAGGAATCGCCCGAATCGAATAACAATTTAAAATTCATAGGATGCACTCGCGATGAACGAATGAATCGATCAACACTTAAGATGCGGGTTTGTTAATATGATTATTCATAGATCGTTCCTTGATTCCCTGAATTATATTATCGGAAGGAAACTGTTTTACTATCAAATTTCTACATTTCTGAACATAATAATTTTTTAATAGTCATGCTTTTTTTTAAAGAAATATAATATAAGATTTTGTGAGACGTATGTCCAACGATCTTATGAATTTTTAATGAATAAACAGTAACATTCAAGTGAATGATATCGAGCAAACAAATTTATTATAGTTTCTACTGCTAATTGAACAAATGAATTGTGTATAACAAATTATAGGGAGAAACAAAGTGGCATCTGCAAGACATCTGTTTAAATCTTATAATATGTATGACACGTATACGACATCTTATTTAATATCATTTTATATTTGATTCGCTGCTTATAAATTCTCCAAAGATTTAATTCGAAAAATAGACTTTGAAAAATAGACTTCAAAAAATCCGGACCACCGTGCGATAGAAGGAAGCCTCGAGAAGCTGGAACGTATCAAACGATTCTTTTTGTTCTCCCGGCGACTCTCCGAATCCCGCCGCTAACGAATTTACAAACTCACAAAGAAGATAGAAAAGAGTCGGTGGAATCTAATTTCGTCCCTAGTTCGGCCTTGAGCGTTTTCAACATCCCTAACATTCCGCTTCTTCGTCGAAAGTCGCGCGCGAGCCGCGCTGCTTCAATTATGTTCCTTCTCATCCGACTCCTCATTTCGCTCCTCCGTCCGGCGTCTTCAATTAGAACGTCGATGCACGGATCACTTTAGTTCAATCTTAATCAACTTTGCTCTGCAAACATTTGTCCAGAAGCTGCTCGCGATTCTATCAAAAGGATTCTCCGACCCCTTTGCACTGCCTTGCTATTTTATACTCGTTTGCTTTTGTCATTGCTCCAATTGCAACTCTTGCGACATTTAGCACATTGCCCATTAAACTAGTCGGTCTAATATTTGCAAAATATTTGAGTCATTTCGTTGATAATAATTTCGTTTGCGAAAATAACGAAATATTATTTTCACTTTTTGTACTAATGTATATTAAAAGAAATATAGAGAAATATAATAAAAAATCTATATAAATATATTGCTATCTTAATATTTCTTTAGATATTAGTATTGCATTATACAGATAATACCATTTCTTATGAAATAGTAGTATACCATGTTTTTTATCAAATGTCTCGGTATTCAATTAGAGCAGCGATATAGACACCACATTATCACGGAGCAGTGTTCTAATTGTAATCGGTGAATGTACAATACATTATTCCGAGAGTATTTACGTCGTTAAACCATCCAGATGCTCCACTGCAAGGGTGTGATAGAACTGGAGCAAGCTGCACTCGAGGTTCATAAACCGCGCGATGGAAAGGAGTTGGAAAAGAATCGGAAAAGCTCGAGTTCACGCGCGAGTACAGAGGTTAACGAAACCGATAGAAATGCTAGGTGTTCGGAGGAGAGAAACCGGAAATACTCGAGACGGCATTGGGCTCGATATTTCAAGTGGCCTACACATTGTGCTCGACTGGTGCAGCACTAGTTAAGAGTTCGCAGGCGTTCAAAGGCGTTCGCGGAGGCGTTTTCGCCGGCAGGAAAGCGTTGTTCGGCCGGCTCTCGAGTTTCGCACGGCCGTTTCGCGTTTTATTGAACCTGCATCAATGAAAATGCATAAGCCGCGGGGCCCTGGAACACCGTTTTTACCGTGGACTATCGCGCGCTCGCGCTCCCGGTGCCTAGAAACCGTCGTCGATGGCATCGAGGAAAGTTCGCCGGCTGCAATTTCCTTCGGCCCGGCAGACGAACATATTTTCTGCATCACTGAGCCCCTCCTTCCTTCTCTCTTTCTCTCGTCTCTCCCCTCGCTCGTCCGTCTCTCATTCCGCGCGCGATTCTACGTTTCGCGATCCTTCCGCTCGCGGATCGAAAGAAACGCCTCGCCGTATCCGAAGCCCGCTATTCCATACGAACGTCGAAGATTCTGCTATTTTTCCACTCTTCTTTAACCTATTAACAGCAAAATTTTTTCTTAATTTTTTACTGGGAAAGTTATGTGTATGCAGAAAAAGTTGTGTAACGATATAATTGTATTCAAATTATGTTTCGTTGTTAACATATTTTATATTTTTTAAGAAGTCCCCGATGGGGATTGTGGCACGTTGCATGAGTCAATATTGAAAAGAAAATGCTGTTCTTTGTTGTATGAATTATTTTATGTGTTATAAATTACTTATTTATATGTGGTATTTAATCAGCATCTCGATTAAAATTAATTTTGGTAGAGATGTCTGATTTTTTATTATTTTTATCGCTTGCATTATTATATTCATATTATATTCCACGAACAGTTTATACTATTTTATTCCTGCGAATAGAGGACTAATCAGATTGAAAAGTTTTAATGGTACATTTCCGCTCCATCGTCAATAATGAACGTGCATTTACGTGGAAGTTAAAGTGTGATGATCGACTGATTTATTTTATGGTTCCGATTAATGGTGTGTGACTTCTAGATGACCGACGATTTCAGCAGCCGCGAGGATCGTCGCATTTATTTCTAATTTTGTAATAAGCGCTGCTTCATAAAAATAAAGCGGAGGAAATGAGAAACCGCTACAGCACGAGACGATTATACAAAACGACGCGACGATTTAAAAATCGTATAGACTGCGGATGTCCGTGCCAAATAAAAATTGAACATTTATCCGCGGATGTTTGTGCAAAATAAAAGCTATAGAACATTCACGCACGGAGATAAAAATTGTATGCACCTCTTGCAAGGAACTTGACACACGCAATACTCGCTTCTGCACTTTTATACGGTCGAAATAGTGTAACAGTGTCCCGAAACTACTGTTACATTTTCATTGTTTTGTAACTCGTCTGCCCAGTGTTCTCACAAATGCGCAAAATCACGGAGTCTGCTCAAATGTCCTAGAAACGCACGAAAAGTGTCAGTATTTCCCACAGTTCGAGTACCTACGCAACGGCATCGCAACATCGATGAACCGGGAGAAATCATCGCCTATGAGAGTGCAGCCTAATTGGACCCTTTCTCCCACGGGATTCTCCTCGATCGCCTAATTGTTTCGAAAAAGAAAAGAAACCTCGACGTTGCGCGTCGTGCGACCGCTCGTTAGTATTTCTCTTTACGCAAATTCTCCTTCCACTCTCGTTCGACGGATCCGTCGTGCGCGTCGATCGGTTTGTTTAATGTTAATTAACTGATTAGCCGCGACAAAAGCATTCGCGCGTTAATTAGCCGCGACGGTAGAGAGCTCCAGTTTGTTCAACGAGCAGATAAGACGAGCGACGGTGTCACTGAAAAATCAAGTCCCACGGCTTGCATCCGGCATTCCCGTCCGCCATTGTGTCGGCTGTCGCTCGATTTTCGCACTATTTAACGCCGCGTCCGCTCCCTTTGTCTAGCCCCAGCCTCTGGCTTTTCGACACCGGCTAATTGCAACAACGATTATCTCCGATGTGTGTCAACGATTCGCCGGATCGGTTCCTTCTTCTCGCGGCTCGAGCACGAGACATTCGGCCGACGACGTTTTAATGAAACTCCTTTCGTGGAGACAGGCGATTCATTAAATGCCTCGTAAAACAGCGTCCTTGCTTTGCAACAAACTTGTTCTCCAGGTGTTTCAGCAACTGCATTCGTGTCTAACGAATTTAATTAATTTACGTGGGAGCGACTCGATGGTTTGGCGTCGATGATCAATGCGTCTTATTTATTTGACACGTCCTCGCGAGCCGTAGACGGATATGTACTTACACGCATACAAGTGCGATATAGAAATTATAGAAATGTATTATATACATATATATATATATCATTACGGTTTTCTCTAATTTTTGTCTGATTCGTTATTATAGCGCAAGTGGTTAAGAAAAACCTGTTAACCGATTAAACGATCTTAGAAGAACAGTCGCGTTTCCTTCAACAGTTCGACTGCTATTTGATTATACTGAGAGCTCTGATAACAGTCCTCCAGAGAAATGAAAGTCTATTAAGACCTCCAAGGTGCGAGAGGTTCGCGAAAGCGACCGCTCCGATAAATCTTGTCTTCTCAATTCGTGCATCGATGCAACAAATTGTTTCGAGTTCGCGCGATTTTTCAACGCGTTCATTGAATAGAAAAGCAAAATTGCAAATGTTGCGCGAGACGAAGCTCGCCTAAGAAAAGAAAGTTCGGCTGGAAAGTGTTATCATTCATTACGGCGCAAAATTCATCGTAGCGACGCGACGCGGGGATACATGATTCATCGTCCCGGCAATTAGTATTCACCGTACGCGTTGTCGCTACATCTTATTGTGCGCGGAAATTACATTTTACGCGAGTCTTATCCCGATAAGCCATTTCGTCGATCCGCTGCGATTTCTGACGCATTTTGTGCATCGCTGCAAAATTTTTATCTATTTTCGCGACGATAATGCACGGACTTGCGACCACCTTGCGGATCTGCGAGCAATTTATTATTTTTGTAGATCATTTTATAGAAGAAGCATTGATTTCGTTGAATAAAGGTGTATTTGAAGTTAGAGTAGTCGATTTTAGACAATTTATGAGGTAAAGAATTAGGTTTTTGTAACTGAAATTTCAAGTTAAGATAACGTTATTTTTCTGCAATTATCTTGGCTATTATTAATACTGTTGCATAATTCCTGCAGTATATCATTCTTCGTAGCTGCTGTGATTATTGTATTAATTCTAAATAAAAATTAAATGATAATTTTAGTGAACTAAAATTAAGCAAAAAAGAGATTGAATATTATATATTATTCTTTTATTATTGTATTATCCTTACTTCTTCTTCTTTTAGACTTTCTTGGAACACGTGAAGCATTTATTTATCTGCGAAACGTTCCGAATAAAGCCAACAATCGACCACGACGCAACAAAAATCGGACGAAATGCGGTCTCATTATTTTTATCCGAGGGCACACAGGATGTACAGTTTTGCGGGGTATTCAGTATTGTGAAGTATTCAGTTTCGCGGAGTCCGGTCGTTAAGGATCGGCCGATGAATCGGGAGATCGTTCCCCGTGATCGCGGCGAGGATCGCCGAACGCCGGTATTTGAATATACGCGGCCGCGGCGGAAATGGAAAGAGAGCAGATGGCGAGGGGGGACGGGAGGAAAAAGGAGGGCGGAAAATCGAAGTAAAAAGAAGCGGGCCGGGTATTCCAACAAGACGAGGTGCCCGGGGATCTTCCTAGCAAAACACCGTCTGCGCGTTAGCTCGTGGGCTCTCTCTGTTCGTTTGACTGGAATGCACCAAAAATAAATTCGGCGGCGGAGTGCCATTTTGGAATCACCCCTTAATGCATTTGTCTCACTCTCCGTCTCTCTCTCTCTCTCTCTCTCTCTCTCTCTCTCTCTCTCTCTCTCTCTCGTTCTCCGTCTCTCTTTCTGCCGGCCTCGTCGTCCTCGTTTTTTACAACTTCATTCTGTCACATATTTCGTGTATCGTATCATGTTTCCCGATTTCCACCGGCCGGATACGCGTTCCCGGCTTCGAAAACAGTCCACGAAGTTGTCGATGACGTCGCCATTCATCCTCCACGGACGATTTTAAACCTGCTAACAGGGGTGGCGGAGGCGACTCGTCATTTGTAGCCGACCATATCTCCATCGTGTTTCTTGTCCCCCCTTTTTCCACGGGATGGCTGTGTCTCGCGAACAGATGTTTCCGAGTGCACGGTCTATGGTTCTAAATGGATTCAGAAGCCGGCCGACTATCAAAATTGCTGCGCCGTCCCCGATTATCAGCTTCCGTTCGTTTAGGAATCCGATGATTGACTCCTTGCGTTCCGAGAATTTTCTCGCGTCGCTTATTAAAGACTCGAAGTTAATTCGCGAATTAGGAAGTAATGCGTCGGAGAAAATGTAAAATGGCGGAACGTAAGACATAATTGAACTGTTCAACGTGTGTGTATAGTCTGAATATAATAGACTGAATTTTATTAGGACATTTAGAATGCGAAAGAGTTAAAATGCTATCCAGTGTGATAAATTCTAACTTCCTCGGTTACATTAATGAAATTATTCTTTGATTTTGGGGAAGTTTTTGGGGCTGATTTTTAGCACCCGACGTGTCAAGCGAAATTTTATTGATGCAGATTTATTAAACAAAAATTATTCATTTAGTTAGTTATCTGAATTAGCAATTTTGCTCTGTCTTTCGAAGAGGCTGAGTCCAGAGGGTTTTAATAGATTTACGATTTCTTTTGGAAGAGTGAAACGCTGAATCGAAAAATTGTCTTCGTGGTCTTATTCTACAAGCTTTATACAGCAAGAGGGTATTTTTATAATTATTCTAATCTACAAAATGGCGGAGACGTAGCCTAAACATCCTTCGAACTTCGCGCAACGGAAATTCTTATCGAACATTTCTTATTCATTCCCTTCGAGATATTAATACATTATTATTATTATCTAAATTGTGTGAATGGTCGCGCAGATTGTGCTTTATCTGTCAATTTGCGGAACAAGTGTTCAACGAGCCGGATTAGCGGGTTTCCATGAGCGTGAAAAGCGAGTGCCGTCGGGGTAACCGACTTTTTAATCTCGCCGGTCGTTGTGAAACGGCTGATAAGAGGAAAGTACACAGTCGCAATCATGATTTAAGGCGGCTATCGTCGCCGAAGTCCTTGAATTCTCGTCATCTCTTGAAGCAGAAAAGAAAAAGAGATGTGTACTCTCTAAAAAGAACAATTTATAATTCGCGATTATTTCATTTCGCGAACAATCCAGAATTCACACAGGACTCGAGCAATACCACACACACACACAGTTACAGCAGTAACGCTACCTGTAGAAGTAAAAACACCCGACACGTGCTTACTCATGTTCACGTGGCAGCATGAAATGAGAGTTCGGATTGGCCGAGACCACGAATGAGAAACAGAATTCCTTTCTGTCCGACGCGAAGAAAATCGAAAGGTTTAGGCGCAAAAGAGCGAAAAAACCGAACGAGTTTCTTGTAATCTCGATCGTTCGAGGTAATATTGTAGTAATCAAGTGTTTGGGATCTATTGGCACCAGTTGCCAGATCGTAATCCTCAGGGTACTACTGTCGTAACGGTGTCTGGCCGTAATGATACCATCGGATGGAGACGTTTGCTCCCCGGAGTAACGTTAGACTGATGAAGGCAGAGAGTCCAACTCTCGAAAGGATATTGATTTCACTCTCGCGAGCATGAATATTAAGACTTCCTTTTGAAGGGGGCACGGTAATTGTGCCCATCAGCTGGGAATTTGTTCCCAGCGAAGAAAAGTTAGACCGAGCAAACGGGGAGAAACTTTCAAATCCATCCTGTTCGTTGGATTACCATCTAGGTCGACTCCTTGAATTGTTGTTAACGCCCATTTAACGTTGATTCTACCCCCAAGACCGCTGTATCTTAGGATTGTCAATAACAAAAAAATGTCGCGCACAGAGCAGATCGAATGCTCTTAAATTATGCCCCCGGAATCATTATCATTCCTTATTGATTCTAGTTTCAAAGTTATCGTTCTATAGCAGGCGGGAATACTTAACCAAATGGCAGAGGCCTTTCTAAGTAAGATCAAATCGAAGAACGCTCTAAAATGATTTCCGAAGTTATCGTTCTAAAACGGACGAGGACACTTAGCAAAATGGCGCCGCCAGTTGGAGACACCTAAAAAGCAGTAATTGACGGAGTCTAACTCCGAGGCTAACTCGAAGTCTAACACAGTCTATCATCAATTCTAAGGCTCCATCCTAATGGAGACACTCGACAAAGTAGTGTCCACCAATTAACCTACTTACGATCGCCAGAAACAGAGTGACGAGCCCGGATCGAGGCTGGCATTCCCGACATCGAAGATATTCCGGTTCTCCAGAGCCGCGTAAACCTAAGTTCACGAGCCGGCCCTCTTAGTCTCGATTCTGCCGAGTAAAACATTTAACGATGCATCTGGAGAGTAGAACTTTCACGCGAACATGTTGCATAATGTTACGCGCGGTTCTGGACTGATCCTAGAACGCCGACGGTCTACATATTTGACCGACGTTAGGCTAGAGTCTCGCGAACAATGCGAAATTGGAGAGCGATTAGGGGACTCGTGAGAAGTCCGATGTTCGACACTCGCCGCGTTTTCCGCGACGATTACGCGCTTTTAAAAGAAAGCCGGAGAGTCCGTGGACTCGTAGACGGAGGATGAACGAAGAGGTCCGCTCGGTGCGCGTGCACGAACACGAAGGGAACATCGGGAACGATTGCAAGAAAATCGTTGCCGGGTTTTTTTGCCGGCGGTGAAACGGTACAGTTAAGTAACGATGGACGTTTTGCGTATGGTTTCTTCGGGGCTGACCTCCACGGGTTTCTTGCCTGAGAAGCCGGGGAGCCGTGCAAAGGGGAATTTGTACGGAAAGCTGAAATTTTTAGTGGGGTCCCAAGCGGATGGGGTTCTGCATGGTCGGTCAGCTTGAACCGTCCACCGGCTGAATACTATCGTGACGTCACTCGCTACGGTCACTGCCTGAATTATTCAGTATTCCTTCGTTTCTACTTGTACACTGCTGGCTAGGCTCTTTGTGCTAATAGTCGTCATCGTGTACATACGGTACCGCTCGGATTTATTCCAATTGCGGAACGCTGTTCATCTGCGAACCCCGTACACCGTGCTGCACCTTAAATCTTCCCCTCTTGGCCGCTCGATCGTTGCGCAATTTTGTGAATTTTGTCGGTGATGGTGCAATCGAAATTACTTTTATTGTAGCTCGCGTTTTTTCGTACCCTAGGATTTCTCTGGTCTACGATTTTAATTACCTCCTTGCTGTGTCGTTTAATTTAAATTCATAATAAAATAACTGGAATAAGAAATTTTAAATTTATATGAAAATCTTGGATTTTGTGCAAAATCAAAATTGTCTGCACCTTTTGCGCGACATGGGATGCATGTTAATCGTGTACATATATCATGTTGCTAATAAAAAACAGCATTTTTTATTATTTTGTAAAAAATACGCTGTAACAATCACAGTCGTCGTAGCATTGTTTCAAGTCTACCACCAAACTGCAAGTAGTCTGAAAAAGATCGGAAGAGATTAGTGGGAGGTTATTTCGCACGGGACCAAAATGGCGGAACGCCTCGAATCACGGTTAATCAACGAAGGGTTCTAGGAAGTTCTAATTTAATGATCTCTTTGAGCACGACGCGATTCCTGTACGCTGCCGTAGTAAGCGCCGAAGGAAAGCGTAGGAGCAATAATAACGACTCCTGACAGCTGGTATAATTAAGAAATTAATAGAGCGGGCGCCCCGAGCACTAGGTTCTCTAGGCACCTGAGTCGGTTACTTCAACGAGTGTGAAGTGGCTGCTAATGAAATCTGTAATACATCATAATTGTGCAAGCGCAAGGCCTGATTCGGATTCCCGATAGAAAATAAATCCCCGTTTCCGAACGCTGTGAAAACACAGAAACGAGAACCGCATGGGACTTCAGGAACTTCTCGTGCGCGCAGCAATTATTATTCCCGTAATAATTAATTCTCTCGCGGCCGTTACGAAGTCGTTCCACGGGAAATTTTCGGCCATTGATAGAAATTATTCTCCTTTATGCGATTTTCTCACGGGTCGGTTAATATTGCGTTGTTGTCAACCGTTCGCCAGTGGAAAATTATACTTTTACAAAGTGCTGCAATTATTTTGCTGCGGTAATTCATTGCGCGATTCGAGGTAGTCTCCAGATCGTTGATCTTTGCGCGGTAAACTGACTGCTGATCTATTGTGAAAGTGACCCAAGTCCATTTTATTATTGTAATAATCGAGATATTTAAAGGTATCCAAGAGACTTTACAATTGCTATTAAAATAATAGAAATTATTAAATGACCGCAGTCAACAAGCGCATCACTTTCGAAATAAACGACACCCATCAAGGAACATTAAATATGAATATGTTTCTTATATATCCATTGAATTAGAAATAAATCGTTAATCCCCGTGAAAAGGCGTGCAATAACCAGAGTCCAGTAATCACTTTCTAAGGAAACTCGTTTAAGCGAACTGTCGAAAATAAAAAGAGAAATATTCACTTTCAGAAATCCGAGATTAGGCAACGGGCTTAATGAATTTTTCAATAGCAACGGCAATTTCACTCGTAAAACGAGCCGCTTGCGGTAACACGGGCACAATCATTTCTGCTGGGATTGTTATTTAGAACGAGACGATTAGGCTTGTCCTTTATCCACGTCGCAGGTCGTAAAGAGGACTTCCGGTTGGCGCGCAGCGTTCGCGTTCCGATTTCGTGGATCTTTCTTCGACTCGTAGGTGTCACGGGCAGAAATCTGTTCGCCATTCGAACGATGACGGGCGATAGCCTGGACGCGGCGACCGATTCGAACGATGAACGCACACGACTCTTTCAACATCTCTCGCGTCCTGGCTTCGTTATCAAGCATGGCCCATCGCCGGATATCTCGCAACTCGTACCGTATTTTTCCCGCCATTGTATGGAAATGTCAGAAACCTCGGGTGTTTCTTCGAGGGCTCTCCTTTATGCCCGTCTTTAAAGACGAACACCGAAAAGAAAAGAGTGAGAGAGAAAGAGAGAGAAAAAATGCAAATGCGCACCGGCCCTGTCGCAAACCGGAGGGCGAAGCGAGAACGAGAGAGTCTATTCGAGCGATCCGCATTGTCGACACGCACACGGTCTTTAAATGGGCTTCGATTAGTAACTCGACTAACTGTTCGATGGCTAATTGTTTGTTCGATAACAGGCTCGTGACTGGAATAGCTGAAACTCGCGGCTCGATTAAAATTCACCGCATGGCCGCGATAGGTTGTTCAAGATGGCGAACGGCCGCCGAGTGATTTTAGAGCTCGATGGATCTTCGACGCGCTTGCCATTATTTATTCCTGCGTTCGGAACGAAATCGCCGTAATTTCGTCGAGAGGAAGTAAAACGCGAAGGATTGGTTCAGAGGAGGCTAAATAGGAGAACACCGGCTTGTTGTACAATAAATAAGCGTACGCTCTGCTAACGTCGGTTTTGTGTTCACTCCACCGTGTGAGAATCTCCTACGCAAGGTGAAACCTTGTATCAAAGCGTGCGCGCACACATCGCGCCTCTTTCCTCCTGTAAAAATAATTATTGCTGCCAGGAAAGTTGTACCAGAAACCGGACGTTTTCCGTGCCGACAATATGCACCTCGAAAATGTTAATTAACCGAGGAGGACGGTTTAGCGGGTTGTTTGCACTCGTCATGCTCCTCTGAACGACTTCTCGTTTCGTCTGTTCACAGTTATAATAATTCGTTGCCACGTTCGGGGGAGTGGTAATCATCGTTATTAATAATTTCGTCTTCGTTGCACGACTATAAGTCGGTTCTTAAATATTAATATCATTAAAATTCTATGTTCATTCGACGCAAGCAATGCCACCCTGGTTGATAAATGAATTCTGACTCGATCTTACGATCCTGAGGGTTGAGACTTGTTTTACCTTCGAAGAACCAGAGAAATTATATAACATTTAGATCTTTCGAAGTGCAAGATTGATGGGAATACATAATTATTACTATTAAAAAACAACTATCTTGTCACGCTAGAGATTAATGAACTAAGGCAAATAAATAAGTAACAGTTGTATAGTGAAATTCATCGTTTTAAGCTTACGATAATTACTGTATATCATAGGGGATGAATGATTAAGTTCTGTGTTTCTGTTGCAGCAATGCCAGTCATTGATCGACGAGAACCGGAGGCTGCAGGACGCCCTGACGATGAATCGGACGCCGCACACGCAAATGATCGACAACGTTGTGCTCCAGACGCAGATCGAAACATTGCAATGGCAGCTGAAACAGGTTAGCATGTAATCGCGGCTGACGATCGTTTAACGTGCTTGACTCACACCGGTAAACTGGTAATGCCCTCGACCAGATTACCTTGTTCCGATTATTCAATCCCCGATCGGGTCGTCGACGAATAATTTTGTCGCGATAACGCTTTGTCGGCGCGCTATTGGCAAATGCGCTGCCATATACAGACGATCCACTGGGGGAAATCGACTGTACCAGCTATTCTCTTAAAAATCGATGACTCATCGGGAAACGGACGAAGGATCGGTGGATATTTCTATCTTGAAAATTTCTTCCAGCCGTAGAAATAGCAAAGTTCGATCGGTGGTGGCGAAAGTCCCGAGATGCAAATGCACTTAATGCATCTGCCGAAGATATTTCCCATCTGCGTTAATTAATTTAACCTCTCCGTGTATGGTAGTTCTGGTTGGCTGGCCAGAGGCTCACGGACACTGATGTGTCCCGACACCTCGAAGGCCTACGATTTTTTTTCTTCCAGCTGCAGAACACTTTCACTATCTTCGGCAGAAACTGCTTCTTTAATGTGACTAATACCGAGTGGAATGAGGTCCTGCATCTACTCTCGTTTCGCCGATCTTGGCCGTGCAACTTGTTCGACTTGAAAATTCCAGTTTGTTCGCTCCTTTTAAAAAGCATATCTTTACCGCTATACGTTCTCGCTACTTTGCGCTACATATGGACAAAATGCACATAATTCAATGAAATTGGAAGAAGTTTCGAAGAACTTTTACCAAAAGAATAGATTTCGTACAATATGTTCGAAGAATATATTTATAATAATCAGCGACCCTCGTAGCATTTAATGTATTCACAAAAATTAAAAACAAACAAGTTTACACAATTTCACCCTTTGCAATAGAACCACCAAGCAATCGATAAAAGTCAGTTTCGAAGAATATCACCCCTTGCCGCAACCCTTCTGTTATACATTTCAAATAACCGGCGGCATTGCATGTACCGAAAATAATTGATTATAGTTTGGAAGATATTTGAAAATTCAGTATTTTTCACAAGACAGTCTCTAACAATTGTGTTAAAAATTGCAGATAGACGCGACCAGACAGATGTACCGTTCCCTCATGGAGCAGGTGGTGCGTTTCCTGGACCGTGCCTGCAAGAGCTTGGACATTCTTCACAAGAAGAATGGTCTTAAGGACAAAGATTCGAGTGGACGTGTTCCTCGCAGTCGCAGCGTCCACACAGTACCCGATGACCCTTCGCCTAATCGCGATGTCTCTACATCCTCGTCTTCCTCTCCTTCGGACTCTTCGCGCTTCACCAGGGCGAAGTCCATCACGCAGATCACACCCTGCACCACTGGCAACCGTGAGGTCACCTGGTCAGTGTTGCGCAGGAACGACCCGGTGCATTGTACCCCACCGCGGAACAAATCCAACGATCTCAATAAAACGCATGAAGGAGCGATCTACAGAAGGCCGAAGCAGCTGGAGCTGAATCCGAACGAAGTCCCGCCCGAGAAGCTGTCACAGGAGGCGTTTAGGTATTTAACTGCTGACTATCTTCACCTTCAATAAACAAAATCCCTGGATTAATCCTCAATTTCTTATGCTGCTAAAATTACAGTAGAATAAAGAAAGACTGTGCTTTTGTTTTACTCGTGAATGTTATTTGACGGTACACTAACGGTGCGAATCTTTGCAGATTAATGAGGACGGTTCAGTCGCTGCTAGCCATGAGAGAACCTGATCTGGCAAGGATCACGCCAGTCGATAATACAGAGTCCTCGCCCTCGCCAGTGGATCACGATCATCACAGTAGTCATCAAAACGAGATATCTCTGTCTCTACAGAATAACAGTTTTCTAAACTCATCGGCATTGCAAGAGACTGTCAGTTACTCACGTCGTCGCAGCATTGACCATGGAAATGAATTTAGGGGCGCAGAGAGTGACGGTAGACGATGTTTGTTGAAATCGTTGTCTCATATCGCTGGGATTGACTTGAGCTTACAGAATCTTGTTCCGGGTGGTAGAATGTCCATCGACGCAACGTCGCTCAATTCAGGGAGCAGCAAAGCTACCGAAGAGGAGGACGCTCTCCCGATCAACAGCACATTCAATGTATCACTGCCAGAGCACGACGGCACATATATTCTTCCGACAACTTCTACGCCAAATAAATGTACCAGAAAGGTTGAGAAGAAGGAGAAAGAGAGATATTCCAAATCTAAACCAGCTGCTAGTGTAAGCAGCGTTGAGGACGAGAGCGGATTCTCTTCTATGAGCTCGTTTCAAGAAATTGGTTTACCCGGTGCGCCACCGATCTCGCCAATCAGAGGCTGCCACACAGAGATTGGCCTTCCCGAGATACCTCTGGACAAGGCTAGACATCGCAGGTGGTCCTCGACACCGGTAGAAATTCGTGCTCTCTTGAAACAGCATAAACGTAGCTACGCTACCTCGCAAACCACTGCCGAATCTCTGAGCGTCTGGGTCTGAGAGATCCATGTAAATTTATTTTTAAATGGACAGCATCTAGTGAATCTATTCGATACGTTGGTATTCAATGCACCGAGCGACTGAACGTTGAATGCAACCGGATATCGGTACAATACAACTTAATGTAAATATTGTGTTCAAGATACTGCCTATTCATCATGCATTTTGTTTGCTTTTCGCCAAGAGTACTTAGAACGAAGTTAATGCGTTTACTCTGTGCTTGAAGTCAAAAAATATCCTGTATTTCATATCTTGTAAACTGAAATCTGGGATATAAATTTGTTCAAGGCTTTGTTAAGTAGCTAATGATTATGTGAGTGTAACGAATACCTTACGTATAGAATAGTAAGAGAAATAAATAGGATTAATGTTAATTAGGTGCAAAATATTTTGTATAATTTATACTAAGTACGTGCGCTATACGAACAATCAACATTGATCAGAAACCAAAAACTAACATTCAGCTATACTGTAAGGTGTTAAGCATCACAGTTCGTACTTTATGTGAAGCCGTTTTTGTAAGTTAATAATTAACGTAAAAAGAATTTTTAACGAAACAGACACGTATCTTTATTGTTTCATTCAAACGTCCTCTAAATTAAAATAATCGACTGTATATTGTTATCACCTTGCAAGCTTTGTACATAGAAGAGTGACATTGTAATTAATTCAGTTTCTGGAAAATTTTGTAGCACGAATCGCAAAATTTCCAGCCATACTTTCAAATTTTTAACACTAAACTGACAAAGCGTTTCAAGTGACTAAACGTGAATTTAAACTTCAATTTATTTAGATTTTCGTTATTTTTATTACAACGCCTGCTAAAATAATTTATTTACTCTGTCATTTTTTATCGAAGAGTTATAATTTGGGCCCGAACATTTTAATGAGTGCGATAGGTTTAGTGTTAAATTAATTACATCGATCGTGGATTAAATAATTTGTGTTTTTACGTAATATCTTTGTTCGATCGTACAACAAAGTAGAATCGACGAATTATTTCATATTATGAAAGAGAAAGAACATTTAAATTCGAATAAGAAACAGTTTGAACAACATCGACAATTCGTATACTTACGATACGAGATATTCGAGATATGCGAGATAATCGAAACTTTCGAAAAATCGAATCGCGAAATGGCCGCTCGAAAAGACGCGTTACCGGAGGTCCCGAACTCATTTAATCAAGAAAATCAAAAAGAAATCGAAAAAATATCGTAACGGATCATCGGATATTCGATACAATGATTATGTAAGTTATATTTATACATTTGACTTATTCATTTGACTAATATCTGGACTTCCAATATCAGAGGAGAACCGAAAAGCAAACGTTACTCATATTCGTAGATATAATTATAATGTAGAGATAAAATCGTATAATTTTGACGTTTCAAAGTATAATCGTGTGCTGAACGTTGTTTTTCGAAATGATAATTATAACAATGGTTCAGCTGCTAATGCTGAATTTGCAAGAGTGACAAGTTTCTTACAGTAGCAATGTAAAATGTCTTTGCTCCTTTGTCAAGAACGACATTATACCCTCTGCCACTGTAGTCCAGATTTATTTAATTAAAAAACGAAGAACCAAACATATCTATTCTAATTAACCATCACCTGCAATTTTCCACAACATTTTGCCTCATCACAGTTCATTTTCCGATCCTTGTAAAATATTTTATTTTATAAGGCTACATCGCCTTGATGATTCGGCGAGCTGGAAAATCTCGAATTTTACCGAATATCTATTGGCTTATTGGCTTTTTATATCCTATTTCTGTAGTTACACGTTTCATAAATACTATTTCCATCATTTAAATGTCGCGCCGTATACACGTATGCCTCCAAATAACATTCAGCACAGGTAGTAGAAATGAAATATACAGGATATTCGCTTGTTGCTAACGTGCCTACTTCTCGTGAACTACCGATAACGTCGAGCGCGACACGAAATGGTAAGGGGACTCTAGAGCCCCAGAAAACTGAGACAGGAAAGCCCATAAGATGCAATGTCTGTACGGATCCTAAGTCTGCGTTCACCATGGGAAACGACAGCGTCGGTAACACTGCGACGATTCACGGCTACTTCTCTATCAACGCACCGTAACGAAAACGAGGTTACGTTGCAGCTCGAGCCGTCACAGATAAACGTTAAGGTCATAATCGCCTGCTCAAATTTACAAATCAGCGCAAAGAAAACAAAACCGTGAACTGGCAGCGTCTTCCACCGTATTTGCGAACCCGGCGAACTTTCGTAAGCCATTGGTAGATGGGGGGCGCGGTGGAGTCAGAGGTCGACGGTGTGCGCGCGCATCGCGATAAGGCGAAAGCAAAGCACAGCGCTCGTTATCAGTACGGCAGGCGTCGTTCACTTGTTCGCGAGTCGGTCCGGAGGGTAGCCAGGAGATTGCGCCACCAGCCGAGCCACTTTTAGATTGATTTTCAAGAGCACCGTGCACAGGGTAGCGCTCCGCGTTTATTTTAACGTGGCCAGAGTGTTCGAACGGGCCGCGACCGTCTCGGGTGATAGTTGTAACAGCGTGACGAGGTGAGAGGTTCGGGTGCGGGCGCCTTTTCTCTCTGCCGGTCTGGAAGAACGTCATTCGATCGTGTCCCACGGGAGGCACAATCGGTTCCCATCGTCGCGGTGTCTCGCCTGTTATTGCACGGTTGTCCGCGTGTGTGCCTGCCCCTGTCTCTCTCTGTCGGCCGCTCTCTCGCTCTCCGTCTCTCTCTGTCTCTGGTACGCGGTACACATTCGCACTATAGTTCACGCATACATAAAAGCCTGCCAGCGGAATACACGCCTCTCGCTCGCTCTCTCGCGCGGTGTACCTCCCGTATACGAACGTAGTTGGTGTGCGTGTGTACCTCGGAACGTGCGGCTTCGTGGCGCAGTGCGTGAAATGAGTGACAAGGACCGTTCTTCTCCCATCCTCGTTGAAAACAGCCTCAAGTCGCTACTGGACCAGCCGAGTATCTTTCCACTGATCGGTGAGTATCAGAGCGAACCCGACAGAATGACTCGATTCCGATTCACAACGCAACCGAGTATCTTTAGAATGCTCTTCTTGACGCGGGCTCAATATACATCCCTCCCTCTTGCCCCCTGTTCGCCCCCTCTCCGCCCCGTGCGCTCGATCGTCTTCTAGAACACGGGATTCTTGGTTTTCTTCGAAATTCGCGCAAATACTACTTCAGCGCTGACTAGCGGCCGCGGAAGGAGTACGAAACGTGGATTTCTTTTTTTCTCTCGATGTTTTCGCTCCCGTGTCCCCTGTGTGCAACGCCGAGCTATAGTTCGCGACGATAGCGGTGTCATTCGATATTGGCCGTCGCACACGGCTCTCCCGATGTCGCGTCGTAACGTTGGAATTTTCCTTCTAACGTTCGCGACGGTGTTTTTTGCCCGCTCTCGCAGTGACGTACACGGTGCGTGCACGCACGGGGAGCCGCACGAGGAGGGGGCAACGACGTCTGCTTCTGCTTTTGCGCTCGCGGAAACAACGCACGCGGCGAGCCTGCTCCCTAGAGCCGCGCGGCTTGCACGGGCAAATTTTAAAGGGAGAAGGAAAAAGAGGAGCAACGCAGAGTGGCCAGCATTTGTGTTGATTGGTTGCGCCGGCGCTCGGTCCTCTTGGTCTCCCGATTAACCTCGTTTGGACCCCGTGGTGCACCACGTGACGCCACCAACCTAACCTCACTTTCACTTACTCAACCTGCATTCGTGGTGTAGCCCTCGGCTCAATACAATACGGCCGACTCGCGGAGCGGTATACTAACCTTTCCGATTTGACCATGGAACCAGCGCTACGTTAATGCCATGTGATAGAGTTAACATGTCCAGTGCGCATGCCGATCATAGGCGACATTAGGTGGTTAACACGTTCGCCACCATGCTGGAGGAGACGTCGCGAGATTTCGGAGAAAAAAAAACGGAGAAAATGTCTTTAATCGCCTGTAATTCCTACCCCGTGTTAGCAAACGGTTACTATGAATTGGCTCCCTGGGTATGCGAGCAATTTTATGCTCGTTCCGTGCAGCGTGTTCTGTGGTTAGGGTATCGGAGAGGACCTCGAAGTAAATGTTAGATTCGTGTTAGGTTTGGTACTTTAATATTACCGAGTTGAACGGAATTACTGGTTTCATATGATTTGTTTTTACACCGAACCTACCAAAGCTGAGTAACATATTTTATTTGAATAATTATTCTATCATAATGAATGCTTGAGTTAACATCTTTATTCGATTATTTCCTGTGACAGCGTCTTTGTAATTAGAACAATCTTAACAGAAAATATTTAGGACGGGTCTTTTTGAAGCTTCAGTGTTAAAGTTGTTAAAACAGTAAAGACTTTTTCATAGAAAATGATTCAATAAGTTCCTTAAACTATGCGCATATTATAATAGAAACGACACACGTTTACACATAGTCTTCCCATGCTCGTAAAGAAATATACTTTAGTTACTTTTAGATTAACTATAGATTAACGTTTCACACTAATTTTCAATTAAGATTGTACATTGTTACACTAACGTAATTTTTTAAACAAAGGCAACCTTAATAAAACCTTTCGGTTTCATACATGAAAAATTAATTTGACAGTATCTTAACTCTTACTTAAAATTTGTTTGATTAAAAACCGTCCCCTCTATGATCTCGTGCTTTTATCTAGAAGACAGCGCGGGGCACAAGGTGGAAAAGTGATTTACGATCATCATAGTTATTTGTTTTAGTGCGTTACTTGTCGATGGTACTTGAAAAGATATGTCACTAGTTTGACAACGTCATTCGGTCCGACAAATTGGAATTACAGGCGTAATAGGCTCGGATAATTGACGCGTAACCTCGAATAATGGTTTAAAGCACGTTTAACGGCATTTACGAAAAATTGACAGCAAAATGGCACTGCGGTGTTGGTGGCTAAGGGTTGCGATTATGTCTTGCAATAATAGTCCTTGAATAAAGTTACCCAACACTGCAAAGATTATTTTTTTAATTATCTAGTAATAGAGGGAGTAATTGGGTTAGTTTAATCCATTCAAAATTTATTAAAATTGAGGGATGTTTCACCCCACAATAGCAACTGATCATTCATTATAGTACTTCCAAATTGCTTTTAGTATTGAAACGTGTATAGGAAAATTTCAAATCGCTGTTAGTTCAGCTTAAGTCGTGTCAGGCTAAATCATTTATATTTGTTTAACGACTAATCTAATTATTGTGACGATGAACCGATTACAGGGCAGTATAACCGAACTTTTATCACTATCTTTGCTTTTTAGGATATTTATGTAGCACGGCGACGGCGATAGAAAGCTTATTCCAGCCGTATCGAGAAATAATAAATTCGACTTTATTGTCGGGCTGCATTATCTGCGGAACAAGGTTCGAGTCCACTTCAGGTAATTGTGTTTTACACAATCACAACGCTCCACACAGGCAACGAAAAAGTCGTGGAAACGTGTCGAGAATGTTCTTTCCTTCATTTATAATTCTTCGCCTTCAGTTTTTTACTTAACGTTCCTCAAAAATAGTTACTCGTAACGGAAAGTATTTATTTAATGTCAAATGAAAATTTGTCTAATTAAAATTAGAATTCTGTTATTTTCCACTTGTTTAATAATAGAATTATTTCTAGATGAAGACAATAATTAAAATATTGTGAAAATTCGTCTAGACTTTAAGCAAAATTGATTTCTGATTGAAATTATATTCTATCGCTTTTGTCTTTCGCTTGTTCGCCAATAAAATTATAGTTCGCAGTTATCTATGTCAGCTGTTAATTTTTAGAAATTTCGAAGCCAACGATTTCTTCCTCTGTTGCAATAAAAACGTGAAAATTTTGTTGGAGTGCCTCCAGAGGCGACAAAAATTGGGAAACACGTGGCTGGCAGTGCGACGCAGAAAATCTAGTCGACCGAACCACCGGGCCGGTAATTATTTCGATGGTGTTCGGGTAATAAGTCGAAACGTAGAGATGATAAATTAAGGACAGTTCCCTGACTCAACGTAATGGCTTACTTCCCATTCAACTTTGCAACCAGTTTCATACAGTGCTCGCGACGGAATAGCTTTCATTGTAAGGTGACATCGAACGATTAGTGTGCGTCATTTTCCTCGTACAAAAAGTGTTCTTCGTTTAACTAGTTGTTTTGCGGGCCGTAATTATGGCCGCGCTCGCCGCCGTTTCTTAATTAATTTGTGGATACGAGTGCGGCGACGCTGAATCGTTGGATTCGCATCGATCCTCCTCAATATCCACCGTTTAGTTTCACGCAATAAAACAACATCTCGAGTACACGTTGCTCGATTTCTATCTTCTGTTTATTATTACTCCTTCTCCGGCTGTCATTATCGTTTTCTGATAATTATTGTATCAATCTGCTCATTATTATCTAAGTATTACATTGACTTCGCGGTTGCTATCTCTCGGCTCGTAACATTCAGATTGGGAATGTGTACCAATAGGAATATTTCGGAACGATCCTACATCGACGAG
>CM052154.1:8388302-8411253 GCA_028455555.1 Augochlorella aurata | reverse complement strand
AAAATCATAAATGCAGAAAAGCCGACATCGTAAATCCATAAAAATCAAGATAGCAAGATTTTCCTCCTGTTCGGTTCGACGTTACTGTCCACGCACTGGCACACTCTCGATCGCTATAAATTATGCAGCATACTCGGCAAGAATTTCTTCCAGTCATTTACAGCACCGCAAGGCCTCGAGACTTCAAGCTTGAACTTCATCCGAGAAGCCGGCGATGATTCAACTTCGTTCGAACCGCGAAGGAAAATTTCGCCGGCGCCGCGGTTTTCGATGTTTCGTCCTCTTCTCGCTTTTTTTCTTTTCGTTCGTCGTTCTTTGTCCATGATTAATCACGTGGGAAAGTATCACGTGCATTAGGCAGCATTGTAATGCGCACCGTATCCGACGTCCTTGCGGCGTTCACAAGGCATTTTTCCATTCCCCGTTAAATACCACGGTACACGGGACGAACGTTGCAGCATTTATAAAATCCATGCCAATTAATGAGGCGGGTTAGCAGAACGGTCCGGAGGACGAGAGGAATCTTCGATCCGCTCGTCTCCGATCCACCGCCTACGAAACTGCAATATCCTCGCGTTGCTCTTCAAATTTTTAGTTCGATATAATCGTACTTCGAATTGGACATCATTCGTTGAAACCCATTTAACAATCGGTAACAATACGACCAACAACTGATAACAATTCTTTTCACAAAAATACAATCACGTTGAAGATCAATTCGAAATCATTCGAGTAAAAAATAATTCGAGAAAACCGATGGAATAATTAACGACAAATAATGAATTATTCGAATAAAATATTCGACTAAACGCAATTCGTCCGAATAATTATACTACATGAATATTTAACCGAAACAATCTGAATAATTTACGGAGCAGCACAATAAGCCACTTACTCCGATATTTAACACATTGAATAAATCACTTCCAAATGCATCGTTGCAATCGGAATGATCAAAAATGAAAAAATTACGTCATCGTCCGACGAGTGAACCTAGCACGAGAAAACCGCCGGTAGATAAAGCGTTAAACCCTCGTAAATCCTCCCCTAAATTGGATCGGCTGCTAAGCAGAAGACACTGGCGGACGTGTCGTGGATCATTCGGTGCTCTCGAATCCCTGGATCGGCTCGATCCAGGGGATCCGGTTCTTCTATCTCCGGTGAACATTATGTAAAACCGAAGATGCGCGGTATAAATGAAACGCGACCTCTGTATCTGGAATGCTCGGAAATATCTCGGGCGCCGGATGGTTCGATATCGCGAGCGGGACTCCCACGTGTCAGACTCACGTGTCCCGCCACGTGAACACCGGCGCTCGATGGTAATCGCGTACCGGAGGGTGGTGGTGGCGGCGATGCCGTGTCGGTGGTGGAAGCGCCGATGGTGGTGGTGATGCTGGCGGCTCGATGGGGTGGAGACCGGGGAACTATTAAATGCAAAGCGTGTACAAACGGAACTACCTGCTTATTAGTCGCCTTCCGAGAGCTGTTGCGCAACTTTCCTAGCGGACACTGCGCGGCCCTATATTAAACTCGAGTCACCGTCGGACAAAAAATCAGGAAACGGCAGGAATCGAAAGAGCAAAGTATCGTTTAACCCCCGCGGATACGCCGTCTGTAGACGTCACGGTAATTCGCACCTTTTTCTTACCGGTGGAATAGCGCTCTAAGGAGAAGACGCTCGTTCACTCGTTATTCTTTCGCTCGTTGATTCGCGCTTTGACCACCGCCTCGTTAATTGTTTGCTTCGATTCCGAGACGAATTTTTACGCTGATCTGATCGATTTTCTTTGTTTTATTAGAATTCGTAAAATGCGAGAATATCGAAACAGGGATTTCTGTCTATTTTGTTGACGAATATGTAGAAATCTATTATGACTGAAATTTGTACTAAAATTATAATTGTAACTGTCTATTTAAATTTCTATTAAAAATCTATCATAATTGTAAATATCTATTTAAATTACTATCATCTAGATTTGTGGTCAAAATTCATTATAATTAACATCCCTCCTATTTCAAATTATGATTTTGATTAAAGATCTATTTTAATTCAAATTTGTAATAGAAATTATCATAAATTAGTCGATTATTATAATCGACATAACTGCTATTGAAATTCATGTTTAATTATTAATATTTTCTATTGTTTTGATACCGTGGAACGTTTTGAAGCGGATATTCAATCACTCGTTTCGATACTCGATCCTCGATCAATTTGCCACCGCGTACTTCGATTCACTAATTCGTTCGATCATCGATCATTCTCTTGATTCGTTCGCTTTGTCGGCTATTAACTTGATTATTCACGCACGAACTTTCTTGCTTCGTATTTTTATTCAACAGCTCGCGCGCTTCTTGTCTCTTGATTCATTCAGTCGTTCGTTTCCATACTCGTCCCTCGATTAATTTGCTACCTGGCCTTTCGATTTATTTATTCGTTCATCCACTGACCTTTCTCTTGATTCATTCACCTGCTCACCCACTGGCTCGCTCCATCACGCGCTCGCTTATTCGTCTCCCGATCCGTCTAATCGGCTACCTCGCATCGCAGCGGAAAATGTTAGTCCTGCGAACTAAGCGACGTTTAATCGAAAAAGATGCTCCTTCGAGCGCCAAGACATCCTCAAGGAGAAATCGCGTCCAGCTCCGCGCGTATCACGATAATGTTTTCTCAATCGGCATTTTCTCGATACGAAGCTTTTCTCAATCGCGAAGACCGCCGACGATAAACACTTAATAAACCATTATGCTCGATTACTCCTGGAAATAGCCTATAAAGCAATCTTCTCGGAACGCCGGAAAACCGCGGCGTCGGAGAAAACCCGCGTATTTGATGCATTTATGATGCATGCAAATCAGCGGAACACAATAGAACAATATGGTCGAACAATCGCTATCGGAGTCGTTACATCGTCTGCATCGACGAAATCAATGTTCGTTTAACTCGGCCTGGAGGATCGTTAAACGAACGCACCGACAATCGCAATAAGGAATCTCGGTTCACCGATCATCTCGATCCTCGTTGTCGATACTCCTCGCGAGAGTCGGACCGACTGTTTTCGAGCGAGAAACCGCGCGCGATCCCGCGCTGTAATAAAACAGTCCGTATTAAGTAACGATATTATCTTGTTTGCGGTTGCGTAAACACTGAAATCTCCGCTCGGCTGCCATTAACGCGCAAGGCATCCCAGAATTCACTGAAATCTGGAATACATGCTCGAATATCAAGCCGTATGCCGTACGCGATACGATCGATATCAGGCGGGCCTGCAATCAGTATAATTTCTTAATACGTTTAACATTTGAATAATGATCCATTTTCGCAACTATAAATTTCACAATAGTTACGAGTACTCTGTGGATGTTTTTTTCTTATTTTAAAAAGATACATTTCTTCTTTTAATAATTTCAATAAATTAAGAATAACGTGAATTTGATTATTCTCAAATTTATTCAACAATTTTGGATATACTTGTTATATTATTTAAGATAAGAAAAGGCATTTTATCACTTGTAACAAATTAAAATTATTAATAACGGGGATTGATGTCTGATGTTGCAGAGCTTTTGTCTTGCATTTGATACAGATAATTCTGGTGTAATAATGACAATTTATTTATTTAATTCACCGGACAAATTTTTGAATTTTCTAAGTATTGCGCTTTCCAAAAATTATCTAACTTCCATCGCGAACCTGGTAAAATTACGTCAACTCGTAAAAATTCGAGGGAAAATTTGGAAACATCGTGTTCCACAGGATTTTCTCAGCGAGCCCAATGATCGATTTGACCGACAGAAAGCTGCTCGTTAGAGTGTCGAATGTCCGATATCGTCCGACAGTCGACTCTGTAGGGCAGCGCAGCGGCCGAAGAGTCGCGCGGACCGGAAGTTCGTTGTCAGCGAGCCGGTCCCCGATAGCAGAGAAGGATGACCTCATGCGGGGTGAAGCGAATCGGCCCGGGAACGCAATTTATATTTTAATCGACCAATACAAGACCTTTATCTGTCGAACGCCAGGCGGAGCCTCGCTCATCTACCCCATCTGCGCCCTCGTTTCGTCGCATCTCGACCGAAGGAACAGGGTGCACGTGACGATAGAGAGACGGGAAAAAAGAGCGACGGTGGTGTGCGCGACGACGGACGGACAGAGACGGGGAGAAACGGATGGTGGGGAGTGCGCGACCATAGAGAGACAAAGGAAGAGAGAGAGAGAGAGAGAGAACAGCGCGATAGAGAGGGGAAATAGAGAGATGCGTGTACGCGACGGTAGAGAGACGGAGAGGCGAAGCAAGTATAGAGAGAGAGAAAAGTAGAGATAGAGGGGTGGAAAAGAGAGAGAAAGAGAGATATAGAAAAAGAGAGAGAAAGGGGCGGGAAGGAGAAAAAAGAGAGAGAAAGGGGTGGAAAAAACAGAGAGAGGAAGAGGTGGAGAAAAAGAGAGATGGACAGAAATAGAAAGGGGTGGAAAAGAGACAAAAAGAGAGAAACGGGAAACAAAAGCGACTAGAGGAGAAAGGAAGCAAACGAACAAACACAGAACACCTCCGCGAGGGTAAGTTGGCGAACCAGTCGAGAGTGAACAGCCTCATTGAACCAGGGGGTTCGGGCCAGGGCTCGATTTAAATATGGAGGCCGGCCGAGCGGAAAATACAGGGGTTGCGCGGGACGTTCCATCAATGTCTCGGGCCGGGCTGCGATTGACTGGCAACATCGCGCGAGGATGCTACACGATAATAAGCTTCTGTCACGATTTAAGCACGCTACGCTGACCAAATTCTGCGGTCCGACTCCCCGAGCCCGAGGAAACGGCCACTCGGTAATTGCTCGGACGTTTCGACACTTGTTTTCATCGATGTACATTCATATTGTGACGTCGAAGCACGTTTGCGGGGGACAGGCTGGGTGATGGGGATGTTTAGATAGTAGGTTTGGTTCATCTGCTGTTTTTGACTCGGTTTGCTTGGAGTTTGGATCAGACGTTTGGACGGTGGGGTCTGGATTCTGAAGTTTGTCTGCTATTGTCGTATTTCTGTGTTTTTTAGTTTGAGAATCTCATGTTTAGGCAAAAAGGGTTGCTTTCTATTACTTCTACGAGTATACTCGTCATGGAGAAACAATAATCTTTGTCTTACGACAAATATGTATATTCATTTTGTGATTTCAATGAAGATTGTTGTCGAATGTATTTATAATCGTCAGACATTTTTGAATAATTTTAATAACTTGCTGAAAATTGCGTACATAAAAATTAAAATTGTATAAAAATCACATTGACATATGTAAAAGTTAAAATTATATAGAAATTAAAATTGCATACATCGAACTGAAAATTGCATAGAAATTAAATTTGTATACATCAAGATTAAAATTACATAAAAATTAATGTTACCATACATCAAAATTAAAATCACAAAAATTAAATCCGCATACATTACAATTAAAATCACATAAAGATTAAAATCACACGAAAATTAAATTTGCACGAACCTAAATTAAAATCGCATAAATATTAAATTTACATACATCAAGATTGAAATAACATAGAAATGAAATTTACATACATCAAAATAGATATCTTTCGGATAAAAAAGGCTCGCCTTAAATGTTGCAAATATGTCAAAAGCGCAATGAAATTCTCATATATTCATTAATCATGTCATTTAGTCTAATTTTATAATTAATCAGAACGTTGCAAAAATATTTTCAACTCTTACACCACACGTCAGAGTAATTTCAATTTTCGTACACGAATGCGTTGCTAAATTACGCAATGTTAAACTTTCAATGTGTAAAATCTTGTAAAATCGTGTAATCGGTGTTGTAAAATTACATAAATCATACTCGGAGGTTCATAGACGCTGATTAAGATTTATCGAAGAAACGGGACGAGCGTTAGAGGTCGATGCATTCGATACGAGTGTTCCCAGCAAGCTGAGAGCCTATGATGTTCGTGGGGTCAGGTGAATCTGGGGTAGAAGGTGACGAGGCGCGCAGGTAGTCGGATCCGTGTTCCGCGGTTAAGACAACGATGTTTTATTAATGGTACACGTAAGATTAACCAGGATAAATGAAGTACCGCATTAGACGGACGCTTGCAGCGTGGAAAAAGCGCGGCGATCGCTGCGTAACATGTCCCGCCGCGGTGTTCGTTGCACGATTGTATACATGCAGTCCGAATGATCCCGCGCATGAGATTACTTTGATATACGACAGTTTATCGTCGAACACGTTGGCTTGTCGCAGGTCAGGTCAATTCAGGTCAACGTACTCCTTGCCCCTTGTCTCTCTTCCGCATCTACGTGTCCTCGCTTCCTATCGTCGTCGAAACTCTTCGCTTCCTTTTGCTGCCAGATCATCTCAACATGATCTCGCACGACCGAGATACTCTTCTTTCATATTTCTACCGAATCGATCTTTCCTTGCGATTTCGAAGGCGGCGTCTTCTACCAGTTATTTCAGCCTAAACTTATCTAGCCTTTAAGGCTACCAGCGCGCGCTGCTTCGAAACGATGAGGAATATCTATCGCGACTTTGATTAGAAGATGTTGTTCGATCAAGAAATTTATTCAATTATTTTCTCTGCAGTGCGTTTGTAATGCAGCGAATTTTGAAATAATAAATGTGGATGGTGACGTTTAGTTATTAATTTTTGATTGAGGAAGAATGAGGCGTTCTAAGCGAAAAATTAGGATTTATGTCAAGGTTATGTCGTGGAAATTATTAATACTAGAACTACCAGATCTGTTAAGGTTATAGTTGATATAACCAGTAATTTTGACGGGTCTGGAAGTTTTAGTGTTAATAATTTCTATGACACAACCCTTACATAACTAGATTCTAATTTATATAAAAGGAATTCTATAGAATTTCTATAAGACACGAAACTGGTGTATCACGTTCCAAATGTTCACAATGAGTCTGACACGATGACATAGGGCAATGTTTCGCTCTTAGGGACACATTGAGCCGAATTCATAGTGGATCAGAAATTTCGCGAATCGTCCCGCTGAACCACTGTCTCCCGTTTACATCGAATAAGCCCGTCCATTCATCGAAGTGCTTTTAAATTGGGTATCGCCGGGTGTCCCATTAAAACAACCGTCGTCGGCACCCTCTCGAGAGTCCGAGTATCAATTAGTCGATGATTAAGTTCAGGATGCATTATTCATCGCGGTAAGGACGACGTGACACGCTAATTAATAGCCCGAGATCCACGCTTCGCGTCTTTAACGAGGAAAGAACATTGATTTCGATTCGACGGTGTTACAGATCAAAAGTGTATTAATTATAGTTATTTTCTGTAACATTGAACTCCTTGCAATTTTTGTTTCCGCATTGCGACGTACAGGCCATGTCAACCATTAGCATTATTCATAGCATTATAACATTATTTAGGAGAAGATATTGCACCTGAATCGCATACCATCGTATTCCCGTTGGCACGTGAAATAATTCAACAATTTTAATATTTTACGACAATTTTACAACGTGAGTTGATTCGCGATCGATCATTAATGCGTTAAGAAGAAGAGACAAATATTGCCAATACTGGCACTTGCATCGTTCGCTACAAGCACTCTTTGAGTCCTTCGAAAATGTGAGAAAAAATCGAGCAGGACACTAGAGACCCCCTCAACGGTCTCCGTGGAGCGGTCACCTGGGTCTCGCTCGAATTTCGTGCGTCGCCGGTGGCTGAAATAAACTGGAGCGGCTGTCGGACGGGGACGAATGCGTCGCGTTACCAGGTGGGGTGCATCGTCGGTCCACGTGACCGGGGAACGTGCCACCGGGCGCACGTGGACCGCCGTAGACTCGCATCCCCTGCCGCTCACTCGTCCGGCCTCGTGCTTTCAACCCTCTTTCGCTCGAGGCGGAGGAGAGGAACTTGTTCCTCTCAGTCATCCTCGAGCCTCTTCAGGCTCTACGCGCGCGACATCCTTCCGTCGCGTTCGATTCAACCTTACCAGACGGATTTGCAGGCGCGCGCGCGCGCGCACACCGACTCGCGTTCCGACACCGACACCGGTACGGTCCCAGGAACTTTCGGCGCTCTCTGACCCCTGTCACGAGTCTAAGGAAACCGGGGTCGGAGGGGAACGATATTGTTGTTTGTGTGTTCGTCGTCGTCGTCGTCGTCGTCGCCGTTCACGCACCTATCCGAATACCTGGACACGCACGGGTCGCGTCGAACCTCGACGCCAGTCCCACCGATCGGCTTCATCGACGAACCTCGAAACCACCGGCCGACACGTTTCCGATGGAGATTTCGGCTCGCCGACGAAACAGTGCCTTAATCGAAACGCTTCGAATCGATCGAATTCCGTCCGTTCCGGATCGCCTCGCAGAGATTTTCGGGACGTCGTCCGTTTCGGCCCGGAGCTCGAGCATACGTCGTCGAAAATCGAACGCTGGTTTTACGCAACACCGTTTCAATACAGTCTACGGCCGCTGGAATTAGACAGATAGATTTATGGGCTCTCAATAAAGTTTTATTGGACGTATACTGTGATAAAAATCGCTGAAATGTGAATAGAACGTACGGTCCACCGCCGTATGACGCGATAATGCGTGTTCGACGAATTCGCGTTGCGGGAAATCGTGCGTCGCGCGGAAGTCCGTCACTGTGGACTGCCGACTCGATGCACTTGCGAGAAAAATGAGTGTTTGCTAGTTTTTTAACAGTGTAGGAATTGAGAGCGTTTCGTAACGTCGATATATTACTTCCAATATATTACAGCAGAGCAAGCAGTAATTTATAATAATAATAATATACGTAATAATACAAATAGTAACGATAATAACAATAATAATAACGAAAATAAATAATAACAACATCATTAGTATTAATAATAATAATAACAGTCTCGATCCAGAGGAATCGATATTCGAACGTATCGGGTAAAATCGTCGGCAGCATTTCGCGGATAGCGTTCGCAAAATCTATTCGATTATGAGAGAGCAGCGCGACGCTGTCGGCAGCTGTCCTTGAGAGTTGGTTTCGTCGGCGAGCAGAGCGTCGGTGGAGCGAGCGTCGATGTCGACGCGACCCGTCGAGTAACAAAGTAAACGAGAAAGGTCTGTTCGCATTTGTAGCGGCGCGAGGATATCGCTGGCCGATGCTAACGTAGATCGGGTAGCGAACGCCGGTGTTAGGACCGTACGAAATCGTTGCCGGCTCCGTAATACAATAACGAGAAACGCGTACGGTAATCGGCCGTGTTCGCCTCCGGTAATCGAGTGTCGGCCGAGAGAGCAAGAAGTGTTGTGCCCCGTCGTCTCGTATTTAAATGCGGCGTCGATCGGAATCTTCGCGGCCCATCGACACGAAAAATTGATGGTCTCGCGTTTATGGAAGTGGCGTGGGCAACGGAGAATTACGGTGTTACGTGCGTTTACGTTCGCCGGGCATTGTTTCGCTCGATTCCATTCGGAAACTTGAATTCGCGTAGAACGTCACGCCGCGTCGCGGTTTTCTCGGCGGCCTCGCGTGTCGTGCCCGTTTCTCGGCAACACGCTTCAATTATAACTAACATAATGTCCTGTAATCTGCTGGGCGGAGGCAGTAATACGCCATCCTCAAAACGTACTTCGCGGCTATTCTTAGCCACCTCTTCTTCTTATTCTTCTTCTTTTTTTTCTCTGCGGAACACTTTCCACCGTGATTAATCAAACTTCGCCGCGTTGTTTCCATTAACCTCGCCTGGTCGCGCACTCGTTTCCTATGGGAAACCTCGGGGAACGAGATGGAGAACAATCTCGTAACAATTGTTTGCCGGGAGCAAGTGAACTGCGGTTTTCGTTAGAAGTTCGTTCCTTTACGCCGAAGCTAATAAATCGTGTTTTAAAGTAGCTGGAATTATTTTTAATCGATTTCTTTGTCTGGGTACACGCTGTAATTAAAACGGCGCAAGGTCTAAATGAATGCAGTCTTATCATTGCTATGAAGCAGTACGTGTTAGCAGGACTGTACCATTATTACCACAGTTGCAATGATCAGAATTTTTAGAATAAGCAAGCAAGCGTTTCTTAGAAGAAAAAACAGATTTATATTTATTATACGTCTACGATTACTTGAATGATTAAATATTGATGCCAAGAGAGCAGAATTTTTATTCGACTTGCAAGAGTAGGATAATAAAATTCATACCGAACAGGTTATTAATACGGCAAGGGGTTGAAAGTTGAACAAGACGTCTCTCGATTGCTATTTCCACCGAATTTAGTGACACGTATTGAATCGTGTATAAGATAATTAGAGTTGATTAAAAATAATATAAGTCTTCAGCATTGAACGCGTGTAACCCTCTCGGTCCAGTTACAAAGTGTTCCCCAGAGATAAAAGAAGAAGAGCCGTCCGTGTCCGAATCCAGTTCGACCGCTAGCCGCCTACAATCTCTAATTAACCCGCAGATCACCTTCGCAAGAACCTCGAGACTCCGCCGATCTGTATCTCCTATCGAATCGCAGTGTTAAACGTCCGCGGAAGTTGGTCGGAAGTTAATCAGGTTTTCCGGGCAGATTTGCAGGCGATACTCTGTAACCTACCCCCCTGAAAATCAACAAGTGTGTTCGCGGCAGCTGCGAAGTGCGCAGACCAATTTATGTGTGCGATCGGCGAGGACCCCTGAGGGGGCGCGATCTCGCATCAGTGAACGGTAGAACAGTGCTGAGATAAACCGAGAGACCGGAGACCCCGAAGAGGCTGAACGCAGCTTCCGAATGGGGAGCGAAGAAGGCGGCGATGGGATGGCAAGCGTGGACGCCGCCGCGTCCTGGCAGCAATACTATACTTGGTGCGGCCCTTACACTCATCCTCATCAACACCCGCATCCCCCGTCCCACGCCCATCCTCACCCACATCCCCATTTCCATCATCCGAGTCATCTGAACCAGTACCAGGCTGGACAGTACCAGCAACAATCGCTGGCGGCGTCCACTGCCAACACTTCCGGTCACTATCCGACCTCGCAGCAGTATCATCTGCCGCTGCAACCTTCCCAGACACCGCCTTTGCACCAGCAACAGCAGTTCCATCCTGCTAGGGGACAGAACGCGCCGAGGAGAGCCGCGCCTTACGACCGACCAGGTACACTGACTTACTGCAGGTAGATTTTACGATCTGGATGAACGGTCGGTGATACTCGACGCTGTGCACAATGCAGAAGCGTTGGGCCAATGTGTTCGATCCAGCTTATTCGAATTATTGACACATTTACTGTATTTTATTAAATCAAAATTGCAAAGTAAAGTCAAAGTCAAGAATATGTCGTGTACTTAGTAAAATTAGGAAATTATGATGGACTAACGTGAAAATTAATGTTGAAATCTAAGGAAATAATTCTGCACCTATGCGACGATATAACGTCGTGAAAATTATCTTTTATCCAAGCAAATTATTTGACAGTAGAAGAATTTATATTCTCTTTCGAAAATACTACGATTCTGATATTTTCATCGAAAAATTAACTGAATTGAATTTAATAATAAAATAATTCACATATGGCATGTAGAAGAAATTTCTATTCAGTTTTATTTTGTTTAATCTACCTTGATCAGATTTGTATAGTTAGAACAGCTTAAAAAATAGCTTTAAAAAAAGAACGGATAAGTAATAAATAATCTGTAATCTAATCTTTGATTAGAGAGTGGTTCGTTGTTCGATGAATTTTCTTCGGAAATAGGATGACCGGTCAGCGGTAACGCAGCGGCGTTAATTTAGGGTTGCGAGGCGCGCAATTTTCACGGGGTCTCCGAATAAATTCGAAGTACAAACGGCAACGGAACCGGTCGAATAAGAGAGCAACAGATTCTCCCATGAATAATTCAGCGTCCGTTTTCCAGCGACGGCTCCGTCGACGCTTCCACCGTTCGCCCACCCCTCTCTCTCTCCATCCCCCGTGCCGACGAACGTCTTCCAGACAGGGTGGATTTGCCTCTCGGTCGATCGTCCTTTTCTTCGACATTTTTGTTTTGCCCGTGATATGTAAGCGGCCCTGTAGATTGTGTCGCGCACGGTTACGCAAACGTCTTTTCAGAGGAATCGCGCGTCCCTCGGCGTCTTCGTCGTCGCCCCGTCACGACGACGCGACGCACAGTGCGTCGATTCCGCACCTATGCGACGATACAACGTCGGGAAAATTATCTTCGGTATAATCCATCTGCTTGGTATAACCGAAGTAAATTATTTGAAACAATAATGGGAGAATTTGTATCACCTTTCGGAAATTTTATAATTCTGCTATTTTCATTGACAAATTAACTGAATTGAATTTAAGTTATAACTTAAATTATAATTATACATGATCACATAATATATATATAACAATAATGATACATTTTTGATGAAGTGTTGGAGCTAATTGAGCGTTTGTTGTTACTAGACCCTTGATTTTATGCATTTGTTGCAAATATGGAAACTGCAAATAGTGAAGAAATGGGAAGACATGAAAAATGTCAGCGTATTTATTTTATTTATTAAAATGATTAAAAGAAGGAATTAAAGTATACTCGGCTCCTATTTCTGGCATGTGATGCAGAACATTTTCATTTTGCATTCGCAGTCTAATAGCGACTCACGAACGCGAGGATTTGATGAATTTATGGCAAAAATGTCAGAAATGTAAAGTCGTTGAAACAATTTAAGGATTTTGGTGTATTTTCGATTCGATAAAATCATTCATACTCATTTTCATCTAACGTCTGCTTCTTACAATACAATTAGATTTCATTTTGCATGAAGACCTGCAGTATCCAGCTCATGATAAATCTCTGAACGTCGAAGACAATATTATCCATCCATTTTGATTAAAGTGTCGGGAACTGTCTACTGCCTTGTCATGCTATTTAAATTTTTCAATGATTTTTGCATAATTCCATAGTATTTTATATTAGGCAGGACAAGCGTATTTTATCCTGTTCAACCACTATTTACCGAGCGAGCCGAGATTGCAGGCCGCGACGCTGCCATTACAAGGTAGCAGATCGTTAGAACGATCGTCATTTTGCTGCAACGATTGCGCTTGATCATAATGATTATCTTGTAGCTAGGCGCTTCTGACCGATCGAGACGATAACTAGCCCTTTAATTTGCCGCCGAGCACCACAATGATTATTTATTTACTTGTTTTTCCATGGATTCTTAGATCTTATCAGCCCCTCGGAAAAGAAAAGAGGCGAGAAATGTTCGAAAATCTGTTCAACCCCTTGTTACCTACAAAAATCGCCACCAAAATATTTATTCTTTTTGTTATCCTTTTTGTAATCGCTTGCATATTTTAATCACTAAATTGCGAATCTCTATGTTAAATAACTATGATATCAATTTTAAAAGGACGAGTAGAAGTTCTTCAACAAATAGAACACAGTAATATTTTTAAATTCGTTTGACTTTTCCACAATTTTAAATTCAATTTACTAATTTAACAATAATTTTACTAATTTATTTTTCTAATGGTATCTTAACAAAAATTTAGCAAGATCGCGAGGCTTTCTCCGAAAAGGTCCCGCGATAGAACAGCCACGGATCGCGCCGAAGCTAATTTAATACTCGCCCCTCTCGATGGCGTTTAGGCTACCGATTACGTTAATCGGCGGATCTCTCGATCCCCCATTCCGCGGCCGGCTGGCATTAAAAGATCGGCCATGTACCAAGAGGATTTACGTGGAAGGAACGCGATCCTCGGGGGTATAGCCGGTCGCCGGGACGTGTGCACACAACGCGGCTCTTATGGCAGGGGACGATTCTTTAATCAGGATATACAAGGCATATATACCGTCCACGCGAAAGACGAACCACGAAAAAACCGGCTAAACCGTTCGACGTTATTAATTCCTCGAGAAGGATCGAGCCATTTGGTGATTGACGTCGCGTGACGATCGGCCAACCGAGCTTATGTAATTTCGCGTAGAATCCTCCAGGGTTGCGAGCAGAATAATAGCTGTCCGGAAGCCAAGGACAGGGTAGAACGCGATGGATCGTGCCGGTGAAAAATGTAGCAAACCGTTCCTCGCCGACTCTGTCGCTGCTTTCTAATCTGCTTTTTTGTTCCGCCGCAATTCGAACGGGAACGGAAATTGCGATCTTGGCCGCCGTCGATTAGAATGAAACGATTTATCCGGGCCGCGGCCTAAGGCGGTCCAGAAAACGTCCGAAACGGAGATCAACTTCGGTGATATTCGGTCGGGATGTCAGCGGACGTTTCTGGGATTATCAATTATTTTCTTGATCCGATCAGTCGCCTCTTTGATTCGATCGAGGTTTCTGCCCTCTCTCTCTCTGTTGTCATTCGTGAGAATTTAAGTTATGAGAATTGGTGTGATTTATTAGGTCTGATTTCAATTCTAAGAATTGATGTAATTTAGGAGACATGATTTAATATATAATAATTAATATAATTTAGGAGCCTTGATATGATTTATAAGAATTTATATAATTTAGGAGAGTTTAGGAGAGTTGATTTCGTTTATAAGAATTAATTTCTATTATCAGGATCGATATAAGAATTAATTTCTATTATAAGGATCGACTTCATTTATATGAATTGATTTAATTTACAAGAATTGATTTAATTTATAAGAATTTATTTAATTTATAAGAATAGATTTAATTTATAAGAATCTATTTGATTTATAAGAGTTCACGTAATCTATAGGAATTGATTGAATGTATAAAAATTGACTCAAATTACAAGAATTGGTTTAATTTATAAGAATCGATTTCATTAATAAGAATTGATTTAATTTGTGGGAATTGATTTAAATTATAAGAATTGACAAGAATTCAGTTTTCCTTTGTAATCCGCTGTCAATCCCAAACATTCGAAGCCGCGCGAGCTGAATTTCATCATAAATGCATAAAATCCGCGGTCTAATTATTGCACACCGCTTTTTCACCATGTGTGCTACATACTTAATGCGTGTAGTAAACTCGTTATTAACATTCTTACGCAAACCTTGCTTCATTCATAGATACCATCGCTCGCTATCATTCCTCCCTTTCTCGTGGAAGAATCCGTCTTTCGTCGAAGGCAAAAGGAGCTCTGCGTCGGCTCGATTTTTTCGTTCCCGTTCTTTAACAATCGCCACTAGTTTTTTCCTGTAAAAAGAAACTTCATTCTTCACTCCAATTCCGTCGCTCCGAGAGTTATTCTTCCACGTTTATTACAGGCTCGAGCGATCGATTCGTTTCTTACGGTGATTATAAAAGCAAATCGATTATTAAGCAAATCGGTTATTAAGCAAATCGGTTATTAAGCAAATCAGGTTTCGCATTTTCATTCATTCACGTTTCCGAACATTTCTTATTTAACGATGCTCAGAATAAATTAGTGTTGCAAAGGACACAAGCTGCAGCATAACTATAAGCAATTTTCGTTCCCTCTCGAGGGACATCCCAGCGCAAAGGGTTAAAATAAACAGAAAAATTCTGCTTCGAATTCCCTCGCAAATTGCCGGCGTTCTCAATCATTTCATCACAAAATTCTGCATCGCGCTTACATCCAGCAATTTCAATCATTCTTCCACGGCAATAGAAAATTCTCTTTCCCGCGGATAAAAATTCCGTAAAACTGCGGAGCTTCTTTTACGCTCCCAGAAAAATTTGACTAAAGAGGGAGAAGAAGCGTCACGGAAATTTCTCTTTTAAAATCGCGGGGCTCTCCTCGCAAATCCGAAGATTCGTCTGCGGTGGAATAGCTTTCGGACAATCGACCGACGACCGCCTCGTTGTTACGAATACGCAGCATGCGTGCCGTTATTCGCCTCTCATGGTAATACACGCGGGTAATCCCGAGGCCGGAATAAACAGCGACGTCCATCACGCGGAGTGGCGGTACATGAAAACCGTATCTAATCGTTCGCAGTTTCCACGAGCGTCGGCGGCCCGTCCACCGTCGGCGTCGTAGCGTTGTCTCGTAGTTTCTTCTTTTATTCAAACACGAGCATCTTCAACGCTCGCGAGAGTAGCCTTCGTAGCGCGATGAATTCCGCGGCGAGCGTTTCTCCTTAACAGCCCTGAATAATTCGGCGATATTTACGGGAACGCGACCGTCTCGACGCGGATTCGATTGCTATACGGACGTCGGGATTTCGAATACTGATCGCCGGTGTTGCGTATCTTTATGCGCGATGCAGTTGGCTAAATCGGCGAATACATTTCTTATTTCAGTCTTGTCTTTGAAAATGATTTCTTATTTTTGGGAGTTATATTGTATAGAATTAAATTATTTTTATATCTTTTATAGTTTTGATAATGAAGAATGATAGTGTTGTCTACACTTGATCAGATTTGGGAAAATTTGATTTGAAATGAAAATATAACTATTTATAGGCGTAAATTTCGAATCGTTATTTATATCAAGATTCTCCTTGTAAAGATACATATAATTCTTGAAATAATCTTGAAATGATCTTTTTGCTATCAATTTTGCTATCATCATTCATTGAACACGAGTAATTAATACAAAAATACATAAAAATAGAGAGGAGGGAAACATATTAACAAAAATTATTAAATAAATTGAATCAAACATGTTCCCGACTCAACGTTCAAAAAATGATGTACAAAAATTGTGTTACGCACGAGGATCCACAGTTCGCCCGACGATTCTGTCGATTCCGAAAAGTTTGAGACGCGTACGAAAGGAAAGGCGGCTGGTCGGAAGCGGCGAGTCTCGATTTCACGATCTGAATAGCATAAAGCGCTGTTAGAACAATCGTGGCCGAATCGTTCCGCTGAAACAATGCCCAGGAGCACGAAGGACGTTCGACGGAAGCGTCGCGGGGGCCTTGACTATGTCAGTGAAAAAAGACAAGAGAGAGAGAGAGAGAGAGAGAGAGGGAGAGGGAGAGAGAAAATGGAAAATTCCCCGACGGCCGGAAGTCGAGCGAGTACGCAGGACACGCGAGTGCGCGATCGTTGCGCGATCGGTACCCCATTGAAATTTGTCGGCAAATTACGGTGGATCGTTGAAATAAGTCCCGAGGATCCATTAGTTGCGGCGATATTAATCGGCGACAGGATCCGAGCGTAGATCGACGGCGATTCCTCGAACGCGAAGAATGCGACGACGCCATAGCGTAATCGATCGAGGATCCTGCGACTCGAGAGCGTCGTTACCGTCGGCCTCAAGGACGCCGAAGGCGTTCCGTCTCGTTGCCGAGGATAATGCAGCGTTTCAGGATTCTAAACTCAGTGGTCAGTGTTGATTTCTAAGCGGACGATCGCAGGATACGGCCGCATGGTCGACGAATAATCGATTTCCTCCTATCCGGTCTCTCTCTCTCTCTCTCTCTCTCTCTCTACGCGGAGCTTGTGCCTCCGCCTCTCGCGCACGCTTACCCGTTTTACCCGCCTCCGGGTGTTTAATATAAACACGTACCGCTGAGTCATCTAGGTGCACCGCGCGTTGTTCACAATTTATGTCAGCTTTGCATTCTAATATCGGGTCAAAGCGACTGTTTTTAACCAGAGGTTTCCTATGGAACCGCGCAGCCGTCGCCGCCTTTTTCCACTCCACGCGACGCCGATATTGCCGAACGTCGATCCAGATCGATTTCAGAGACGCACGACCATGGCTTCTCGAAGTCTCTCGCGGCTTGCCGGATGCGGAATCATTCGGATTCGTTCGGAGATTTTAATAGTCGAGTTAAAGATACGAGCTTAAGATACTCCGCGTCAGTCGCCGAATTTCTAATGTCTCGAGTCCTGAGATTTCGGGTACTTCGAGCCGATCATCGGACTTCGCGATCATCGATCATCGGATTTTGCGATCGTCGATCATCTGACTTCGCGATCATTGATCACTTGTCACGTTTCTGACTACTTGAGCACGTCGCTAGATTTCTTCAGACTAGATATTCTTCGCACCTTGAATTCACTATGACTTATGCATGTATTATGTTCGAGTCTTTGTACAAAGTTCTTCGTACTTTGAATTCATCACGAAGTTCTTTGAAACCTTGAATTTACTGTGAATTCCTAATGAAACTTCCGATCCTTTGAAATTCTTCCCAAGATTTTTGATTCTTTGAATTCCTTCTGAAAATCTCTGATTCTCTAAATTCTTCCAAAATATTTTTCATTCTCTAAAATGCTCCGAAATATTTCTGCTGCCGAAAACAAAATTTTGAGGTGGCAGCCGTCCAGCTCGATCGAACGTTCCCTTCTCGATCGCTGGTCGATCCTTTCCAAAGAATCCTCTATTTCGTACACCTCTGGCCAGTTCGAAGAATAACGAGCGATTCAAGGAACGAGTCGCGGTGAGTCATCCAGCGAAATCCACCGGAAGATCTGCTCGGCCCACACGCGCCGGCACGGCTTGCATGTGCAAGCAGATGCACGCACCGATGCAGATTCAGGGGCCACTGTCTCGTCGGAGGGACGATGCGCGCGTGATCCTTGATCCAGGATCATTGGATACGTATGAAACATAACGCTTTCTATACTTAAAGCCCGTTAATAAGCTCCTCGATAGCCTTACTATATCAAAACGTATCTTAATCCTTTTCTTTCGAATAGTAATCCCGAAGGACATTGTTGGATTATGTTTCTCGGTGGTCCGAGTGACAAGTAAAATTGCTACAAGAAGAAGATATTTTGTAAAAAAATCCTGCATAAAGTTTTAGGAATTTTAAGATCTAGAAGGCTGCGAATCTCCGAGCCGAGAAGCTTTGGAGATCCGCGAGCTCTAAAAATCGCAGAAATTCCGTGGCTCTGGATTCAAGGACGCGGAGTTCGAACAGCTTTTGAAATTGCTAGCTGGACGAGTTGAAAGAGCGCTTCGAAATTACAAGTTCGGAGCCGAAGGATCGAGCAGCGTTGAAATTCCAGAATGTTAGAAGCCGGTAGCTCCGAGCCGAAGCACTTTTCGCCGGGATAACTCGAGGCTTTCCGCGCACCAGGGTTGAAAGGTGGCGGAAAGTACCGGCCACCATTAAGGATACACAATGTTCAATTACATTCAGCGTGTTCAATCGCGAGTAAATGATAGTACTGTCTCTAAACGTTGAAACGAGCGACCGCGGCCACGCATCGGAACCCTGCTATAAAGAGGGAAAACACGCGATAATTCATATTCACGATTAACTCGAAACCTCGGCTAGTTAGCGTTCCGATGCACCGGTATAATTGCATCCTGACAGCGAATGGATTTACACTTCTGCTTGGGGATACCAGCTTCTGCCAATATCATTCCCTCTAATCAACCGATTAAACGCATTATTCATCCGTTCGCTTCTCGAATCGACGGTCTGTCATGCTGGCTGTTTTGCTTTGTTTATGCGTCCCGCGCGGTAATTGTGGCTGGCGTTTTCGTTTTGCTCGTTTCAACAGGTATAATGGTCCTCAGGAAGTGTTCAAATTGAATCGCTGTCGTCGAACAAGCACCTTTCTGCAAAATTCGCAGGCTTGGACCTTTGAGACGTAAGCACTCAACATAACCTCGGCGAGTCTGAAGGGTTAAATATTTTGGAGCAACTTTAGAACTGTTCTACATTTGAGGGAAGGAGTCGAACTTTATTCGACTGTAAACGGAATTTCCGAAAATAACTTGACAAAGCCTGTGCATTTCTTCAAACTTGGCTATTCTCAATATGGCAAACATGGCTTTGCATTGACATGGATACAGCGGGCAGGGTGCGTTAAACCTAAAATCGAGGGAAATTGTTTTAAAGCCACGGTTTCTAGCTTTAATTTAAAAAAAGAATCATCATCCTACGATGATTTCTCGCGGAGTTATCGTCGGTCGAAGTTAACCAATTTTTATCCAAAATTCTTCTATAATTTTTGTCAGCAATGTATTTGAATTACACTCGCGATTAGAATAATTAGCAGTTGAATTAACTGAAAGGTTTTGAATTATGTAATTGAATTACAACATAGTTGAGTTATTATGTAATTAAAATACAATATAATTGAATTATTGTATAATCGAAATACAACATAATTGAATCACTATACAATCAAAATGCAACACAATTGAATTACCATATAATCGAAATACGATATAATTGACTCGCTATTACAATCGAAATGCAATATAATCGAATCATCATATAATCGAAATACAATATAATTGACTCACTATACAATCGAAATACAATCCAATCGATTTGCTACGTAACTGGAGCACAATCTGATTAAATTTCGAAATAGAATTAAAATTTAATCAAATCAGCCCAACCCTGTTTCTTCCCCCAATAGTTTGACATTAACCGTCCGCCAAAAACCTTCAGAATTCATCGAGCTTGAAGAAAAAACTTCAGCCTCGATCATCGAGCTTGAAGAACACCCAAGCACCCAGTTTTGAAAGAATGAAAGTCAGCTGGATGCCAGGTGAAAAAGGTGGCGATACGAAGTCGCGGGACCGCATAAAATTACATCGCGGCTCGGTGCAACGAATCGGCTTCGTCGGTGGTAAGGGCTTGGCGAAACAAAGCCTAATAAAGGTCCGCGAACGAGGTGGAACGAGGAAGACAGACCGTAGGAAGGAGCCACGGGTGAACAAAGAAGGCTCTTCTTCTCGAAGACAGTTCGAGCGACCGTCCGCGGCTCTCTCGGTCCTAAGCGTGCCTGTACGAGCCTCCCACTTGCGCATTATGCGAGAAGATACCCTATCTGTTGGCAGAGGAACGTTTTCCCGTTCTTTTCTGCGGCGCATGCCTGATCCCTGACCCCGGGCTGCGATCTCAGCCCAAAGACCCTCCTCCCTACCTCGCGATTCTGGGCCCACGCGCCGTAACACGGCCCTGAGACTATCGTGCTCTTCTTTCTGGCTCTGGCCAGCAAGTTTTCACTTTTTCTTGTCCCCAATCGCTACATTTCACCCTTGTTTAATCACGTATGGTAACGCACTAATGCGTCCGTAGACATTTTAGAACGAGATAAATCGACGCTCTTTAAAACCGGGCTAAATCACTTCAATTCTTTTTTGAATCTTATTTTTTAAATGTTATTTTTAAATATCTTATTCTTTAAATTTTTCTACTACTTGGAATGACGAAATGGAAATAAGTAGAAAAGGTCTGTGGACATTTATCTTGGTATCTAATTAAACAGGAATCATGAAGAAATACACGTTTGAATGATAAGATTTTAATAGTGAATTTGACAAGTATTTTTAAGTAACGTAACACTATTTTGTATGATTATGGGTGGGTGAGAAGCCAAACAGTTTGTTCAAATTATTCCAAGAATTAATCTGACAGAAAATAAATTTCTGTTTCATTCTTGTTCCTTGCAATTCATGCAGATCACTTTTACAAAAGTGCACAGCCTTATAATGAAATAATCCAAATTCGATAAAAATAGGAAGGGACATGGATTGACGGAAAATTTATTTCCTCCCCCGACCATTTTAATAAATCGTGGATAATAGAACGATTTCCGAAGTTACCAAAAAGCAATTGTTACAATTGAATCAACCTGTACAATTGCGTACAGAAGAACAAACTGAGGAACCATCGACACTGTGATCATGAGGTTTAAAAACGCTACTGGTAGCGTACACTAAATCCGACGATCCTAATAATAATAATCGCTAATAAATCATTGATCCGAGGACTGACTAATAGTCGACTAAAAGTCGTCAGCCAGCAACGATAGAAATCAGTGAACGTGGAGAAGAAAAGGAAGCAATGAAAAGACACACTTCTATCTCTGTCTCCTCTTTGATCTCTCATCTTTTCTAGCTCTCGATGCCTCTAAACGTAGTGTTTATAATTTTCATTCGCGATTCTCTCATTATTACGCCTGTCTATTTTCTCTCTCTCTCTCTTTCTCTCTCTCTCTCTCTCTCTCTCTCTCTCTCTCTATGTCTCATTTTCATTACATGACGTTGACTGCAATATTGTACTTGTGTCGTTTTCAGGTGACCCCATGATAACATCCTCTCTGAAGGGTAAGTGACAAAACGACAGCTCATTCTGTCCTCTTTTTTTCTTTTTTTTTTTTCTTTAAAAAGAACAACTTGTTTTTGGTTTCATCGTTTATTTTTATTATTTGATTCTGCATCCACCACTCTCCCTCGCCACTGTCATTCCTCCCGTCGAACGACAGATCCATGGATCACCGCATGGATCATCGTTTAATCGGACTTTCCCCGTGCACCTTCCGGAACGAGGACAATAGTGGGACGTGTCTCTCATTTGCATGAGTTTTTTTTTCCACTCCCTCCACCTCGGTTTTCCACTGTTCACGCTTTACATTCTTCCGTACACACGCATACACACACGCGGACACACTACAGTTAGAGGAGAATGGAGGAAATTCAATTCGGTGACGAAAAACTTGGATTTTCAACGAGCAAAACTCTTTCGCCAGATTACATGAGAAATGAATAATAAAATCTACTCTTTAATTTCGTCCGGATTTCCAAGATGGCGACGGCTATTCAAGAGTCGAGTTTATCAATTGCTGTAACTTTTCTTTTCAATTGTTGCGTCTAAAGTCTAACATTTCAGTCTAATGTTTCATTTGACCAGAATATTACTTCGAGAAGAAAGAGTCTTGCTCGATATTTAACAATAAACAAATCGCAACAAGCACTTGGTGTATTCTTGTTCAATGATCTCCGACTCTCGATCTTCTCCACACATTTTCCAAGATCCGAAGATTGAGCAGTTTCGAGAAGAGAAAATGATTGAACAAAGGAAACATCACGTTGCACCCGATCTTCTACCAGAAATTGAATTTCCCGCCGGAGAACGGACTAGGCAGGGGCGTAGATAGAAGCTTGTGCACCCATTTAGAGAAGAATAGAGGATCGAGGGATCGATCGTAGTGCAAGTAGCGTATCACAGATGACACGATCACACGGTTGTTATCGGAGCACGAGTACCTAGTAGCGTTCAGTTTGATAGCGAGCATAGAATATGTCACATACATTACGATAGTACAGGGTGTCACAAAAGTCACTCGCAATCGGGAAATGAAGGGTTCCTGAGGTCACTT